>QNTS01000341.1:135030-214260 GCA_003317085.1 Hucho hucho
CATTACTGTGCAGCCGTATTCATTGATCTGGCCAAGGCTTTCGACTCTGTCAATCACCACATCCTTATCGGCAGACTCGACAGCCTTGGTTTCTCAAATGATTGCCTCGCATGGTTCACCAACTACTTCTCCGATAGAGTTCAGTGTGTCAAATCAGAGGGCCTGTTGTCCGGGCCTCTGGCAGTCTCTATGGGGGTGCCACAGGGTTCAATTCTTGGGCCGACTCTCTTCTCTGTATACATCAATGATGTCGCTCTTGCTGCTGGTGAGTCTCTGATCCACCTCTACGCAGACAACACCATTCTGTATACTTCTGGCCCCTCTTTGGACACTGTGTTAACTACCCTCCAGACGAGCTTCAATGCCATACAACTCTCCTTCTGTGGCCTCCAACTGCTCTTAAACTCAAGCAAAACTAAATGCATGCTCTTCAACCGATCGCGGCCCGCACCTGTCCGCCCGTCCAGCATCACTACTCTGGACGGTTCTGACTTAGATTATGTGGACAACTACAAATACCTAGGTGTCTGGTTAGACTGTAAACTCTCCTTCCAGACTCACATCAAACATCTCCAATCCAAAATTAAATCTAGAATTGGCTTCCTATTTCGCAACAAAGCATCCTTCACTCATGCTGCCAAACATACCCTCGTAAATCTGACCATCCTACCGTATACAGAGAAGAGAGTCAAGAATTTTTGTTCTATTACCAGATTGTTTTATCTGCACCATGAAAATAACACCTGTTGTTGTTTGGTGAAATGCTCATTGAATTCTATTCATTTGAATATGTAAATATGTTTTGTGATAAATTAAAACAACGCTTTGATGCAATTTTTCACGTTACTATGCATGACGTGAAGTATCACTTGTATGTACTCATTATTTTATTTACTGATTGTTGCACTTTTGGAGGTTACTGGCACATATTCTTGTAAGAGGATGACGGCACGTTGGCTCATGGTGGTGTTCTTCAACATCCTAGATGTGTCGGCCTACATCGCGTTTGTGGTGTGGATGGAGGTGAATCCAGGCTGGAAGCAAGGGAAATTATACCTAGAAGAGTTGGGGAAAGCCATGGTGGCACCCCTCATTCAAAGGCGCCAACACCTTCCTCGAACACCATCCTCTGCTGGACTGGTGAAAGATATACAAGGGCCAGAAGCTAGATCTACGGCCGCCAGAGACAGAAGAGACAAAAGGAAGGAGGTGCAATCTGTGTGCACCAAGAGATGTCAAAACGAGCATTATGTGCCATAAATGCAGTGCATATATTTGCAAGGCACATGCAACAACCACCATGTATTGTCCAACATGTGCATGAGAACACACAAAATGTAACCACCAGTGATTGACAGATTGTGAACATTTTAATGTTTTGGTTAGTAATACTGTTATTGTTTCTGTTGTTCTTTAATTAATGTGTTCAGACATGAATTTTGTAATATGGTAAAGTTTTAATGTGTAGTTTTGGGCCTATGTCCTTTCTTTACTTATAAAATCATACCGGTCAGTTTTGACCGGGAACACAACAGATGTTAATTTGTGCGTCTATTTAATAATTTTTAAATGGTTTCAAAACAAATGTCTGTGTTAAACTTTGACACAAAATAGTCTGTGATGAATAGCACAATATGTTTCATCTGAGTATTTGTTATAGTCAAAATAATCTATACATTCTGCTTTTTATAATACAAAAACTAGTTGTATGAACTCAGGTCAATGAGGCCTACAGGCCATAAATAGCAAATAGAAGTTCAAAACTTGTAATGTTCACAGGAACTTAAGTTGATACAAATATCTAACACAGCATTAGGTGATAACTCATATATTACTATGGATTCATAATCAGCTATAATGGGGAAGTTATCTTGGACCAGGAACACAGAAGTAATGAACATGAAACGAACACAACAGGAGAGTTAAGTCTCTATGTTGTGTTGTGGGGTCTCGCTTGTCATGATGTGTGTTTTGTCCTACGTTTACATTTTTAATCCCAGCCCTTGTCCCTGCAGGAGGCGTTTTGCCTCTTGGTAGGCCGTCATTGTAAATAATGTGTTATTAATTGACTTGCCTAGTTAAATAAAATAAAAATTCCAGTCATTTCATCCATGCACAGCAGAGGCAGGGGTTGGGTGACACTGGTACTTGAGGGTACTGGTATGTGTGCAGGCTTTTGTCCCAGCCCAGCATAAACAAACATTATGTTATACGTTGTCTAAATTGATTATGACTTAGTTCAAATCAGGTGTGTTAGTGCTGGGCTGGAACAAAAGCCTGCTCACACTGCTGTACGTTGGCCTCTCCTGCATTAGATATTGACTCCTTTTCCCTCCACTGCAGCAGGAGAATCCACCCCCTATACATGCACAGCCAAAATTAATCTAAATGCATTAAAGACAATGTCATATTACATTTTATAAAGCTGCGCTCAGAATATGACATTTATTGCCACGAATTCTCAGCAGCCAAGCACACTGGCATTGAACAGTTTTATGCTGCCAATGCCGGCGGTATCCATCACAAGGGGAAATTGGCGTTTTCAAAATGCCATTCACTTTCAAATCACTTTCCTTTTCCTAAAAGCCAGGGGGAGAGAGAGCGGGAAACATTCCTGAAAAGTGCAACTTTACTAATTACATCACATTAGCATTGTGTCTTTCTTCTCCCACGCTATACTAGCCCCGCTATTGTAATGGCCATGCCTGGATGACTGACACATAATGTATGATGGCCTGAGCAAAAAAAATCTTAATTAAGTTTGAATTGAATTTTCTTCAAAGCTTTAACAAGGCGTTTGACATTTACTGTAGGATGCCAATAGAAGGCTTCACCCTTTGCGGGTTCCTGGGAAACTGACAGGCATGCAACAAGACCCTGGGTAGTGTGTGTGTGCTGCTGTGCACACTGATACCACAACAACAGTCAGACAGGTTTTTTCATTTGATTTATATGCATGAATGAGAGATGGGTTGACGGAACCTGAGCCACACGAACGCACACACAAACACCCACCTTAATTGACTGCTCGTCTTGGATCAGGTCTCATGGGACTTAACACTTTACATTTGTGGGAATTGGTGTATATGAATAGGGCCAAATTGAAATGTTTCATACAGAAGAAATATGAGAACTATATGCATAATCATGGTAGTAATTGAAAGGGAACACTTTGGAGATTATGGGGAAATTATCAGACAAATGCGAGGACACCACAGTTCACAAGACTGAATCCAAACATTATACTGTTGATTTTATGTGCATTTTATATTTACTATACTTTCTTTTTTCAGCATTTGTTGATCACTAAATCTTAAAATACAATGGATACATTCAGTAACATAAGAATATTCATGAGAAATGTGGGGTATGTGCAACATAAGACAAACATTTTTGATACTGTAAGTGACATGTTTTATAATATGGAAATGTAAAGTGCACATTTGACTCATTATGATATCAAAGCAGTATTTATTATAATCTTAAATGTTTAATCTTTCAGAACACATCATGTCTACTTATTTTAAAGCATACACCTCTCTCATACAACAAATAAATTGCAAAAGTAGACTGTAAGGGAGGCCGCCCTAGCAGTAGAGGTGTCAGTGAGTCAACAATGCAGAGCTGACTTTCTTGCCCAGAGTGAGGCTTCACTAAAGAGTGAAATGTACAATATATAGAAACAAAAATAACAGGACGTAGAACAAAAGGTAGGCCTAATAACTTAATTGAATCACATACAGTGCATTCGGAAAGTATTCAGACCCCTTTTTAATGCTTTGTAATGCTAGTTAATGCTTTATAACTTAAGCTTTATGCCTTGTATGTGAATCCATTCATTGTACAATGTTAATTAAAAATCTGCCTTTTGATATAGACAATTCTCAAACCAATTCTTAATAGTCCACGTCAACTCCTTTCATAATGCTTGCTTGTATATACTGTATATTTTTTCAATACCATCAAAAGTTTGGACACACCTACTCATTCAACGTTTTTCTTTATTTTAACAATTTTCTACGTTGTAGAATAATCGTGAAGACATCAAAACTAAGCAATAACACATATGGAATCACATAGTAGCCAAAAAAGTGTTAAACAAATCAATTTGAGATTCTTCAAAGTAGCCACCCTTTGCCTTGATGACAGCTTTGCACACTCTTGGCATTCTCTCAACCAGCTTCATGAGGTAGTCACCTGGAATGCATTTCAATTAACAGGTGTGCCTTGTTAAAAGTTTATTTGTGGAATTTCTTTCCTTAATAAGTTTGAGCCAATCAGTTGTGTTGTGACAAGGCAAGGGTGGTATACAGAATATAGCCCTATTTGGTAAAAGACCAAGTCCATATTATGGCAAGAACAGCTCAAATAAACAAAGACAAATGACAGTCCATCATTTCTTTAAGACATGAAGGACAGTCAACTTTGAAAAAGTTTATTCAAATGCAGTGTACTTGAAGATTCAAATATATTTTGATTTGTTTAACACTTCCTTTGGTTACTACATGATTCCATATGTGTTATTTCATAGTTTTGATGTATTCACTATTATTCTACAATGTAGAAAATAGTCAAAATAAAGAAAATCCCTTGAAAACCATCAAGCGCTATGATGAAACTGGCTCTCATGAGGACCACCACAGGAAAGGAACACCCAGAGTTACCTCTGCTGCAGAAGATGAGTTCATTAGAGTTACCAGCCTCAGAAATTGCAGCCCAAATAAGTGCTTCACAGAGATCAAGTAACAGACATCTCAACATCAACTGTTCAAAGGAGACTGCGTGAATCAGGCCTTCATGGTCGAATTGATTGATGCAAAGAAACCACTACTAAAGGACACCAATAAGAAGAAGAGACTTACTTGGTCCAAAAAACACAAGCAATGGACATTAGACTGTTGGAAATCTGTCCTTTTGTCAGATGAGTCCTAATTTTAGATTTTTTGATCCAACCGCTGTGTCTTTGTGAGACAGAGTAGGTGAACAGATTATCTCTGTATGTGTGGTTCCCACCATGAAGCATGAAGGAGGGGGTGTGATGGTGTGGGGGTGCTTTGCTGGTAAATTCAAGGCACACTTAACCAGCATGGCTACCACAGCATTCTGCAGCAATACGCCATCACATCTGGTTTGCGCTTAGTGGGACTATAATTTGTTTTTCAACCGGACAATGACCCAAAACACAGTGATCGGTAAGCTGCTCTGACAGCTGATGCTTAAAGTTAGTGAGGGAGATATAAGTCTCCAGCTTACTCTTCCTGGGGTCCACACATAACATGGAGCATGACATAATACAGAACAGAATTAGACAAGAACAGCTCAAGGACAGAACTACATAAGAGAGAGAACAAAGGCATTTCATTCAGTTTACAACATCTGAAGGTGTAACCTTTCAACCCAAAACCAACCACCATTGATCGAACAAATGATACCAAGTTTACAGTAACCTAAACACTCCCAGGCCCATTCTCCACAGGATGTAACAGCTTCTAAGAGCTTGTGTGGGAGACAAGACCAATGTAAATAAGACAGAGAGGACCATAAAACCTTTTTGCACAGACTAATTCAGAGTTCACTCTGTACAGATTTAATAAGTTACCAAAGTGATAATGCATCCATATAGATAGCATCAGCATTATATTCTGAACAAGTTTCAGATAGAATAACAGTATGTTATCCATGTTTGGTATCTATTACTCATTCAATAGTCAGTCATCTGGATACTGTAACAGAGAGAGACATTTTGGACCCTCAGAGGGAATTGTCCTTTGTGCTTTCCTTGTGTTCCTGTACCATTTGCCATGCAACTCCAGGTGACGGAGTGCACATAAATTAGGGCTGGGCCAACACTGTTAGTTGGAACAAACTTAAATTTGCAATTTATTTTTACAATGCTGAATTGAATGTAGAAACAAACATCCTTTCTAAATAAAAAAAAATATCCAAGAAGTAATCATCCAGTTTTTCAAAAGTATCTGAAATCGGATTACAATATTTGGCCTGGTAACGTAACTGATTACAGTAAAAAAAAAAAATGTAATCAGATTACATTTAATTTATAACATGTAATCGGTTACTCCGCAGCCCTGGATATGAACATGTATACGTCCCCCGGGATAAACTACCGCATTACCTGTACAATTAATTAACCATGCGCTCAAAAGTGCCCCATTTGTCCGTCTATTCTCAGACCAGGAAATGAACAGCACCCTCTTCAATCAACGAGGAAAACTAAGGAAATAATTTACATTTCTTTAGATTAACCTTAACGTTTCACTTGTCAAACATGCTCACATTGTACTTATACTTTCTGATCGATAAATACATGAACATAAAGAGTTATGTCCTGGGTGGCGCACAACAGGTTTTGCTCACACAAACCAATTTCCGCCGTACGACCAAACTCTAATATTCTGTACGTTTAATTTCTTCCACAGGTGATCAACAAACAAGACATTGAAATACATAGCTAATCCCACATTATATTGAATAAACACACGTTTATCATAAACAGTTTTGTAAACAGTGTCTGGTCATTCATGTAAGGCATAACTTTAGCATAGGTGACGGAGGACATAGGACAACTGTCAAATTAGCCTAATTAGCAAGAGGGATGGGGGCATCTTTGTTGGCATGGCGCTCACGTTTACAACGTCTGTCAGTTGAATCCCATACAGCGCTGTAAATCTGAGACCCTGAGCTCTGACGTCATGTATGGCATGTTACTGTGCAACCACTGCGTTCCAATTTAGGCGCTCATCAGTGGCCAAATCTGCCATTTTCATCCCGTATAAGGGTTGTGAGTGTAAACAGCTTCGAACCTTTAGGTTCTATTTACAGTAGCCAGTCGCAGTAGATAACGGATTCCCTAACTCCCCTTTCCCATCTTCTCGCTCATCCATCTACAGCTGCTGGAAGCCGTTCTCCCTGCATGCTTCCTCAAACCCTCCTCCCTCACCTAGCCACCACCACTGGCTGTGTAAGCAGACCTGCTAATAGAGGAGTGAACACTGGGTGATCTCGGCAGTCCGACATGGCTTTGATAGTGTCATCATTTAAGACTCTAGCTGAGTGAGGGGCATGCAGAAAAAGCCCCCTATGGGGACAGCTATAGCTGCCGTTTGGTACCGGGGCTGTTTTAAAAGCCTTCATCACCCCCACCAGCAGGATCCATACCGGGGACCCTGCAGGGAGGAGATAGGACTGACTCACCACTGGGTAGCACACCATGGAGACATGCAGAACTCACAGGCTGCCTGGTGTCAGCTACAGGGCACTGCAATGGAACT
Source organism: Hucho hucho (assembly GCA_003317085.1). Classification (NCBI taxonomy): domain Eukaryota; kingdom Metazoa; phylum Chordata; class Actinopteri; order Salmoniformes; family Salmonidae; genus Hucho; species Hucho hucho. The sequence goes on from QNTS01000341.1 coordinate 142,320, forward strand.
CAAGGTTGGTGGTTAATTGATCTGTGTAGGGAATTAGAAGTAAGACGTTTTATGTACTGTGAGTATAGTTTGTACTGGGCTACAGTTTGCATGTCCTATTACACAGAACGGCAGAGTGAAGGAAATAGGAAAAAAACACATGAAAGGCTTTGAGATATTTACACACAGATATGCAGAGGTGGGACCAAGTCATTGTTTTATAAGTCACAAGTAAGTCTCAAGTCTTAGCACTCAAGTCCCAAATCAAGTCCCAAGACAGGCAAGTCCGAGTCAAGTCTAAAGTCAAGAGCGACAAGTCCCAATTCAAGTCCTAAACTTTGAGTTTCGAGTCCTAAACAAGTCATAATGTGGTCTTCACCAAATGTAATACCATTTCATATTTTTAAAAAGAGTAATAGTTAGTATATATAATTCACGCAAATCAAATGCTTTTAAAAATATATATATATTTATTACTTTCCAAATAAACTTTATTTTTCCATGGAAATACATGGGTAGCCATGAGAAAGAATGAAATATTGCAGTGTTCTCTTTCTCTCTAGATATACTCTAGACACCTAAAACAATCCTGCCATAAAGTTACAATCATTTATTAAAAGGTACATCAAAACAACTGCTACTGAACTTCAAGTAGGCCTACTGTGTGTGTGTGTGTGTGTGTGTGTGTGTGTGTGTGTGTGTGTGTGTGTGTGTGTGTGTGTGTGTGTGTGTGTGTGTGTGTGTGTGTGTGTGTGTGTGTGTGTGTGTGTGTGTGTGTGTGTGTGTAATGCATAAACAGTTTCATTTTTTCTCTTATCTCAGGGCCCTATGATGCATTGCATTTGCAAAAGACCAAATTCGATAAAAGTCTGTCAGTCATTTGTGCACGATGAGGCCGCAGCATGATGCCACCATGGCTTTAGATACGACCCACCGGAGCACTGGAGGCAGGCACTGCCAAGACCCTGATGACCACTCGGGACAGTAAAGGAAGAGCCTTCATGTTCATTGCCCAGAACAAGAGGGCATTCTGTCCTTTGCATATGTCAAGGTAGTGACTTAGCTGTAGTGCTGGAGTGGTCCTAACAGCTTTCTTCTGCCTCTTACGGTATGCTGCAAACAGCCCTTCTTCTTGTCCAAGACTATGGTCCTCTCGCTCTTCCTCATCAACAAGAGGCACAGCTTGCTCAGTCCCTGCAGCATCTTGCAGAATCAGTTCTGGCAAAACATGTAAGAGCAGAAACAAAAAGCCTGGTATTAGAGTATTGGTGATGCAGTGGGTTAAACTGAAAAAGTATTATTGTTGCAGTCAAATGGATTAAATTAGTTACATTAAACTCAATAATATTCAACTTTCACTCTTTGTGCCACCTCCTCCTTGACCTCCCTTGACCAGCACATGGTGCTCCACCCACATCAGAGAAAAAGCAGGATCCAAGGCAGCTGCTTTGAGGTGGACTGGATCTTTTGATCGCAATCGGGCGATGTAGGCTTGTACACAATCGCACAACCTTACCACACACACCCTCTCTGTGTGTGGTTACAGTAGGCTAACGTATGTCAATGTATGCTTTAGGAACAGCAGTAACATCAGGCAGGATTTAGGAGACCAACTGCCTAGCCAGTTGTAGCTCAGTCTTGGGTGCAATGATCACGATCCCGGATTGACTGACTGTGTGGAGGCTCATTGATTTAACGTTATGTTAGCCTACATGTTACACTAGCAAAGTTATATATACAGTTGAAGTCGGAAGTTTACATACACCTTAGCCAAATAAATTTAAAGTCAGTTTTTCACAATTCCTGACATTTAATCCTAGTTAAAATGACCTGTGTTAAGTCAGTTAGGATCACCACTTTATTTTAAGAATGTGAAATGTCAGAATAATAGTAGAGAGAATTATATTTTTCAGATTTTATTTCTTTCATCACATTCCCAGTGGGTCAGAAGTTTACATACACTCAATTAGTATTTGGTAGCATTGACTTTAAATTGTTTAACTTGGGTCAAACGTTTCGGGTAGCCTTCCACAAGTTTCCCATAATAAGTTGGGTGAATTTTGGCCCATTCCTCCTGACAGAGCTGGTGTAACTGACTCAGGTTTGTAGGCCTCCTTGCTCGCACACAGTTTTAAGTTCTGCCCTCAAATTTTCTATAGGATTGAGGTCAGGGCTTTGTGATGGCCACTCCAATACCTTGACGTTGTTGTCCTTAAGCCATTTTGCCACAACTTTGGAAGTATGCTTGGGGTTATTGTCCATTTGGAAGACCCATTTGCGACCAATCTTTAACTTCCTGACTGACGTCTTGAGATGTTGCTTCAATATATCCACATCATTTTATACCTCATGATGCCATTTATTTTGTGAAGTGCATCAGTCCCTCCTGCAGCAAAGCACCCCCACAACATGATGCTGCCACCCCTGTGCTTCACGGTTGGGATGGTGTTCTTTGGCTTGCAAGCCTCCCCCTTTTTCCTCCAAACATAACAACGGTCATTATGGCCAAACAGTTCTATTTTTGTTTCATCAGACCAGAGGACATTTCTCCAAAAAGTATGATCTTTGTCCCCATGTGCAGTTGCAAACCGTAGTCTGGCTTTTTTATGGCGGTTTTGGAGCAGTGGCTTCTTCCTTGCTGAGCGGCCTTTCAGGTTATGTCGATATTGGACTAATTTACTGTGGATATAGATACTTTTGTACCTGTTTCCTCCAGCATCTTCACAAGGTCCTTTGCTGTTGTTCTGGGATTGATTTGCACCAAAGTACGTTCATCTCTAGGAGACAGAACGCGTCTCCTTCCTGAGCGGTATGACGGCTGCATGGTCCCATGGTGTTTATACTTGCGTACTATTGTTTGTACAGATGAACGTGGTACCTTCAGGCGTTTGGAAATTGCTCCCAAGGATAAACCAGACTTGTGGAGGTCTACAATTTTGTAAGGTCTTGGCTGATTTCTTTAGATTTTCCCATGATGTCAAGCAAAGAGGCACTGAGTTTGAAGGTAGGCCTTGAAATACATCCACAGGTACACCTCCAATTGACTCAAATGATGTAAATTAGCCTATCAGAAGCTTCTAACACCATGATATAATTTTCTGGAATTTTCCAAGCTGTTTAAAGGCAGATTTAAGTTAGTGTATGTAAACTTCTGACCCACTTGAATTGTGATACATTGAATTATAAGTGAAATAATCTGTCTGTAAACAATTGTTGAAAAAATGACTTGTGTCATGCACACAGTAGATGTCTTAACCGACTGGCCAAAACTGTAGTTTGTTAACAAGAAATTTGTGAAGTGGTTGAAAAACGAGTTTTAATGCTAGCTTCTCTACACTGGCGTCCTGTTAAGGCAAGGGCTGATTTCAAGGTTTTACTGCTAACCTACAAAGCATTACATGGGCTTGCTCCTACCTATCTTTCCAATTTGGTCCTGCCGTACATACCTACACATACGCTATGGTCACAAGACGCAGGCATCCTTACTGTCCCTAGAATTTCTAATTTCTCCTGTAGAGCTCCATTTTTATGGAATGGTCTGCCTATCCATGTGAGAGACGCAGACTCGGTCTCAACCATTAAGTCTTTATTGAAGACATCTCTTCAGTAGGTCCTATAATTGAGTGTAGTCTGGCCCAGGAGTGTGAAGGTGAACGGAAAGGCACTGGAGCAACGAACCGCCCTTGCTATCTCAGCCTGGCCGGTTCCTCTCTCTCTCCACTGGGATTCTCTGCCACTAACCCTATTACAGGGGCTGAGTCACTGGCTTACTGGTGCTCTTCCATGCCGTCCCTAGGAGGGGTGGGTCGCTTGAGTGGGTTGAGTCACTGACGTGATCTTCCTGTCCGGGTTGGCGCCCCCCTTGGGTTGTGCCGTGGTTGAGTTATTTGTGGGCTATACTCGGCCATGTCTCAGGATGGTAAGTTGGTGGTTAGAGATATCCCTCTAGTGGTGTGGGGGCTGTGCTTTGGCAGAGTGGGTGGGGTTATATCCTATCGTCGGACGGGGCCACAGTGTCTCCCGACCCCTCCTGTCTCAGCCTACAGTATTTATCCCTCCTGTCTCAGCCTACAGTTTATGTGTCGGGGGGCTAAGGTCAGTCTGTTATATCTGGAGTATTTCACCTGTCTTATCCGGTGTCTTGTAAGAAGGGCTTTATAAATAAATTTGATTGATTGATTGAACCTAAGTGTATGTAAACTTCCGACTTCAACTGTAGCTGTTGGCTATATTAGCCACAACTTACAACAACTTTCTTTGTGCAGCTTCAAATGTCACACAAAGTTGGAAATTGTTGCGCCTCCGTCGGGAATTTTCTTCCCGCATGTTTTGCAGGTTGCAATCCATTTTTTGTTGACTACAGCGTAGTCTTTATATCCCCAAATTATTTTGGGCATCATCTTTCCAAGGGCTCTGTCTGAATTCCCCACCGATGTTCCTTTGCACTGCCATGCGCAACTTTTTCTCCGCTGGCACAATTTGATTGGCTGCTGTTCGATTCAAACTGTAATCTGTTAAATGAAGAGTTGATGCGCTGCAACCTTTTTTTAATGTATCATTTATATATATTTGGGCTTGGGGAGGGTATCAAATCAGTTCAAGTCGAAAGGCTAAAGTCCAAGTTAAGTCACGAGTCATTAGTGTTAAAGTCAAAGTCGAGTTGCAAATCTTTTTTGATTTTGTGAAGTCGAGTCTAAAATTATCATATTTGTGACTCGAGTCCAAGTCATGTGACTCAAGTCCACACCTCTGCAGATATGTGCTTTCACCTTGATGTAACATTGCCCAGGCGCCGCTAACTGTGTCTCAGATAGTGCTTTCTTCCCGGGCCCTGTTAAACAGGCCAAGGCGAGTGTTATCGTTATCTGGGAGTAGCGTAATTAAGACGTTAGCATCTCCTGCCCAGCTCAGCACATTAGCGGGGAGGAAAATGGAAGATGGAGAGGAGGCTGATGGTTCTTTCAGGGGCTAATAAATGTTTAGACTTTATTCTTGTATTTCTCTCACCCCACGGCTTATGTTTTTTCACCTGACTTTCGAAGCACAACATAAAACTCTCCCCTGCTAGCCTGGAGGGGAAGGAGAGGAAGAAAATAAAGAAATAGTGCCAGAAAAGAGTGATGTTACCATCTCAGCACCTCATCAAAAGGCTTCAGCACATTTTTTTAAAGTGTCGAGAGCGTCAAGATTTTTCCTGGGCGCCTGCTAGCATAGGAAGCATCATACTGGTCTTGTTGTTGTTTTTGTCCGAGACTTTAAGGCTTTGAGCTCTTGCTATCAAGCTATGGGAGAGAAACAATGGGACGTTAGCATTAACATAACAAAAGGTATTATGATGCCAATAACAGGAGACTAAGAAAGACAGGGCCAAATAGCAAAAGGCCCAGCAAAGTACTAGTATAATGTTAAAGTCCTTCAAACAGATACTGTTTGGATGGGAAAAAGAAGACCATGCTGCTATTTTGCAGAATTGACCCCCCACGGATTCACATATATTTCAAAGGATTCAGATCTTCTTTCCCCCACAATTTCTCCTCCAACTAATAATAAGGGCTGTTAAATTGGCTCGCAGTGGGCAGATCTCTAAACCCCTGGTTGGCTTACGCAGGGAGCAAACTCTTACAGCGTCTACTGCAGGGAGCAAACTCTTCCTCATAAATGGATTAAAATGTTACAGGATAGCTCTTTTCTTTCTTACATTGTACTGTCGATTTACAGTGTTAGTTGGTTCTGAGAAAGAGCTCTGTTTCCCTTCTTGTGACCTGATTCACATCCACATACATGACCATCAGAAGTGAACGGAAGTCTCTCCGGGTAAGAGCATCCACTCAATTACTCAAATGTATTGTAATGAAGCTAAAAGTAAGCTTAAGTGGAGAGTCGATGTGCTGTGTCGCTCTGGTAGGAAGACAACCTCACTTTGATATTCCAAATGAGACTTCCTCATTGTTGCGGTCCGGGGAGCTGTTTTTCACACCATTTAGTTAATTACCTGGTTAATTACCTGGGTTTGTCTTGCAGATTATTCCTCAGCAACAAAGAACTGCAGCTTCGGGCCGAGGACTTAGATGCCACCTTCGCACGGCACTTTAAAAATTTGCTCATACACATGCTCATAATATATATTTTATACTCCTGGGCTGGGATTTATAATGCATTATCTTGTGTGTTGTGTAAAGAGAATCAAAGGGCTCCTATATTACTTTTTATAAAGTCAACATGTGTAATGTGTTTCAGAGGGACCAATGCATGTTTATGAGGGTGAAGGAAGATAGACAAAAGCCAAAGACAGAGATGAATTGGTATAATCTACCCCTGGAGCTATAATTTACATATACATGTTTAACACTTGGTGTCTTCCACCGCCACCTCTGAATAAAATGAGTTTATATTATCGCTGGGCACTCAGCGGATTCACGGCAGATGCTGAAAAAATTTGTTTGTGTGTGTGTGCGTGGGTTTATGTGCATGCGCGTAAGATTCAGTGTGTGTATGCGTGTGTGTGTACATGCGTACATGTGACTGTGGACAAAGCAGAGTGGCATTGCATTAGCATAACATCAACATCAGGCTTACATTCATGAGGCAAGCTACAGTAATCAGTATTCCCAAGTATGCTGGGTGATATGGCCTAAAAATCATCTCTCTTTTATTTTTCAAATGTATGGATGATTCACGATATATATCTACATTTTTTGTAAAAGTTATTTTCTAAACAAGCTTTGTTTAGCAATTAAAGGTCAATACAAAGCATTTCAGTCAGGAATAATCTAATGAATTCAGGGCATGTAAAATTATACCTAGGCTAAATATAAGCCTTCCATAACCATAACCCCCACTAATAATTGTATTATTTTATCAAAATAGTTGAACCTGCTTTTTTGCAATAATCACTGATCTTCCCTTTTTTGTTACACATTTGACCATAACCATGCACCATGCACAATGCACATCCACTAATAATGACCAACTTCTTGTAGCAGGCATTATAGAAAATGAACACAGGTCTCATACACAATCTCTCAAGCAGACTAGCCAACTAACATATTTCAAGTCTAGCCAACTTGGATCTATTTGGTTGCTAACGAGATAGAACAGTTAAACTCTTATGATCAGACCCTTCTGTCCATCTCCAACTGTACGAACAACATAGCCTGTTCACTTTGTTTATATATTGAAATCAAGGTGCCTACCTACATAAGAAGATACTTATTTCTCAGAATGAGAACCAGTTGCCAATTCCTTATAGAAATTTCAATTTTTTCGCTCATTGCACATTTGTAAAACAGACTAGACAGCTAGCACATAACAGTCTGTGGATAAAATGCTGCTAGCTGTGTGTGGTACTGCAATGCCAGAAACTGAGCATTCATTGTCCACAACATTTTAGTAGGGTCTGCTCTGTTCCACATCTACGAGTTAAGACATAAAAAGGGTATGGTTAGAAAGGTTAAGTTCTCGTCTATTATAGTAAAATAATGTCTCTAAGTGTTTCGGTGTCCATATGACCGATTCTGTTGGACCAAACCTCAAATGAAAATAGCAAGTTTAAACTGCTTGTTGTCAAGGAGTAATACATCTTTCATCTTTCTTGTGAGTGGCACGTGTCTGTGAGAGTGGGATGGTGCACAATGCACACAGCACAGGAGTGAAGGAGACGAGACGAAAAAGACAGAATGCTCATAAAAATGAACAAAAAATAAAACCTTGATTCATACGATACACGCATTTGGAACATCGCACCAAAACTGGGCTATTGTGGTACTCATCAGAAATGTACAGTATATCAGTCCCCTGTACATCAAATCAACCATGCACTGTAAAAAGTAATCTTGCCTTTTAGTTGTTTCAGCTCATTTTCCAAAGTCAACTCAATAAAACAACTTAAATTGTTAATTGTAAAAAAAAAAGATTAATCTCTTATGCTGCTTTAATTTTAAGTCAAGTCAATGTGCTTCAACATATTTTTGTTGTTGTTGTACTAACAAAGTACATTTTATGATATTGACAATATGATAATTTTACAGTAAATCATTACTGTATTACTGTTTTTGCAATTACAGGTATTCTTATGGGATACTTCAGATGTGCTTGTGGCACACTGGTACACTTTGCCAAAAGTTACTCAGTCAAGTAAATAATTGTCTGATTATCTGACAACACCAACCTAAAAATAGCAGTGCTCAGGGAAACTTGATGTAAAAGGAGCATAAATGCTCTTGGGATTTGAACTTGCAACCTATTGGTCACGAGTGCATCAATGTTTCTGCAGTGCCACCAGGTACACATTTATCACCAAGAACATCCACACACTCAAAAAAATAAGGGTACAATTAGGTGACAGTGTTGTTCCTTGGAGTACAAAAAGGTCAATGTACAGTTAAGGTACCTTCAGAGGTAAACATATGAACTCATATGCTACTGTTTTGGGACCTTTTTGGTACATGTGCAGATCATATACTTTAACGGTTAATTTTGACACAACATTTTGAATGTAAGGTACAATCATCACTGCTGTCTGTCCTGCTAAGTTTTGATGCAGTCTATCAGTTATCCTGTGAGAGCTTTTGTCCTTAACCCCTTACAGTGTTCTAGGTACCAATCTTTTGGTCATGTTGCAGTAGTGTGTAGGAGGGAGATTCCTGGATGTGAGAAGTGTGCAGGAGGGTATGAGACAAAGGAATGTGTAGTATCGGTGTAAAAAGCTGTGTTTGTTAACTGTAGGAGTACCCATGTTGCTGGAGAGTAGAAGTGTCCGGTGAGAGAAAGGCAAGTCATGGTTGCCAGGGTCAGAGTAGTACAGAAGGTGTTGTATGCTGAGGCAGTGAAGAGAGTTGTAGAGGAAGATGGGTCCATGGCGAGGGATCCTAAGCGGTTCCCTGTGAATAGGCCGAGGCCAATAGAGAGTGATAGGAATAACAAGTGTTTGGCTTCTTAGCGTTCATAGCCATGGTTTGGCTTCTTAGCGTTCATAGCCATGGTTTGGCTTCTTAGCGTTCATAGCCATGGTTATCAACTATATAACTATATCAACTATATTTCTCTGCCCTGTGTGCTATCACACAGCTGGTGTGCGGAGTGTTACTGCAGATCGAAGCAGGCCAGCTGCAGAGAAGTACTTGGGTGTACAAGCTTTTACTGGAGAGAAATTACAAGGTCTGTTGAACGATAGTGTCCCGTCCTCCCAGGCTGCTGGCCTGGTGTAGGATCAAATAGGGCCAAGTAGTGGAATAGTGGTGAGGTTTTAATGGGTGTAGGGTTAATTGGTAAGGCAATTTTTCTTTCCTTTACCCCGTCCTTTCCCCTTCCCTTTTTGTGTTGCAAGGTGTAATGAATTCACACTCCAGAACAGTAGTCGAAAACACAGGGCTAGATGAGAGAAATAGATTAATAGAGAGGGCGCGACTGGCCTCACACTCCAGTACAGTAGGTGTCAATGTATGCACCTTTCAGTTGGTTGCGATCTGCCAAAACACATTTAAAGAATAAGAATGAAGGTTGCGCACCACTTTGGTCCACTTAAAGATCTGCAATCTTTGTAAAAGCTAGTAACAATAAAGAGCTGCACTGTAAAGAGGTTACATTGAATTGTACAGTAACTTAAAAGAGGATTTGCTTTTTTACAACCAAATCTCTTTTCTGATGCAAATGACATGTTATGGAAGGGCCAGGCCACTGTTTTGTGATTTCACTTGTTTTTGAGAATCTTAATTGAATACAAAATGGAATATAATGTAGCGAAAAAAGTTTGGAATGACACAATTTCATGTGTACACACTCTAAAGACCTGCATCACTATACTGAGAGCGTTTCCATTTCTAAAATGACTTATTTGGGTGTTTTTTTAGCATTTGTTCATGTTTTTTCAGAGTCCCCATACTGCACAACGAGGATGAGGAAAAGATTTGCCGACAAGTTTCTTGAATACAAGTGAAATCGCTAAAACATTGTCTGGACTGTTTTTTACGTGAACATTTTACCTTTTTGTACCCCAGTGAACAACACTGTACCCCAACCGTACCATTATTGTTGTGAGTATGTGGATATACAATATGGTCTCAGTAATAATCTGTACCTGGTGGCACTGCAGAAACATCGATGCACTACCAACCAGGAGGTTGCGAGTACAAATCTCCAGAGCATATATGCACACTCTACATCAAGTGTCCATGAGAGCTATTATATTTAAGTTGGTGTTGTCAGATAATCTGACAATTATTGACTTGATTCTGGGCAACATTTAGCAATGTCCAGAAATTTATTATTGCCAATAAATCTGTGGCAAAATCCCAGGTGAGGTGGAGTGCCAAGTAATCAGATTATAGCAGCAAACTGTCATTTTACAGCAATAACACCTAAATATAGGTGTACAAATACAGTAACTTGTATATTTATCATATTTTCACTGCAACCAGTAGCCGATAGAGTACCATAAAATTACAGGATTTGTTTTTACTCAAGTTATTTAATCAAAATGTGTTAGTTCCACTTACTTTACTAGGTTTAAGTAACTGTAGAGGAAGTTAACTCAACACAAAATCCAGATTGGACTTGACTTAACATTTTCAGGCTGCAGTGAAGCAAACTTTTTTTTAAGGTGACTTTTTTTTTTTTTTTTTACAGTGGTTTAGCAAAGTGCTTAATATACTCTTGGCAATAATTCTGTGGCCAATTTCTTCCATACCTGGTGGCGTAGTAGGAAATTCAAGTTCCTAGCAACCAATAGATTGTGAGTTTAAAGCCCAGATGAGTTTGAGTCCCAAGAGTGCTCACATGGAATAACTTTACAAGAATGTTACTTTTAACTAAAAGTATTAAGCTCACTCTAGAAGTCATTCAATCTGCATTTGTCAGTTTCACTTAGTATACTACGTTGAAGTAACTTTAGATGAAGCTAATTTAACATTGAATTTAGATTGGACTTGACTTTTTTAAGGGAGCAGGGTTACAAACTTCTTCAACTACTTAGGGAGCAGTGGGGCGCTACCCGGTGAAATGTAAGGCGCCAAATTCAAAATCCAAAAGTTGAATTATTAAACATTAATCAATATACAAGTGTTGCATAGTCATCAAAAGCTCTGCTTCTTGGCAATATCACAGCGTTGTCAGATTTCAAAAAGGCTTCACGGCGAAAGCACAACATTTGATTGTTTGAGGATAGCACCTACAATATTTATCCATTAGCATAAATTCATAACCCAAAGCGGGTCTCAAAAAACGCATAAAATCGCTAATATAAAATACCTTACCTACCGAAGAACTTCTGCTGAGGGCTTCCCAAGTGTCCAACGAAGACAATCCATGCTTCTTTTGTTAGAAAGTCATTTATTATATCCATAAATCTCAGTTTGTTTGGCGCGTTATGATCATAAAATCCACCGTTGAGTCGCCCATTGAACCATGAAGAGAACGCGTTCACATTATACCTATACACTTGTCCAAGAACAATCAAACATCATTGATAATGTATCCTTAGGAACACTTTTATGTATATTTACTATAATATTTCAACCGGATTATAAACTGGACGATAGGAAAGGAAAAAACCACAGCGCGCTCGAGCCCGTGAACGCGCCTCCTCTTCTGTTTACATCCGATGACTAGTTTGAAATTCTTCTTCTATTACCATCCAGAGCAACCTAACATCACCAAACACTGTCTAGAGAATGTTGACATCCAGTGGAAGCAATAGGTACTGCAATCTTACTCCCATATATGGCTGTTTTCAATAGGGAGGGGTTCAAAATGAGGCAGTGTCAAAAACACTTTTTCCAGGACAGAAATTCCTCGGGTTTTCGCCTGCTATATCAGTTCTGTTATACTCACAGACAATATTTTAACACTCTTAGAAACTTCAGAGTGTTTCCTATCCAATAGTACTAATTATGTGCATATCCTAGTTTCTGGGCCTGAGTGGCAGGCCTTTTACTTTGGGCACGCCAGACTCTCCAAAACCGACACCTCAGCTGCCGCTCCCTAAGAAGTTAAGTTGACTCAACAAATATTTGTGTGTCTATGGCTCCTCCTGGAGCACCCTGATACCAGAATCATGCAGTCTCCAGAGGAATAAGCATAAATAATACACCCACAGGAGAAAATTAAAGAAGATGGATGAATAGTGATATGATGGGATGATAGAGCACAGTAGGGGCTTACTCATTGGATAAAGTCTGGTTATAGTTTGCAGGGCTCATTTTCTCTGCCCTGTGTGCTATCACCTGAACACAGCTGGTGTGCGGAGTGTTACTGCAGATCGAAGCAGACCAGTAAAAGGATGAGTACTGTAAATTGGGATGCTGGGCATTCGTTTTGAAAATGGAGATGTCATTAAGAGTGTGTTCTGCTATCTGCGTCAATATTAGCCTCATATATTTTATTCAAAGTTTTTTCGAAAACATGGTGTTATAAACTGGAGTAATCACTTGGAAGCAGTTAGGAGGAGGACTGCATACATTTATGGCTGTCTCAAACGATGCCTTTACAAACTTGGTTGAAACTCTCCTACACCATCCGCTGAACAACTCTTGTTCGGCAGTTTGTCAAAGGTGACTTTTCACTGGTTTTTGCTCAATCGTTTAAAGTCGTTCTTATTAGTTTTATTCTGCATACGTTTTCTTGGCCTAACAATAACATTAATGGTAAAAAATGTTTTTTCTTGAGCAGATGGTCCTTGGCCGGAACATAATTACAAATAATTTGTACACTGCAAATTGACCGCAAGAAGCCCAAACTGTTTTTTTGTGTGTATTTTACAGATCACTTTGAGTTGATTTCCTGGTGATTTTATAGTCATTTATGTCCAACAGTGAAAAATGCTCAGAAAACTTTGGGGACCAAAAACAGTGGCAAGAAAAAGTATGTGAACCCTTTGGAATTACCCGGATTTCTGCATAAATTGGTCATAAAATGTTATATGATCTTCATCAAAGTCACAACAATACAAACACAGTGTGCTTAAACTAATAACACACAAATTATTGTATTTTTCTTGTCTATATTGAATACATAATTTAAACATTTACAGTGTAGGTTGGAACAAGTATGTGAACCCCTAGCCTAATGACTTCTCCAAAAGCTAATTGGAGTCAGGAGTCAGCTAACCTGGAGTCCAATCAATGAGATGAGATTGGAGATGTCGGTTAGAGCTGCCCTGCACTATCAAAAATACTCACAAAATTTGAGTTTGCTATTCACAAGAAGTATTGCTTGATGTGAACCATGCCTCGAACAAAAGAGATCTCAGAAGACCTAAGATTAAGAATTGTTATCAAAGCCGGTGTGTGTAGCTGGTGTAAACGTCAGGTGCAGGAAAGCAGAGATGAGTGAACAACGTATTTAATCAAAATACGGAAAAAGGATAACAAATCCAACATGCCCTAAACACACGGGCGAAATAACCAGCCGTAATAAAACCGACAAAGTACAACAAACAATCACGCACAAAAAACATGGGGAAAACAGAGGGTTAAATAATGAACATGTAATTTGAGGAATTGAAACCAGGTGTGTAAAACATAGGCAAAACAAATGGAACATGAAAAATGGATCGGCGATGGCTAGAAGACCGGTGACGTCGACCGCCGAAAACCGCCCGAACAAGGAGAGGGACCGACTTCGGCGAAAGTTGTGACAGTACCCCCCTCCCTTGACGACACTGACATTGGGGACGACCCGGAGGACAAGGCGCAGGGCAATCTGGATGGAGACTGTGGAACTCCCGCAGCATTGAAGGGTCCAACATGTTCTCCACCGGGACCCAGCATCTCTCCTCCGGACAGTACCCCTCCCACTCCACAAGGTACTGAAGGCCCCTCTTCCGACGCCTCGAGTCCATGATGGCTCGAACAGCACACGCCGGGGCCCCCCTCGATGTCCAGAGGGGGCGGAGGAACCTCCCGCACCTCAGACTCCTGGAGTGGACCAGCCACCAGCGCCCTGAGGAGAGACACATAGAACGAGGGGTTAATGCGGTAATCTGTTAATGCGGTAATCAGACTACGGCCCTCCGCAGTCTGTAGGGAGACCGGGCAAAGGGAGGAGACGGCAGGACTTAGAAAACCGATCCACAACGGCCAGGATCGTGGTGCTACCCTGTGAGGGAGAAAGATCAGTCAGGAAGTCCACCGACAGGTGTGATGGTAGGAGTTGTAACTTCACTCTGGGCAGGTGTCTAGGAGCCTTGCACTGGGCACACACCGAGCAGGATGAAACATCAACCCTAACGTCCTTGGCCAAGGTGGACCACCAGTACTTCCCACTAAGACAGCGCACTGTCCGCCTGATGCCAGGATGACCAGAGGAGGGTGACGTGTGGGCCGAATAGATCTACCGGTCGCGGACAACAGACGGAACAGACAGTCGCCCAGCGGGACACTGAGGGGGAGTGGGCTCTGTACGTAACACCCGCTCGATGTCCGCGTCCAGCTCCCACACTACCAGTGCCACCAGGCAAGAGGCCAGGAGTATGGGTGTGTGATCCATGGACCGCTCCTCTGTGTCATACATCCGGGACAGTGCGTCTGCCTTAGCGTTCTGGGAACCTGGTCTGTAGGAAAGGGTGAAAACAAAACTGGTAAAGAACATGGCCCACCTTACCTGGCGAGGGTTCAGTCTCCTCGCCGCCTGGATGTACTCCAGATTGCAGTGGTCAGTCCAGATGAGAAAAGGGTGTTTCACCCCCTCAAGCCAATGTCTCCACGCCTTCAGAGCCTTGACGACAGCCAACAGCTCCCAGTCCCCCACATCATAGTTTCGCTCCGCCGGGCTGAGCTTCTTCGAAAAGAAGGCACAGGGTCGGAGCTTTGGTGGCGTACCCGAGCGCTGAGAGAGCACGGCTCTTATTCCAGCCTCGGACTCGTCCACCTCCACTATGAAAGCCAAAGAGGGATCCGGATGAGCCAGCACGGGAGCCGAGGTAAACAGAGCCTTCAGGTAACCAAAAGCCCTGTCCACCCCAGCTGACCACTGCAGTCGCACTGGTCCCCCCTTTAGCAGTGAGGTAATTGGAGTCGCTACCTGACCAAAGCCCCGGATAAACCTCCGGTAGTAGTTGGCAAACCCTAAGAACCGCTGCACTTCCTTTACCGTGGTGAGAGTCGGCCAATTACGCACGGCTGAAAATGCGGTCACTCTCCATCTCCACCCCTGACGTGGAAATGTGGTACCCTAGGAAGGAAGGACTGTTGGAAGAACAGACATTTCTCAGCCTTGACGTACAGGTCATGCTCCAACAGTCGACCAAGCACCCTGCGCACCAGGGACACATGCTCGGCGCGTGTAGTGGAGTATATCAGAATGTCATCGATATACACCACTTCACCCTGCCCGTGCAGGTCCCGGAAACTCTCATCAACAAAGGCCTAAAAAACTGATGGAGCATTCATCAACCCGTACGGCATGACGAGGTATTCAAGGTGCCCTGAGGTGGTACTAAATGCCGTCTTCCACTCGTCCCCCTCCCGGATACGCACCAGGTTGTAAGCTCTCCTGAGATCCAATTTTGTGAAGAAGCGCACCGTGCATTGACTCGATCGCACTGGCTATGAGAGGCAGCGGGTAGCTGTACCTCACAGTGATCTGATTGATACCCCGAAAGTCAATACACGGGCGCAGTGCCCTGCCTGCTGCCTCGACTCCCTGATGAACCTCCCCAGCACCGACCAGCAGTGTGCCCTCTGCGGCCACAGATGGTGCAGGGAATGGCCCCTCCTCCGGTCGCCCTAAGCGCGGCACCTCCAAGCTCCATGGGTGTTGGAGCGCAGGTGCTGGGGGATGGAACTGACAGGCCCCGATCTGGACGTCCGCGGGTGGCCAGCAGGTTGTCCAGCCGGATGGACAGGTCCACCAGCTGGTCCAATGTGAGGGTGGTGTCTCGGCAGGCCAACTCCCAACGGACATCCTTGCGCAGACTGCACCGGTAGTGATCGATCAGGGCCCTGTCGTTCCATCCCGCGCTGGCGGCCAGGGTCCGAAAGTCCAAAGCGAAATCCTGCGCGCTCCTCGTCCCCTGCCTCAGATGGAACAGACGTTCACCCGCCGCTTGACCCTCAGGCGGGTGGTCGAAAACTGCCCGAAAGCGGCAGGTGAATTCTGCGTAATGATCCAACGCCACATCTCCCTCACTCCATACGGCGTTGGCCCACTCCAGGGCTTTGCCTGAGAGGCAGGAGACGAGGGCGGACACGCTCTCACGTCCCGAAGGAGCCGGGTGGAAGGTCGCCAGGTAGAGTTCCAGCTGGAGTAGGAACCCCTGGCATCCGGCAGCCATCCCATCATACTCCCTCGTGAGCGCGAGCCGAATCCCGCTGGGACCGGTTGAAGGAGGGGTGAAACGCGGGACCGGCTGTAGAGGGGGTGGTGGAGGCGCTGGCAGACCTCTTTCTCTCTCCCATCTTTCCATCGTCTGCAGCATGCGATCCATGGCGGTGCCCAGACGTTGCAACATGGTCGCGTGCTGCTGGACGTGCTCTTCTACTGCCACATGGAGGTCTTCTTCTCCTGCTGACTCCATTCGTTGTGTTCGTGATTCTGTCAAAGCCGATGTGTGTAGCTGGTGTAAAAGTCAGGCGCAGGAAAGCAGAGATGAGTGAACAACGTATTTAATCAAAATACGGAAAAAGGATAACAAATCCAACATGCCCTAAACACACGGGCGAAATAGCCAGCCGTAATAAAACCGACAAAGAACAACAAACAATCACGCACAAAAAATATGGGGAAACAGAGGGTTAAATAATGAAAATGTAATTTGGGGAATTGAAACCAGGTGTGTAAAAACAAAGGCAAAACAAATGGAACATGAAAAATGGATCGGCGATGGCTAGAAGACCGGTGACGTCGACGCCGAAAACCTCCCGAACAAGGAGGGACCGACTTTGGCGGAAGTCGTGACAATTGTTGACTGGCATGAAGCTCGAAAGGGTTACAAAAGTATCTCCAAAAGCCTTGATGTTAACTTTTGATATTTGATATTTGATTCCTTTTTCCTCCAGTGAATGTCTGATCAGAATGTATTGCTGCATTTTTTTCTCAGCCTAGCAGACAGGTCCTGGACGAATCAAATGGACTGGCCGTGGATTTTGATCTCCTTTCCCCCCTGTGCCTTCAGAATGACTTTGGTCTGATAGTTCCACAGCTTGAAGATTAACATGCGAGGGTATTTAGTGATTTTCTGTTTCACGCCGATCCTATGGCATTGTTCCAGATCCTTTGGTGATATATCCACATCAAGTTCCTTTGATATTAGCTTGACCAAGTAGCTGGAAAGGTCCCCTTTTTCCTCCTCTTCTGAGAAGGACACTATTCTCATGTCGTTTCGTCTTATTCTGTTTTCTTGCTAGTCCAATTAATCTTCTAAAGTTTGTTTCCAGAAGGCAAATTTTGTTGTGTCGTTCATTCATGCGCACGCCTTCTATGTGCATGTCTGACACGATAGACTCTACTTTATTTTTTTATCTAATCTACTTATTAACATCAGACTAACAGTTTTTTGTTTTAGTGAGCATTAAGAGCACTTTAGCTATGTTTTCCTGTATATCATGTTGCTCCTTGTCTTTTCCTCTGGGGGAAGCCATGGCTTGTTGAATTTGTGTTGCCACACCACTTTACCAACTCATTGGTTCTCTGTTGTACATAACGGACTGCTCATTCTCTCCCAGTTGCTTGGGGATATATTGATCTATCCAGTGGCGGTTCTAGCTTGAAAGGCTCCCTGGGCGAACCCCCCTTTCAGCGCCCCCCTGCCAACAAAAAAGGCACCATTCTGCACTAACTGTAATTTTTATTCAGACATTTAGAACACAAATAAATAATCATAACATTTAAAACTATATATATATAAAAAATATATACAAAAATAAGATTCATAAATATGAAAAAGAAGTAACACATCCAAATAGAAACAAATGTGTTAATTTGGCACTTGAGCATCAATACATTACCCATCCCCCAACACTGTCAACCAAGTCAAGACTAAACCAATTCACCTTGTTGGTGTGCAGACTGGTTTTATATTATTATTAACGATTTTGCACAAACCAGAAAAAATGCAACAATATGTCTGTGAAACTATATATTTCACAGTATTATGAACGAATTGTGATTTATTTGGTAGCCTTTCGTAGTGTGACTGATTTACAAAGTACAAAGTTAGAGGTGCGCTATTTGATAGATGCTCCCCCTCCCTCGGGCTTCCAGTGGGGAGACCTGAGGTCAACCTACCCCCACTCCCCTCCCCATCTCGTACTTCTGATTGGGAGATCTTCCCAGGCAGTAGCCTGCCTAGCTCACAAACTAGAATCAGGGCGCCCACTCCGACAAGGTTAGTTGACCCACAGTCCCACACGGTGACAAGATATCATTGACGTGACTTGCAAATGAGCAATAGAAAACCGATCGCGCAATTGTCACCATTCCGGCAAGATGCCGCCCTGGGCAGCTGCCCATGTCACCTATACCTAAATCCGCCACTGGATCTATCAATTTTAGAGGCTTAATTTGAACTTTGTTGTCTGGCTTCTACATATAGCCACAATTTTGTTGGTACAAAACAGAGCTACTCACTTCCCATGCATCCTAACTGCATGCGCATGCTCCTCCTGTACCCCAAACTCTTTCCTGCTCTTTCCATGACAGACTGACCAGGTGAAAATCCACTGTTAAATCCACTTCAATCAGTGTAGATGATGGAGACAGGTTAAAGAAATATTTTTAAGCCTTGAAAGAAGAAAGAAAAAAAACATAGGCCTAACATAGTTTTTCTTTGGCCTACCGTTGTTGTCAGACTCAAAGAACAAGACGACAGGGCTTGGTGTTGAACATTGAAATGATAACATCATAATCCAATGACTGTCACACCTTCCTCCACTCCGGCGCTCAACATCACCAGTCTACTAGCCACCGGCCCTGGCAATCTTCATTACGCACACCTGCTCCCCATCATTACGCACACCTGAACTTCATTATCACCTTGATTAATAAAAAAAGATGGCGCCGAAGAACATGGTTTTACATTCTCCGAACCAATTCTGCTATTTTGTAAAGTTTTTGCGTTTTGTGTAACTTATTTTTTAACTTATTGTGTACATAATGTTGCTGCTACACTCTCTTATGACCGAAAATAAGTTCTGGATATTAGAACAGCGATTACTCACCACGGACTGGAAGAAACGTTTTCCTTTAACGAGTCTGACGAGAAGGATACCCTGCTTTCACTGGACCGGGCCCAGATCCCAGCCTTTTGCGTGAAGAAAAGACACAGGAAAAGGGGCCGCAGATCGGGCATCCTTCTGAAGATCCGCAGGCGAGCGAGTAAACTCCCACTGCCATCCGTTCTTCTTGCTAATGTGCAATCATTGGATAATAAAATTGATGACCTACGATTAAGATTAACCTACCAATGGGATATTAAAAACTAACATCTTATGTTTCCCCCGAGTCGTGGCTAAACGACGATAAGGACAATATAGAGCTAGCGGGATTATCCATGCACCGGCAGAACAGAGACGCTACCTCTGGTAAGACGAGGGGTGGGGGTGTTTGTGTATTTGTTAATAACAGCTGGTGCACAATGTCTAATATTAAAGAAGTCTCGGGGTATTGCTCGCCTGAGGTAGAGTACCTTATGCTAAGCTGTAGACGACACTATCTACCAAGAGAGTTCTCATCTATATTATTCGTAGCCGTCTATTTACCACCACAGAACGAAGACTGCTCTCAACCAACTCTATAAGGTCATAAGCAAAAAAGAAAATGCTCACCCAGAAGCGGCGCTCTTAGCGGCCGGGGACTTTAATGCAGGCAAACTTAAATCAGTTTTACAAAATTTTTACCAACATGTGCAACCAGAGAAAAAAAAAAACTACACCACCTTTACTCCACACACAGATGCATACAAAGCTCTGCCCCGCCCTCCATTTGGCAAATCTGACCATAATTCTATCCTCTTGATTCCTGCTTACCAGCAAAAACTAAAGCAGGAAGTATCAGTGACTTGCTCAATACGGACGTGGTCAGATGACACGGATGCTACACTACAGGACTGTTTTGCTAGCACAGCCTGGAATATCTTCCTGGATTCATCCAATGGCATTGAGTACACCACCTCAGTCATTGGCTTCATTAATTAGTGCATCGACGACGTTGTCCCCACAGAGACTGTATGTACATATCCCATCCAGAAGCCATGGATTACAGGCAACATCTGCATCGAGCTAAAGGCTAGAGCTGCCGCTTTCAAGGAGCGGGAGACTAATCCGGGCGCTTATAAGAAATCCCGCTATGCCCTCAGACGAACCATCAAACAAGCAAAGCGTCAATACAGGATTAAGATTGAATCCTACTACACTGGCTCTGATGCTCGTCGGATGTGGCAGGACTTGAAAACTGTTACAGACTACAAAGGGAAACCCAGACGCGAGCTGCCCGGTGACGTGAGCCTACCAGACGAGCTAAATGCCTTTTATGCTCGCTTCGAGGCATGCAACACTGAAGCATGCACGAGAGCACCAGCTGTTCTGGATGACTGTGTGATAACGCTCTCGGTAGCAGATGTGAACAAAACCTTTAAACAGGTCAACATTCACAAAGCCGCTGGGCCAGAAGATTACCAGGACGTGTACTCAAAGCATGCGTGGACCAACTGGCAAGTTTCTTCACTGATATTTTCAACCTGTCCCTGACCGAGTCTGTAATACCTACGTGTTTCAATCAGACCACCATAGTCCCCGTGCCCAAGGAAGGATTACAGCCGCACGGCACTCATGTTGGTAGCCATGAAGTGCTTTGAAAGGCTGGTCATGGCTCACATCAACAGCATCCTTCCGGACACCCTAAACCCACACCAATTCGCATACCGCCCCAACAGATTCACAGATGATGCAATCTCAATCGCACTCCACACTGCCCTTTCTCACCTGGACTAATGGAACATCTACGTGAGAATGCTGTTCATTGAATGCTGAGCTGTAGTCAACACCATAGCGCCCGCGAAGCTCATCACTAAGCTAAGGACTCTGGGACCTAACACCTCCCTCTGCAACTGGATCCTGGACTTCCTGACGGGCCGCCCCCAGGTGGTAAGAGTAGGCAACAACACATCTGCCACGCTGATCCTTAACACTGGGGCCCCTCAGGGGTGTGTACTTAGTCCCCTCCTGTATTCCCTGTTCACCCATGACTGCGTGGCCAAACACGACTCCAACACCATCATTAAGTTTGCTGACGACACAACAGTGGTAGGCCTGATCACTGACAACGATGAGACGGCCTATAGGAAGGAGGTCAGAGAACTGGCAGTGTGGTGCCAGGATAACAACCTCCCCCTCAATGTGAGCAAGACTAAGGAGCTGATCGTGGGCCGAACAGTCCCCCATTAACATTGACGGGGTTGTAGTGGAGCGGGTCGAGAGTTTCAAGTTCCTTGGTGTCCACATCACCAACAAACTATCATGGTCCAAACATACCAAGACAGTCGTGAAGAGGGCACGACAAAACCTTTTCCCCTTCAGGAGACTGAAAATACTTGGCATGTGTCCCCAGATCCTCAAAAGGTTCTACAGCTGCACCATCGAGAGCATCCTGACCGGTTGCATCACCGCCTGGTATGGCAACTGCTCGGCATCTGACCGTAAGGCGCTACAGAGGGCAGTGCGAATGGCCCAGTACATCACTGGGGCCAAGCTTCCTGCCATCCAGGACCTATATAATAGGCGGTGTCAGAGGAAAGCCCATAAAATTGCAGAGACTCCAGTCACCCAAGTTATAGACTGTTTTCTCTGCTACCACATGGCAAGCGGTACCGGAGTGCCAAGTCTAGGACCTAGAGTGGCTCCTCAACAGCTTCTACCACCAAGCCATAAAACTGCTGAACAATTTACATTGACCCCCCTTCCCTTTTGTTCACTGCTGCTACTCGCTGTTAATTATCTATGCATAGTCGCTTCACACCCACCTACATGTACAAACTACCTCAACTAACCTGTACCCCCACACACTGACTCGGTACCGGTGCCCCCTATATACAACCTCATTATTGTTTTAGTTTTTTATAATTACTTTTTATTTTAGTCTACTTGGTAAATACTTTCTTAACTCTTCTTGAACTGCACTGTTGGTTAAGGGCTTGTAACTAATACGCATTTCACGGTAAAGTCTACACTTGTTGTATTCAGAGCATGTGACAAATAAAGTTTGATTTGATTACCTTCCCTTTATTTAGCCCTCAGTAGCCTCCGTCATGAGGCAGTATTGGTTTGTTTTCATTCACGTTCTGTGCGCTTCTAATGTTTTGTTTATCTGCATTCTTCATTATTAAACTCACCTACTGCACCTGCTTCCTGGCTCCTGGCAAATATGTGACAGAATAATGCCTCACAAATTATGGAAGCAACAGAAGATAAGACATTTCCCAGACGTTCGGTGAACAGGGGCACCTACTCCATCAACATCATGATCAGCTGGCTCAACTATGGATGAGGTCCTCCACCGCCTCGACACCATCCAAGAGGATTCACATACAACTAGCAGAAGGCCTTTTACCTCGAGCCGTCCTAATGAGCCAGCCCCCAGCCTACCCATCAGGCCGTCCAGGGAGGTAATGCCGGACTGTCCTTCCCGTACAAGTATGACCGGACTCCATCCAAATGCAGTGGCTTCCCACTCCAGTGCTCCCTCTATAACGTCCATCAGACTGGAACCCCCACCACTGAGAGGTCCAAGGTTGCCACAGTCATTTCCCTACTGACCGGGTGGGCGGTGGAGTGGTCTACAGCCGTCTGGGAGAGAGGAGAGGAAGAGTTGGGTTCCTACAAGAGGTTCATGGTTCTGTTTAGGGTGGTCTTCATCCATCCACCGGAGGGCAGAGTGGGGGGTGAGCGACTATTCCAACTCCGGTAGGGTGCCCAGACCGCTGCGGAGTACACCCTCACCTTATGTACCGTGGCAGCCTCCAGTGGATGGAACGAACCAGCGCTCTGCACCCTATTCCATAGAGGACTGCGCAAGGAGGTCCAGACGGAGTTGGTGTGCTGGGACGACAACCTTTCCTTGGACGCGCTCATTACGATGGCCATCTGTCTGGACAACCTCCTTCAGGAGCGCCAGCACCTCCCTCGCCCCTCACTGTCCTCCTTTAGTCGTCCTGAGGCAGGGCCTGAACCCATGGAGATGGGTCACACACCTCTCTGCGGCAGAGCGGCGTTGCCGACAGACAGTTGGGGCTGTGTTCCTATTGCAGCCAGGAGTGGAACCAGCTCCAGCGGTGTCCGGTCTGTTCCAACCCAAGGTCTACTAGGGCAGAGGTGACCAGTGATCATCCATCTCCCAGGGTAGGCATGAGCATTCCTTCTTCATCGTTTCCCGCCAAACCCTTCTTGGTTTCCGTTTCACTGGCTGACTGTCCCTCAGGTGTTGTCTCTACAGCTCTAGGGGACTTCGGTGCAATGGGCAATTTCATCGATCAGACCCTTGTCTCCTCCCTGAACATCCCCTCATACCTGCTCTCCTCTCCTTTTCCGGTCCAAGACCTGGATAAATCGAACATTGGGATCCGACACTATCACGCACATCACAGCACCACTCACCCTCACCGTGGGACCCTTGCACCAAGAAGGCCTTCCTCATCATCACTGCACCAGTTCACAAAGTCATCCTTGGCCTCCCATGGCTCCAACATCATAACTCCACCATATCCTGGATGAGGATGAAAATCACTAGTTGGGCATAGGGATGCTGGAAGACCTGCTTTCCCTTACCTTGTGGTTCCGTGTCAGTTGAGAGTCGTGCGAGTGTCCTCCAGCTCATCATTCCGTCCTCCCGTATTGTTGGCCCCATGTTTTAGGCTGTAGATGTGGACATCCTCCAGGCTCCTTAGAGGGAACCCGTGCCAGATACCTGCCCTCCTGAGTGCATCTACGTCTCCACGGGAGCGAGGGATAGGCTGTTGACCTGGGCACACACATCCCTCGCCGCTGGACACCCAGGTATCACCCACACCATTCAATCCATCTCCGCGAAGTACTGGTGGACCACCTTGGCACAGGACTTCACCCGCTATGTCAATTTATGCTCCGTATGTGCCTAACCAAAATCTCCCCGGCACACTCCAGCAGGGAAACTCTTTCCCCTTCCCGTGCCTCAACGGACTTGGTCCAATTTGTCCATAGATTTCATTACTGATCTGCCATCTTATCGTTTCACCACTATTATCGTTGTTGTTATCCCTCTCACTGGTCTCCCTACCTCTCTCCGGGTAGCTGAGGCACTGTTCCATTAGGTCTTCCTGCACTATGGCCTATGGTACTATGGTACATCGTCTCCGACCGTGGCCCCCAATTTACATTGTGGGTATGGAAAACCTTCATGGAGAAGCTGGGGGCCACGGCCAGCCTCACATCCGGGTACCGGCCTCAATCCAATGGGCAGGAGGAGAAGACCAACCTGGAGCTGGGGAGGTTCCTTAGGAGTCACTGCCAGGACCTGCAGGGGAAGTGGGCCCGGTTCCTTCCCTGGGCAGCGTACACCCAGAACTCACTTCGTCACAACTCCACCGGGCTGACTCCCTTCCAGTACGTCCTGGGGTATCAGCCGGCCCTGGCCTCATGGACCCCGAGCCAGAGCGAAGCCCCTGTGGTGGACGAGGGGTTTCGGGGGCGCCGGCCACCGCCAGAAGGAACAGGTGGATTGCCACCGCAGTGATGCTCTCGTGTTCCGTCCTGGTGATCGCGTCTGGTTTGTGGGGCCCTTCAAGGTCCTCCGGATGGTCAATGAGGTAACTCATCGCTTGCAACTCCACACCAACTCTCACCCTCTTTCCATGTTTCCCTCAGGCCGGTGGTTCCTGGTCCCCTAACTGGTGGCACAGCCCCGACCCATCCACAGGATCAATACAGACTGGTGGGGCAGTTGTTGCAATTGCGCTCCAATGTTGTAAATGAGGAATTTTGTGCTGCAGAGAATTTGAGTATGTGACTACAATTCTTACAGAAACTCTGACCAAACAGAGATGCTAGTTCTAGGTCCCAAGAAACAAAGAGATATTCTGTTGGATCTGGCAATTAATCTTGATGGTTATACTGTCGTCTCAAATAAAACTGTGAAGGACCTCGGCGTTGCTCTGGACCCTGACCTCTCTTTTGAAGAACAAATCAAGATTATTTCAAGGACAGCTTTTTTCATTGCAAAAATCTGAAACTTTCTGTCCAAAAAAGTGAATCCATGCTTTTGTCACTTCTAGATTAGACTACTGCAATGCTCGACTTTTCAGCTACCCGGATAAGGCACTAAATAAACTTCAGTTAGTGCTAAACACGACTTCCAGAATCTTGAATAGAATCAACAAATTTGATGATATTACTCCAGTGCTAGCCTCTCTAAACTCGCTTCCTATTAAGGCTAGGGCTGATTAAGGTTTTACTGCTAACAAACAAAGCATTACATGGGCTTGCTCCTACCTATCTCTCCGATTTGGTCCTGCCGTACATACCTACACATACGCTAAGGTCACAAGACGCAGGCCTCCTTATTGTCCCTAGAATTTCTAAGCAAACACCTGTTGGCAGGGCTTTCTCCTACAGAGCTCAATTTTTATGGAATGGTCTGCCTATACATGTGAGAGACGCAGACTCTGTCTCGACCTTTAAGTCTTAATTGAAGACTCATCTCTTCAGTAGGTCCTATGATTGAGTGTAGTCTGGCCCAGGGGTGTGAAGGTGAACAGAAAGGCACTGGAGCAACGAACCGCCCTTGCTGTCTCTGCCTGGCCGGTTCCCCTCTCTCCAATGGGATTCTCTGCCTCTAACCCTATTACAGGGGCTGAGTCACTGGCTTACTGGTACTCTTCCATTCTGTCCCTAGGAGGGGTGCGTCACTTGAGTGGATTAAGTCACTGACATGATCTTCCTCTCCGGGTTGGCGCCCCCCTCGGGTTCGTGCCATGGGGGAGATCTTTGTGGGCTATACTCAGCCTTGTCTCAGGGTAGTAAGTTGGTGGTTTCGAAGATATCCCTCTAGTGGTGTGGGGGCTTTGCTTTGGCAAAGTGGGTGGGGTTATATCCTACCTGGTTGGCCCTGTCCGGGGATATCGTCGGACAGGGCCACAGTGTCACCCGACCCCTCCTGTCTCAGCCTCCATGCTGCAATAGTTTGTGTCGGGGGGCTAGCGCCAGTCTTATGTCTGGAGTATTTCTCCTGTCTTATTCAGTGTGAATTTAAGTTCTCTCTCTACTCTCCCTCCCCTCCCCTCCCCGAGGACCTGAGCCTTGGGACCATGCCTCAGGACTACCTGGCCTGATGACTCCTTGCTGTCCCCAGTCCACCTGGTTGTGCTGCGGCTCCAGTTTCAACTGTTCTGCCTGCGGCTATGGAACCCTGACCTGTTCACTGGACGTGCTACCTTGTCCCGGACCTGCTGTTTTGGACTCTCTCCCTTTAATTCTCTCTCCCTTTAATTCTCTCTCTCTCTCTCTCTCTCTCTCTCTCTCTCTCTCTCTCTCTCCCCCCCCCTCTTCCCTCCCAGAGGAACTGAGCCCTGGGACCATGCCTCAGGACAACCTGGCCTGATGACTCCTTGCTGTCCCCAGTCCACCTGTTCGTGCTACCTTGCCCCGGACCTGCTGTTTTCGACTCACTCTCTCTCTCTCTACCGCACCTGCTGTCTAACTCTGAATGCTCGGCAATGAAAAGCCAACTGACATTTACTCCTGTGGTGCTGACCTGTTGCACCCTCTTCAACCACAGTGATTAGTTGACCCTGTTGGTCATCTATGAATGTTTGAACATCTTGCATTACTTGCTGTTTGGGGTTTTAGGCTGGGTTTCTCTATAGCACTTTGTGACACTGGCTGATGTAAACAGGGCTTTATAAATACATTTGATGTATTGATAATGATGAGGAGCAGTTAGTTTGCTTTTGCTACCACAAGGATTTTGCTGTCCACAAACTCTGGCTGCCCACGAACTTTCCATATTCCAAAAAGGAATTGGACACACACCCGTTCCAGCTCAGCCAAATGGACAGTTATATGAATGATTGCTTATCATAAAGCTGGCCAAAGCTAGCCATCAGAAGCTAGTCAGCTAATTAGCTACTAGCTATTTAGTCATTGTTAGCCACTGCTAGCGGTCTTCACCTTTAGCTCAGACACCAGCCGCTTTAGCCCGGATAATACCTGCCAGTCTGCATAGCGCGATATCAGCCCTAAGCATATCGGACTGCTTTTTTCCACTACATCACCGGAATCCTGCCACATGCTCTGGACCATTACACCGGATCATCGCAGCTAGCTAGCTGCTACAGAGTGGCGATTGTGGCTAACGCCCTTGTCCAGAAGCAAGCACCAGTTAGCCTCGAGCTAGCCTCGAGCTAGGCCCATCTCCCAGCTAGCAAACGAAGTACACAAACTACAATACCTCTCTTGCCAATTGGCCTGGACCCTTTGTCGACACGGAGCCCCGCCGATCCATCACAACTGGTCTGCTGGTCTGCTGACGTAATTCGTCCGATGTGCTCTCAACCGGCCTCTGCGTTGTGGATGTCGGTGAAGACCCTTCTGCTAGCCCCGGCCCGCTAGCTTGCTGAACGCCGTGTCTCCCGCTTGCCTAGCATAGTAACGACTACCGAACGACTCCCTGTTTCATCTATTGCTGCTCATTGGACCCTATGATCATTCGGCTACACAGCTGATGTCTGCTGGACTGTTCATTAACACGGTACTTCATTTTGTTTAACTGTCGGCCCCAGCCTCGAACTCAGGCCCTGTGTGTAGCTACCTGACTCTCTCTGCCCATTCACCCGCTGTTTTCTGTCATTCACTGCTGTGCATTCTAATTCTAGCAAGTACACGCTCGTTCACGCACGTAAAAAAAAATGCTTTTCTGTCCCCCCCACATGGCTGACAGATAGCCAGACCCCCCCTCTCTCCCACCAGATGGGGGAGTTGGACCGGTTTTATGACTTAACATTCTCTCTCTTGCTCTGCAGTATGGGAAGGCTGAAAATCGTTTGTTACACAGAGAGATTTTGCCGCTAAACTTCAACATCAAACAATGGACACTGGGACAATATATTTCAGCATTAGAATGTTGGAAATGATGAGAGATGGAATATGGAAAATTAATCTCTATTTTGTAATGTCATTCAAATGATCAGATAGACAAGACAACGAAAACATTGTAACTTTAAGCGCTTTCACACTGTATGTCAGATTTACATCTAAATGTGTAAAAATTATATGATTAAATATGAAACTATTTCTGAAAAGATAGAAGGCTAAAATCACATTGCTAACTGAGAGAATGTATTTTCATATAAACCTGGCCCAGTCAGTAAACACGCACACGTAGGCACAGACATTGTGTCGGCATGTTGGAACACCCCTAAGATCAGAGTGCTTAAAAGGACTTGCTAACAAATTTACATCAGACCAAAACATCCCGAGTTTCTGCCGGCATGTAAAAGTGGTCCTAGCTGTACCCTGAATAATCAACCATTGAGACCAGAGAACGTGAGGCCGTGGTCCACACGTTAAAATGGTGAGAAACTTTGTAAATCAGACCAAAACATGCAGCGTCTGCAGCTGTACATGTAAAGTAGTCTAGAACATTTGACCAAAGCCGAGAGGGAAGAAAATATCCCTCTGAACATTGTGTGGTACACCTGAAGTATCTATTCTAACGAACACTCCAGGACAAAAAGAAGCCTACAACTAAGAAGGACATTGAGACCTCTGGTGGACAACCAGAGACTTACATCAAACCACTTCCCATAGACGGATCGAGTTGTTTCAACAGAGAGACGACAGAGAAAGACATCTACACGTAAATATATATTAAATTTTTTCCCCGAATGAGCAGTCGTTCATGTGCAAAATATTCATTTAGCTTCCAAATGTATGTATGAGAAGTTGACTCTGTCTCTCCCTCTTCTTACATACCCCTCCCCTTTCCACTGTGTAACCAAACGGTCATGCTTTTGTTAGTCCACTAGGGACGTGTTTTCATTGTATTATGTATGTAATCAATAACCTACGCTGTGTGTTACGTATTCTTTGTGATGATTTAGTTAGTTAGTAAATAAATTAAGCCAATTTGTGTATCGCTGATTCATCACTTAGGTTAATGAATGAGACTGATGAGTAATAATTAATAATTGACTGTTATTGATGTAAGAGCTATTTAGATAATATTTAGAGATGGGAGATAGTAACTTGGTAAACAACTGTTCCCGTGGTGCCCCAAATTCCTAATGAGTTAATTGTTACATGATTCATTTAACAGAGAAATAATTAAACATAGTAGGTAATTATTCGATAAATAGCAGTCATCACATTAAATGATAGTCACGTCACGACAAATGTCTGCTCTACGCAAAATTACAATCAACTAATTGCAGCATTACCGCAAAAATGGAAGAGCCAAGTGGAAGGGGGAGAAAGTAAGGAACTTTTATGTCGGCCCTGCATTAAAGACCAAAATTGGTTAAAGAGAATTGTGATAAATAAAAAAGTATACCAGTTTCATTTAAGGAACAAAAAATTGACAGCTGTGCCGTATCGTATAGATTGCAAAATAGTTGGGAAGAGATTTGATGTACCGATTCCATGGCACATGGTTTATGAACTGATTTGCAAAACGATGCAAATGTGTTTATTAAAATTATGATGCAAAATTATTGTATTATATATATATATATATATATATATATATGAGGTATACAACCATCCCAGCTCTGCAGATTTTGCTGTGAAGAGATAATTTATTTTTGGTACTGTCACGACTTCCGCCGAAGTCGGTGCCTCTCCTTGTTCGGGCGGTGTTCGGCGGTCGACATCACCGGTCTTCTAGCCATCACCGATCCACTTTTCATTTTCCATTTGTTTTGACTTGTTTCCCCACACCTGGTTGTCATTCCCTCATTACTTGTCATGTATTTAACCCTCTGGTTTCATCCATGTCTGTGTGTGTGATTGGCTGGTTTGCGCTGGATTTGTTTATTCATTGTGTTTTGTGCTGCCGCACTTATTTTCTGTAGGCTATTTGTTGTTGTGACGCTATTGGCGTTCAGTGACTGTATTCTGTGCCACAGTAAAGTGCTTTCGCTCACTCATTTCTGCTCTCCTGCGCCTGACTCTCATGCACCAGCCACACACGCTTATGACAGGTACTGTCCATTGGTATTTTGTTTTTGGTCTCAGGTCCAGGAATGGCTGAAGATTTGCAACATGTACCTGGAGCAAACTCTGCAGATAGCGTTACAGGGTGATTTGAAAAGTCATAGTCAATTGATCAGTAATATAATAATACTTTTAGCAAAAATGTTTCTTTCATTTATATTCGATAGAAACTGAGAATAGAAAGGTTCAGAACTTTTGTAAAACATCACAGCACAGTTGAAAAATCTAATATGGATGGTGTGAAGAGATAGATGAGAGGGGTTGAGTGGAGCTGAAGGGTGGGACTAATAACAACAAGATAACCAATGTAAAATATACGGAGTTCGTAAAATGTATATAGGTTCAGAACCTTTGTGAAACAGCACAGTTAAAAATATATGACAAACTGGATGGTCTTTAGAAGTAGATGGGAGGGGTTGAGGGTAGCTGAAGGATAGGAGTAAAAACAAACAAAAGATAACTACTGTAAAATAGATTGTGTCTATAAAATGTATCTAGTATGTATATGCTGGAAGTGGAAGCCTAAGTTGTTGTTCATTAGTTTACTTCAATTAGGGGAGGGGTGGTAGGGTTAGTGGAAAGTAATAAAGGAAAATATATTTTTAAAGATACACAACCATTCAAAAGTTTTGGGTCACTTAGAAATGTCCTTGTTTTTGAAAGAAAAGCAATTTTTTTGTTGATTAAAATAACATCACAATTTATTTGAGGGTATTTTCATACATACACAACTGTTCAAAAGTTTGGTGTCACTTAAAAATGTCTTTGTTATTGAAAGAAAAACACTTTTTGATCAGAAATACAGTGTAGACATTGTTAATGTTGTAAATGACTACTGTAGCTGGAAACGGCTGATTTTTAATGGAATATCTACATAGGCGTACATAGGCCCATTATCTGCAACCATCACTCCTGTGTTCCAATTGCATGTTGTGTTAGCTAATCCAAGTTTATCATTTTGAAAGGCTAATTGATCATTAGAAAACCCTTTGTTGTTCTGTTGTTCTGATTAAAGAAGCGATAAAACTTTCCTTTAGACTAGATGAGTATCTGGAGCATCAGCATTCGTGAGTTCGATTACAGGCTCAAAATGGCCAGAAACAAAGACCTGTCTTCTGAAACTCAGTCTATTCTTGTTCTGAGAAATGAAGGCTATTCCATGCGAGAAATTGCCAAGAAACGGAAGATCTCGTACAACGCTGTGTACTACTCCCTTCACAGAACAGCGCAAACTGTCTCTAACCAGAATAGAAAGAGTAGGTGGCCCTGGTGCACAACTGAGCAAGAGGACAAGTACATTAGAAGGTCTAGTTTGAGAAACAGACGCTGCATAAGTCCTCAACTGGCAGCTTCATTAAATAGTACCCGCAAATCACCAGTCTCAATGTCAATTGTGAAGAGGCGACTCCGGGATGCTGGCCTTCTAGGCAAAGAAAAAGCCATATCTCGGACTGGACAATAAAAATAAAAGATTAAGATGGGCAAAAGAACACAAACACTGGACAGAGGGACTCTGCCTAGAACGCCAGCATCCCAGAGTTGCCTCTTCACTTGCAGACACATTATTAAAAGCCGGACTACGTATTTACATTGTAATAAGCTGGTGGTACTCACGTCTTCTTTGTAATTTCCTATATAGTAAAAAATATTTGTATTTACTAATGAAGTATATAGTTCTTACTTGCTTCGTTCCTAATATGTAAACGTAAGATAAAATTGTTCCTACGTATTAATGTTTTCTTACTGTGCATTAACTTTTTTACAACATAATTACTGAGTAATTACCTTGTAATTAACGGGCTGTAATTTGAAGGAGTTACCATTTCACAATATTCTGTGAAAGTGTGTTGGCACTCTTAGAACAGCGTGTAGCTCGAGACTGATTTTTACTTCACCCCTCTATAAAATGTCAGCGCTGCCAAACACTTAAAGCGAACCATGGCCATTAGAGCCCTCCTGCGTCTTGGCCGCCCACTTATTATCAGAAAATATGAAAAGTGGAGAAATAACATTAGCCTGAAAAAAAGAGCAATTCATCTGAAAAACACAGCCTTCTTAACTTCCTCTTTAGAAACTTTGTTTCTCCTGAGCCATAATGAGGCAGGGGCCATGATGGAATCATGTTTTTCAGCATTTCTGCCTTTTTCGCTTATTACTGAAAACTACAACAAAAACGTGTTGTTTTCTCATCTTTGCAGTCCTTCAAAATGTAACAAAGCATTGGTAGAAATGAGGCCTCATCATCTACTGGTTTTATAGGGAATTTAAAATGGATGACACTGCAACATAGTCACACAGACTAGACGAGTGGTCACTAACCTTTTCTGAGTCAAGATCACTTTCTGCATCTGATGGTCAGTCTGAGGGAAGGGAGGGAGCAGCAGTGAGGCTGCCTCTCACCCGTATCACCGTCCCTCTGCTCTCCCTCCGCTGAGAATAGGGTACACAGTCTTCCAGCTGATGGTTAAACTCAAGACACACTGCATTATTTCTGCCTCAAGCACCAATTCATGTTGTTATTCCTATGACCAGAGAAAGTGAAATATTCTTTAATATTAAAAAAGACGCAAGCTTATCGGAACTCTTCACTATACTCATTCATTGCAGCTGCAGTGCTTGTTGTAGCGTAAGTGGAAGTAGGGATGTGCATTTTATGGCTTATTAAACAAAGTGTTGACTGTGCTGAATAATAACTTAAACATGGTCTTGCATGTAAAAATAACAGCTCTTTGCTGTATGCGTTGTCTCTCTCTAGTCATGGTTTTAAAAGTTTTGAAATCTCACAGTATCAACTTTGCTGTGCGTTTCCGATCAACTGGTTCGTGACCACTGGACTAGACCCTATGGCTCTCTAGTCTAGAAAACACTGTTTTGTTTTGTTCTGTCTTTATTTTATCACTAGTTTATCAGAATTGTTATGAAACTGAAAATTGTGATCTCTTGAAATACAGTACCAGTCAAAAGTTGACACACCTACTCATTCCAGGGTTTTTCTTTATTTTCACTATTTTCTACTTTGTAGAATAATAGTAAAGACAATAAAACTATGAAATAATGCATATGGAATGATGTAGTAACCAATATAAAAATATATTTTATATTTGAGATTCTTCAAAGTAGCTACCCTTTGCCTTGATGACAGCTTTGCACACTCTTGGTATTCTCTCAACCAGCTTCTTGAGGAAGTCACCAGGAATGCATTTCAATTAACAGGTGTGCCTTGTTAAAAGTTAAAGAAGGAAAGAAATTCCACAAATTATGTCTTTGAGCCAATCAGTTGTTTTGTGACAAGGTAGGGGTATACAGAAGATAGCCCTATCTGGTAAAATACCACTTCCATTTTATGGCAATAACAGCTCAAATAAGCAAAGAGAAAAGACAGTCCATCATTAATTTAAGAAGTGAAGGTCAGTCAACATGGAAAATAGTGCAGTCACAAAAACCATCCAGCGCTATGATAAAAGTGGCTCTCATGAGGACAGCCACAGGAAAGGAAGACCCAGAGTCACCTCTGCTGCAGAGGATAAGTTCATTAGAGTTACCAGCCTCAGAAATTGCATCCCAAATAAATGCTTCACAGAGTTCAAGTAACAGACACATCTCAACATCAACTGTTCAGACGAGACTGCGTAAATCAGGCCTTCATGGTCGATTTTCTGCAAAGAAACCACTACTAAAAGGACACCAATAATAAGAAGAAACTTGCTTGGGCAAAGAAACACGAGCAATGGACAATAGACCGGTGAAAATCTGAGTCCAAATTTGCGATTTTTGGTTCCAACCGCCGTGTGTTTGTGAGACGCAGAATAGGTGAACGGATGATCTCTGCATGTGTGGTTCCCACCGTGAAGAATGGAGGTGGTGGTGTGAGGGTGTGGGGGTGATTTGCTGGTGACAATGTCAGTGATTTATTTAGAATTTAAGGCATTCTGCAGCGATACGCCATCCCATCTGGTTTGTGCTTAGTAGGACTATAATTTGTTTTTCAACAGTACAATGACCCATCACTCCTCCAGGCTGTGTAAGGGCTAATTGACCAAGAAGGAGAGTGATGGAATGCTGCATTAGATGAACTGGCCTCCACAATCAGCTGACCTCAACCCAAGATGGTTTGGGATGAGTTGGACCTTAGAGTGAAGTATGATGAGGACAGCTTCACATGCCCAATGGATTGAGTTATTTAACCAGAATTGCTCCCTGTCTGTAACGTGTGGACACGCACGTACACACATGCACAAGCATGTGAACACACACACACAGTGTACCCACAGTCATGGTCTTTCTATCTTGCAAGCTAACACACACATGGGTAGACACACATTCACTCTTTCTTTTGCAAGCACACACAATGCTGCGAATATATACAGCATTCATAATCGGTAGTTAAGAAGGCCTGCTTTCTCAGCAGCATGACAGTATTTATTTCAGCAGTGCTGCGCAGTGTTACCACTTTTTACTGCAGCAGAACATTTTACTCTCTAGCCTAATGAAGTGTGTTGATCAAGGAAAGCAGATGCCTTGCTCTCACTTCCTGCTGATCATAAACATTGTGTGCAATTAAGAGTTGTCTGCCAAGATCATTACAATAATTACACACTGTTGAAAATCAAATAAAGGGATCTGAATCCTGACTTTGAAGTTAATGGAGGAAACAGATAAGCCGGGTCTTCTACACAAACTTTTATTCTCTGTCGTCAATGTTCCGCCTGGGATTTTATTTGCTGTATAACTTTAGAAAGTCGTTGCCAATCTTTTCTCCAGGACGTTTAACACGACAATGCATGTACTTCATGTGGCCTTTCTAAATCTAAATTGTTAGGTACTACTGTTGACAGTATGTTGGGTTCCTACACTACAGTATCAATGAAGCCATTCAGTACTGTGAAATCAGGGTTACAGTCAATACTACCTCTGGTAGCTTTTATATGAATCATCACCAGTTACCCAACATAATAGGTGCTATCATTAGCTTCTCTACGGTTCCCGTATTTACATATGATGTGTAGACGTGATAAAAAGAGACCCACCTCCCAGCATTTCATTTATTTTCCGAACATTGTCTTAACCAGCCGCAAAATCAATCCATTGCCAAACTTTGGGTTACAGATGTTAGCCTATGAAATAGGGGTCTTGCTCTGTCAATCTCCCCCATTTAAACCCATTAGGGACAACATGTTGAAATACGAGGTGTTAGATGTAGATCATTATATTTTCATTACACAAGGACCATAGGGGAAGGCTGTGGAGCGGCTAGCTGCATGTTCATAATGACAGGGGTGAAGGGCCATTGTAAATCACACAGGAATTGGAAGGGGTAGGGAGAGGGTATCTAAACAGACTCTTCCATAGTGCATCTAAGATAGAGATAATACAGGAAGAAGGGAGTTATTGTGTGTATCAGTGTGAATAAAAGGCTAGAGGGTCAGAAGGAAAAGAGCTAGTTATTTCATTTATGAAGCAGGTTTCATCAGTGGGCCTCACACATTGCTTTTTAAATGATGATGTTGAAGAAAATGTTGACAGGGAACTTAGGGCTCTATTCAGCCCATATTGCAGAAGTTCAACGTTGATTGAAATTTAAAGGCAAAGTTCTGGCTTTAGCGGAGATTGCATTCAAGGTAAACGCTGCATATCTCATCTCAAATCGGAAATTACCTTTACATTCCTATCGCTCAATCGGTAACGCGATACAGATTTAACTTCTTAGGGAGCGGCAGCTGAGGTGTCGGTTTTGGAGAGTCTGGCATGCCCAAAGTACAAGGCCTGCCACTCAGGCCCAGAAACTAGAATATGCACATAATTAGTACTATTGGATAGGAAACACTCTGAAGTTTCTAAGAGTGTTACAATATTGTCTGTGAGTATAACAGAACTGATATAGCAGGCGAAAACCCGAGAAATTTCTGTCCTGGAAAAAGTGTTTTTGACACATTGCCTCATTTTGAACCCCTCCCTATTGAAAACAGCCATATATGGGAGTAAGATTGCAGTACTATTGCTTCCACTGGATGTCAACAGTCTCTAGACAGTGTTTGGTGATGTTAGGTTGCTCTGGATGGTAATAGAAGAAGAATTTTGAACTAGTCACCGGATGTAAACAGAAGAGGAGGCGCGTTCACAGGCTCGCGCGCGTTGTGTTTTTTGTTTTTTCCTTTTCTATCGTCCAGTTTATAATCCGGTTGAAATATTATAGTAAATATACAAAAGTGTTCCTAAGGATACACTATCAATGATGTTTGATTGTTCTTGGACAAGTGTATAGGTATAGGTTGAACGTATTCTCTTCACGGTTCAATGGGCGAGTGGATGCTGTATTTTATGAACATAAATCTCCGTTTGGTTGGCGCGTTATGGATATAATAAATGACTTTTTCTAACAAAAGAACCATTGGATGTCTTTGTTGGACACTTGGGAAGCCCTCAGCAGAACTTCTTCGAAAGGTAAGGGATTTTATATTAGCGATTTTATGCGTTTTATGAGACCCGCTTTGGTTATGGATTTATGCTAATGCATAAAATATGAGAGGGGCTATCCTCAAACAATCAAATGTTGTGCTTTCGCCGAAAGCCTTTTTGAAATCTGACAATGCTGTGATATTGCCAAGAATCAGAGCTTTTGATGACTATGCAACACTTGTATATTGATGAATGTTTAATAATTCTACTTTTGGATTTTGAATTTGGCGCCTTACATTCCTAAGTAGTTAACAGAGCCCTTAAATAGGGAAATAAGCTAGTTAGTGAAGGATTCAATAGCAGTGTTGTTGTTGGACAAATTGATGAATAGAACAGTTTAGCCTGTCCAGGGAACTACGGAGGAAAATCAGTTACATCTCAGTACTGCCTTACAGTATTGTTACTTTACAGCCTTATTTTAAAATTGATCAAATGTTTTTTTTCCTCATCAGTACCCCATATGACAAAACAAAAACAGGTTTATACATTTTTGCAAATGTATAAAACATTTAAAACTGAAATATCACATTTACATAAGTATTTAGACCCTTTACTCAGTACTTCGTTGAAAGACCTTTCGGAGCAATTACAACCTCAAGTCTTGTTTGATATGATGCTACAAGCTTGGCACACCTGTATTTGTGATGTTTCTCTAATTATTTTCTGCAGATCCTCTCAAGCTCGGTCAGGTTGGATGGGGAGCGTCGCTGAACAGCTATTTTCAGGTCTCTCCAGAGATGTTAGATCGGGTTCAAGTCCAGGCTCTAGTTGGGCCACTCAAGGACATTCAGAGACTTGTCCCGAAGCCACTCCTACATTGTCTTAGCTGTGTGCTTAGGATCGTTGTCATGTTGGAAGATGAACCTTCACCCCAGTCTGAGGTCTTGAGCAAGATTTCATCAAGGATCTCTCTGTACTTTGCTCCGATCATCCTTCCCTTAATCCTGACTAGTGTCCCAGTCCCTGCTGCTGAAAAACATCCCCAAAGCATGATGCTGCCACCACCACGCTTCACCGTAGGGATGGTGCAAGGTTTCCTCCAGACGTGACGCTTGGCATTCAGGCCAAAGCGTCATCAGACAAGATAATCTTGTTTCTCATGGTCTGAAAGTCCTTTAGGTGCCTTTTGGCAAACTCAAAGCGGGCTGTCATGTGCCTTTTACTGAGAAGTGGCTTCTGTCTGGTAACTCTACAATAAAAGGCCTGATTGGTGGAGTACTGCAGAGATGTTTGTCCTTCTGGAAGGTTCTCCCATCTCCACAGAAGAACTCTGGAGGTCTGTCAGAGTAACCATCGGGTTCCTGGTCACCTCCCTGACCAAGGCCCTTCTCCCCTGATTGCTCAGTTTGGCCGGGTGGCCAGCTCTAGGAAGAGTTTTGGTGGTTCTAAACTTCTTCCATTTAAGAATTATGGAGGCCACGGTGTTCTTGGGGACCTTCAATGCTTCAGAAATGTTTTGGTACCCTTCCCCAAATCTGTGCATCAACACAATCCTGTCTCAGAGT
The DNA here is from genome assembly GCA_003317085.1 of Hucho hucho. Taxonomy (NCBI): domain Eukaryota; kingdom Metazoa; phylum Chordata; class Actinopteri; order Salmoniformes; family Salmonidae; genus Hucho; species Hucho hucho. The sequence continues at coordinate 180,427 of QNTS01000341.1, forward strand.
TTTACGGACAATTCCTTCAACCTCATGGCTTGGTTTTTGCTCTGACATGCACTATTAACTGTGGGACCTTATATAGACAGGTGTGTAAATTAGATAATTCCAGTGCTAATACATATTTGCAATCCCTAAACGCCCTTTGTTCAGTATAAAAACACTTTCTACCATATCAACCTCACTCAAACATTGTGGTGGTGTTATGGGGTATCCAGCGTACAGTGAAGTGTACTTTCAACCTCTCCAAAGTGTCCAAATGTGGTAATTGCACTGTTTTTGCACACTGGATGTGCCTAAAAGTTATTGTTCATCATAAAAACGAAATTTCTACAACACCAACCTCTCTCAAACATTGTGGTGGTGTCAGGGGATAGACAGGGGATATCGATGCGTTTTTTTCAACCTCTCCAAAGTGCCTGAACATTTAGCCTAGGCATATCGAATGAATTGGTCCCACATATAAATTAAGTGTTTAGAAAAACAACATAAAAGCAACAGATATACATAAAAAAAGATCAAACAAACTTGGTTACACACGTGTCCTTCACAAAAAAAAGTGCAATAATAGAAATAAGCTGAACTATTTACAAAGGGCATTTGTGTTAATTTCACCTCCCAGGTGTAGATGATTAGATTTCACTTTCAATATAGCTTGTGCATGTCGTGAAATTAAAGCTTTGAAATCTGTTTACATTGTAATGTAGTGTGCTCGGTGCGTCTCGTCTCTGATCCAGGTGCATAGTCTTTGAAGCAGTCCCTCTCTGCCATGAAACAAAAAGCTAACTGGAATTTCAGACAGAAGGTCTGGCATTTCACCCTTTTTCCCCCCTGTGCTTTGTGCAATGCTTGCAATTTTTTCTTTTGTCTTTTGGCATGTGCGTTGGATAGTGGTGCTCACCTTGAGTGGGGGGTCTTGCGATGGCTGGGAGGTTGTTTTGGGCCCCCATTTCAGCCATTTCCGACACCAGCTGATCTCGAAAGGCCAACTGGGAGAGAGGGATTTGACCTTTTTCTTTGGCCATCTGCTTGTGGAGAATGAAAGCATTTACTGTAGCAATGTCGACAAAGTAGTAAAAAGGTATTATAACACTTCCTGGTCTTGTGGAGAAGCTGGTAGTAGCCTATCAGAGCATCAGAGAGGTTGACGCCGCCATGCTGGCATTGTTGTCCTTCACAGAAACGGGGACATTCTTCGTCACCCATGCCCCATTGGCATTTTTCACCCTCCTTGAGACATGGTCATTATTGAATGCCTTATGCGGTGTGGTGAGCCTTGTTACTTCTCTAGTGTCCTTCCATTTCACAAAAAGCAGCTTGTTAGTCCTGATCCAACATATGATACCCCTCTCCACTGATTCTGTTAGGACGATTGGGCCCAAAAGCTCCTATTTTCTTTTTCAAGAGGTCTATGAAAAGCATGGGACTAGTATAAAAAATTTCCACAAAGAGCTTATACCCACTGCCAAGGGGAAGTCCATCAGCTGCATGACAGAGTCATAACTAAGCCCTTCCCAGTGGGTGTGATTGCCTTGCCTTCATAGATGAAAACATTTCCATGTGTATGCAGAGGCTGAATTGGCTAGCACAAAGCGCTTGTAGCCCCATTTGGTGGGCTTATTTTTCATATATTGCTTCAAGCCAATTCGAGCCTTTGAGGCAACCATGCGCTCATCTATAGATGAGGCTGCATGCCTCCACCATGTCATTATAAAGGGGCTTGACTCTTGCAAGACGATCAAACCATGCAGTCCCCTTCTTCTGGTCATTGTCCTGATCTTTTTGTGGGTCACTCATGTGAAGAGTAGGGTTGATGGCCAAGAATCAGTTTTCACTCATGATGGAGGTGGGGAACTCGAACCGATAGAGTGGGGACTTGATCCAGTTGTCAACTAGTCTTGATACCTTTACCAGTCCTATGTAAATCACCGGGGAAATGTAGTTGAGCATGTCATCCATGGTGACAGGTTTCTAGGACATCTTTCTTCCCTCCTGCTGCTTCTTGTCCCCATACGTGTTGGTATTACTAATTAGTGTTCCCAGTACAGAGGTGGTAAAGTCGAGCTGAAACAGCTGGAAGGGGGTGCATGTTTCATCACTAACCAACTGTGGGCCTTCAGGTCGTTTGTTCTGGCTCCTCATCATCTTCAAAGGGCTTAATAAATAAATGTGATTGATTTAAGGACCGTATGCCACCTGTCCTCAGTTTCATCTCCCTCTGTTGTGCTGCTTCCACTGCCTCTTTCTCTCCCCTTTCTCTGTTGAGGCCTAAATCTCCTACCTGCCCCCACACCTCCAGATGAACTTGCAGAAAGGGGAGTGGTCCCAGGGCCTGCAGTGGGGGTGGTTGAAGAGGAGAGGGGCCTTTGTCAAGTGGTGGATGTAGAGCCATCAGACGGGGTGATTGACACAGCAGTGGGGGGTGAAGACCTTGACCGGCGGGGGTGCTTGCTGGGGAGGGGTGGCTCCCAAACATCATCATCCATATCCTCTGCATCCTCCACTCTGTGATGAATAAAATAAAGGGATATATTGTTGTAAGACTTACAGTTGACTAAATTTACAAAACGACATTAATATAAAGTAAAAACACCAAGCCTAAACGTTATCTGTACAGTGACTCACATAGAAGGTGTGAAGCACACACACAATGCAAACAGTAACACTTTGGAGGCAAAGGCAGAGGTGAAAACCACAAATAAACAAATGGCCATGAGAGTTTATTGGCCTCTCCTAAGTTGCAAGGATGAAACTTAGAACAGAAAACAGCAAACTAATATGAAACATAGACAAATCACTACTTTGGAATTATATAACATAGGAAGTACTTGTTACATTGTCCTAAATAAACTAAATCCAAAGCACAAAAAAAAACACATATAGTAAATTAGCTATATAAAGTCATGAAAATAATTTACTTGCAAATCTGAAAGTGAATCCTTATGGTCGGTATACTTATTCATAGCTGCCTTCTTTTTAGGTTCCTGTTCGATATTCTTAGTTTTTCCCCTTTGAGAAGCCATCTTTAATGCGAAAGCGATTAAATTAAATCTTTGAAATCTGTTTACATTGTAATGTAGTGTGCTCTGTGCGTCTCGTCTCTGATCCAGGTAGCAATAGTTCGTATTACACATAAAAGGTTCTAGGCTTTGCCTTGTCCCACCCAGGTCAACTGCATATCACTGGAAAGCTTATCTCATTGGCTACAAGACTGTCAAGGTGCCATAGTAGCCAATCCCCTGTGTAATGGATGCCTATGGCGCATAAGCAGGCGTCATATTTTTGATTTGCAAAGATAGTCACTCGGTGGACATTCGATGTTGCCATTAAGTCATACATCATCAGATGCCATTGGCAATAGGCTAGATTGGTTCCTACCACCCTAAGGATTAATTTCACACAACCCATGTAGCTATAGCTCAAACACAGACCAAATCAAAGGTTACCTTGTAAGATATTTGCAGTTTGGAGAATATATTTTGAGGCTGGTGATCAATAACGGTAGGTCACAGACAGACAAATAATATATCCTCATGATCTGTGGAGTCGCAGCTTTCGGTGTTTATCAACGCATTTCGTGTTTATTTCGTTTATGCTTTACAACTCTAACCGGAATGTAGGTAGCAGCCATCTTGAAATGAGGCAATTTGCTCAGCCTTCCCCTATAAATGTGTATGCCCATATATGGTAGTAAGTCACACCAAAGATTTGAAGGCACTGATCAATAGCCAAGATAGTCATCTTTCCGCAAACGCCCTGCTTTTCCAGTGTGAGAACAGGGCCCTGTTTTAGAAAGCGAGTTTAGTGAAAACTCAGAGTTAGTTGACTCAGAGTTGAAGGAAACTCTGGGTTTTCGGTTTCACAAAGCCAGTTCAGCTTAACTCTGAGTCAGTTACTATGGCAACATGCTCCATGAAGCTAACCTGCTCGGTGGCAGATTTAACTAACCTTGAATTTCTCCTCCTCTCTAGCTGAAGACTGCAGACTGAAGGAGGTGTCAGACATAGCATGTCCTTTTCTTGAAGAGCCAGTTGATATTGAAGCACAAATACCCCGCAGAAGTCTCAGGTCGGGTGAGGGTGATCAGACCCCGCTTGGATGTTTTATCATTCACTGATGATTATCTGTTTGAGCGTTTCCGTTTTTCTGCACAATCGATCATTCATCTGAACAATATTCTCAGCCCTCATATCATTCATATGACACATCGTGGACATGTTCTCAGTTTGGAACAAATGTGTTGCGCTTCGTTTTTTTGCCAACGGGAGTTTTCTATATAACATTGGTGATGCTGAGCATATTTCCAAGGCAACCGTCTGTCGAGCTGTCAGAAATGTGACTCTTGCACTGAAATGTTTACTGTACACTTTTGTGGTGTTCCCAAGTCAGAGAACCACAAGACCCATCAAAGAAGAATTCCACAGGATTGCAGGTATCAGTCTAATTTAGCATGAAGCTTTGAGACCTGAAGCACTAATCAGTTAATTTGACATATTTTAGAGTTTCCAAGTGTGATTGGCTGCATAGATGGCACTCAAATTCCTATCACAGCTCCTTCAGTTAATGAAGGAGATTATGTGAATAGGAAGTCTTTCCACAGCATTAATGTGCAGGTAGGCCTAAATAGTAGCCTTTAGCTTTCCAAATGAAATCTATTTCACAATACAGCTACTGCAGCTAATTACTGTTCTGCACTGTGAAGATCATATGTGATTATATGTGCCCGAATCTGTGCATGACTCGCACATTTTTCGTGAGTGTACACTGAGTGCTAGATTTGCCCATGGTGAGTTTATATATAGCTATATCCTATTATGATCAATATTTTGTTTCCTCCTATTGCAACTGAACACTAACTGTATCCTCATATTATCATAGGAGAGTTTGATGGTTACCTGCTCGGTGACAGAGGGTACCCCTGCCAGCCCTATTTTCCGACCCCATACCCTGATCCTGAGCCCAGCAACGTTGTAACTTGGCTCACTGCAGGACACGAGCCAGTGTGTCCAGTGCCTTAGTAGGCTCAGGGTCACCCCAGAAAGGGCATGTGACATTATTGTGGCATGTGTGATTCTCCACAACATTGGCACAATTAGAGGAGAACAATGTCCTACTCAACCAGTGAACGATGCTGACGCACGAGATGGAAGAGCAGTCAGAGACACAATATGCTACCATCATTTCTGATTGACCCATCACCACCCCAGTGTCAAAGACAACATGCCTTCATTTCCTGCAAGTACAAATGCAGTACAGTAGTTCATATTTTTTATGTTGTTCAAACAAATAATATCCACCTATGAGCACCTCACCCACCTTTAACTGATGTTCCAACTGTTGGATTTCTATTTGTAACTTTTGCATCTGCAGCCTTCTGTGGTCAATTTCTAAATTATATTTTTACAATTTGTTTCTCTAAGTACACCTTGTACAGCTGTTTCACAGGGAGTTATAGGAACACAAAATAAATGACATTGAATTTCACAGTGCCAGTCATGGGCCAATGCTCAACATCTTACTGAGGTAAGTTGTGCTGTGGAGGTGGATGGACCCTCTTCCTCATTGTAATTTCCAGCATTGCTCTGTTAAAGCACGTTTTATTATGGTACAACACTATCATCAACTGTTATATGTTAATTTTAAGGTGTAAACCTCAATAGGCCTCTCTGTATCTTCCCTCTCTGTGGCAGCTGACAAGGTGTCTTCATCATCCTCCTGTAATGAAAATTAACAATTTTGGTGTTCTACCCATCTTCCATTATGAAAAATGTGTGGAGTATTAAGAGTACTTACAACTGCATGGAGGTCTGGTATGGCAGAAGGCTCCACCAGACAGATTATACTATCAGTAACTGGTAGAAGATGAAGATTAGACAGTTAAGTTAAACCTTTACCCAGAGAAGTGCCCCACCTAATTAGAATTTAGTTTTTACAAGAGTGTGCATGCCACATCACAATTTTTTAAATATATAACTCTAAGTCACCTTAAAATACATTATGTCTGAAGGACAACTAAGAATCTGAAAAAGTAACAGCAGTCAATTACAAAGTGGGTGGGCGTCACTGATGTAACACTGGCAAAAGGTTTAATGTACATATATCATTAATTTGAATAACTAACCTCTTATGAAGGCCCTTGTGTCCTGGGGGGTGGTTGGGTCAGATGAGCTTCCTCCAGAGATGCCTTCAGCAAAAGGTCACCCACTGTTTTGACTGAGGGCCATCTCTTCAGCCTCTGTGAGTGGACCCCCACCGGTTTTTCAGCCCTCTATTGGCTATAATGGAGGTCAAATTTGAACATGTCCAGTAAGCACACATTTGGAGACATGTATAAAGGCATTTAGATTTTCCTTTCAAAGACAATATTAAATACTGGCAGTGTTGGGAAGGCTGAAAATTGTAATTTCTTTTGCTTAGAAAATTTCACTAAATGCTTAAATATGTTGAATGTAGCCACTGAATGCTGTTTAATTAGGTAGGGTAGGCTAAACAACAAAGTATACCTTACCTGTTTGAAGTATATTTCTATATTTCATCTTCAGTTGCTGCCAAGTACGTTTTGTGCCTGTTGGGTGGCACCTCCATAAATAAACGCGCACACACACTATATAAAATGTTGAATAAGTGGAACTTTTTTTTTCAATTAATACTCACTCGGTCAGCAATTTGCCACGCCAGCTCACGTTCTTTTGCTGCTGCTACGGTATAGATTTTTTTCTTAAATATATACTCATATTCTGCATAGGCATTCATTAATATTTATAACTCCACTGGGGAGAAGTAGGAGGTTCGAGCCCTTTTTTCTCCTGTTGCCATGATGAATCAGGTTATCTGCGTTCCATTGATGAGGGCTTTTTATCTCCTCATGAACGTGTTTTACTCAGGGTTAACTTAACTCAGTTGATTGAACTAATTGTTATCACCTATTCTGAAACCGAAAACTCAGTTTCACAGCTCAGAGTTAGTCAACTCAGAGTTTGTTAAACCTGCTTTCGGAAACAGGGCCGCCGTTGTCATACCAGACTAAATAAAAAAATAAAAAATCAAATAGGGTCCCCAAATATGGGAACTTTACGTTAGAGGTTCTTAGAAAAATAGAACTCGTGTCCAATTAGATACCACCTGAGCTTTTATCAAAGAAACATTTGTATTTGAAATTGCTTGACTGAATGAACACTAATACACTGTAATTTTTTATATCACACACACAGAAGTGCAATTATATTGACATTGATTCAATTCTGTTTCCTTTGTGCTTCAAGTGTTGTGGTGGGAACAGGCTGTGGTTTATGAAGAGGACTGCAGAAAGGAAAATGTGGACTAGTACTTGAGACCAAATGGATGTCAGAGGTAGGTAAGCAATCAAAAGTGACTAATTACTAATAATGAAAGCTATACAGTGAAGCAGTGGGACAGTCAAACAACAAGGCTTGTATTAGTCTCTTGGTAAACCTTAGACCAGCAGAGAGGTAGTCCAGAGCTAAACAGTTGAACGGAAGGAATGGAGTAACGCTTAATACTGTAGCTACATCATTCAAACATTCCATTTCTGGTTATTGTGCGTTTTCTTACCTACGCGTGTATGCTGAATCTCTATTCCTTCATGTACAGTTTAATCCGCAGTCATTTCAGCTGTCCAGTACAAGGATGAGCACCAAAGATGGAGATCTTCATTTTATTCAGACTGCGGTGAACAACGTGCATTTTAACCTTGGGAGGGAATCACATTATCGGGCTTACCTTGAGTCATGCAATTGCCCTCACAACACACTTACATTGAAGGGAAGATTCTGTCATATTGCTTTGTTGAGATACACTTCTGACACTTTCGTTAAGGAAATGAAACCAGCCTCAAAGAACGGTTGCCCGCCACTGACCTGCAGTGATAGTACTCCGCTGTATTCATTAATGCAAGTCAACTTAGTGAGGGGCAGAGTGGAGTGAATGCATCTCTCTCGCTCCTCCCATCCCTACCTTGGCGAGCGTGAGTCAGAGATGAATACTCAAAGGTTCAAAGCAAGCAGGATGACTGCGGTGGATCGGCTGTCCAATAGTCAGCGGGTCTGTAATGAACGTATTCTCTTCGGAAGACAATTTCCCTCCACATCTTGAAAAGACCTGTGCTTTCAACTCCCATATCTACTCTCTTTGTAATTTGGTGTTCTGTGTAATGCTGTAACTTGATCCCTGTTACATACGCCTCTTGCAGGAGGGAACGCAACACCCTGCTACACTCATCTCCCCGTGGAGTGAAAGGGGTATGTGATTGTAGGTGCGGATAAGGATGACAGGAAGAGAATATTACATTTACAGGGAATTTATTCTTCCTTCATACAGTAATTTGGGGAAAAGGGTCTGGATGGAAACAAAGCAAAGAAAGTAAAAGTTAAAGCACCCTCTCCTACCCACTACTTACTTCTTCTTAACACCACCTGGCGCACTAACCAAAATACAGGGGGTGGTCCACCCAGGTCTTACCTAGTGTGCATAGACAGAGTACATACTACGGGTATATGTATGCCCACAGGCCTCAACATTCCCAAGGTGCCTCCCCCCTGGGAGAAAAAAACTGAATAATTACTAACATAAAGTGAACAACTTCAATAATCACAAACAGTCCTTTTCGCATACACATACCTCAGCAGGACCAGCTACAAAAATACTTTACAACAACCAACCCATGACATCAAAGAAGCTCTCTCTCCTCACAAAGGAACACTGGCTTTTAAAGCTGCCCGAAGGAGTCGGTAATTGCAGAGATTGTGAGCGCGCTCCACTTTATTTTCCCCTGACGAGAGGGCGGGGTCAGAGCTCCAATTTGCAATGGGGCCGAGCAATCAGCTGCTTGGAATCCAGGAAGCCATCCTACAAACAAACCCACAACACAGAAATTGGGGAACGTAACACTGTGTTTGATACTTGAGCTGTGACAATTGTGTGTCATGAAGCTGAAATTAAATTGGTTTAGAGATTTCTTTGTGCCCTTTTTGGGACATGGGTTTGGTTGAGGAAAGCTCAAATGTAGCACCACCCTAGACCTTCGAGAAGTTACATACATTACCCTCTGTATTTATTTGGACAGTGACTCTAAAACATTTAATTTGGGTCTATACGTCAGGAATTTGGATTGGATATCAAATGCTTTGTATGAGGCGACAGTACAGAATGTCACCTTTTTAGTTGACGGTATTTTCTTACATATCTGTTTTACCAGTTAGAAATGAAAGCACTTTGTGTCTAGTCCCCCCATTTTGAAGGAGTCATAAGTATTTGGACAAATTAATGTAAGCCCCGTTTCCATTGGCACTTTGAAGTCCAGCTGAAATTGTGTTTCCACAGCCTCCAGAAATTAGAAACGATGTCATGATGCTAGATAGCCAATATGTGACAACAGCTGGCCTTGCTAATGTTTCTAGCTTGCTAGCAAGATTTTGAAGAATTTAATTCCCCCTCACTATGCTGTAACTAACGTTACTCCATACTCCTGCCAGTGCCAGCCAGACTCAGAAACATGTATTTAGCTTGCTGTCATTAGCTAGCTAGCTAAAGGGTTAGCGTTAAGCTAGCTAGCTTAATTGATATATTTCTTGCTATGGCATTGACTATTAGCTAACTAGCTAACCAAGCAAACCAGGCAACAGGTTTGATATGATGTAGCTAGCTAGCTTTCAATTCCTGCTAGCTCACGTTAGCTAGCTAGCTAGCTATTTTTTTCAACTCTGATTTGCTAGCTAATGTTAGGTAGCTAGCATTTGAGGGCTGATTGTTCTCATAAAAGTTTGTGTAGTGCAAAAATGAATGAAGGATCCAGCTATGGTGGTAATTTGTGTCATGTCTCACTACTGCAGTACTGCTTGTCCATGTGCTAGCTAACAGCAACAAGCCCAGATGAGCTAGCTAAACGTGTCAGCATCCAGCAGTGATCTTCTTGGTGGTTGCATAGTAATGGCGTCACCAGCCCGAATTCTAATCAAGCTGGCACCAGTTGTGAAACCGGGCAGCACTGGCCCATGTTTCCCTTGACCCAGCTTGAATTTGAGAATTCCATTCAAGCAAGCTTGATTTTGTCCCCAATTAAATGTGCCAGTGGAAACGGGGCTTTATAGTGAGTTACAGTAGTCAAAAGTGTATTATTTGGTCCCATATTCCTAGCACGCAATGAATACGTCAAGCGTGTGACTCTACAAACTTGTTGAAATCATTTTCAGTTTGTTTTGGTTGTGTTTTGGGTTATGTTGTGCCCAATAGATTGTGTCATTTTGGAGTCACTTTTATGAACACTTATAGGCCTACAATGTGGATGCTACCATGATTACAGATAATTATGAATGAATTTCAAATAATAATGAGTGAGAAAGTTATAGGCACAAAGCTCATATCCCCAAAACATGCTAACTTCTCACCATTACTATTAACAGGGGAGGTTAACATGTCTTGGGGGATATGATATTTATCCCTCTGTAACTTTCTCACTAATCCTTATTCCCGATTCATTCAAGATCATTCGTAAGTAGACTCCACATTAATGTAGAAGTGTCCAGAAACATATCCTATTCTTATTTACACTAAAAATGACTCCAACATTACGTCATTCTGCATCGGGGGGCTCTCAGCGACGTTGGTCTACTAACCACCGGCCCTGGCTTCATTATTATGCACACCTGTTCCCCATCATTACGCACAACTGGTTGTCATTCCCTCCTTGATCACTCACCCTTTATGTAGCCCTCAGTTGTCTCCAGTCACTAGGTGTTATTGTTTTTTCACATTCAGTACGTGCCTCATGTTTGTTCATCTGCATCGGTTCTTTATTAAACTCACCTTCTGCACCTGTTTCCTGACTCCTGGCATATACTTTACAGTGTGATAGGAATATAGGACTAAATACTAAACTTTGACTATTAGTGAATTTGTCCAAATACTTATGACCCCTCCAAATGTTTGGAATAGATACATAAAGTGTGTTCATTTCTAAACAGTAAAACACACTACCGTTCAAAAGTTTGGGGTCACTCAAATGTCCTTGTTTTTGAAAGAAAAGCACTTTATTTTTTTGTCCATTAAAATAACATCAAATTGATCAGAAATACAGTGTAGTTGGTGTAGATGACTATTGGAGTTGGAAATTGCTTTTTTGTATTTTATTTTTTTATGCAATGTCTACATAGGCATAGAGAGGCCCATTATCAGCAACCATCACTCCTGTGTTCCAATGGCACGTTGTGTTATCTAATCCTAGTTTATCATTTTAAAAGGCTAATTGAGCATTAGATAACCCTTTTGCAATCATGTTAGCACAGCTGAAAACTGTCAGCCTGATTAAAGAAGCAATAAAACTGGTGTTCTTTGGACTAGTCCTCAACTGGCAGCTTCATTAAATAGTACCTGCAAAACACCAGTCGCAACATCAACAGTGAAGAGGCAACTCCGGGATGCTGGCCTTCTAGGCAGAGTTCGTTTGTCCAGTGTCTGTGTTCTTTTGCCCATCTTATTCTTTACTTTATATTGGTCAGTCTGAGATAAGGCTTTTTCTTAGTAACTCTGCCTAGAAGGTCAGCATCCCGGAGTTGCCTCTTCACTGTTGATGTTGCGACTGGTGTTTTGCGGGTACTATTTAATGAGCTGCCTGTTGAGGGCTTGTGAGGGGTCTGTTTCACAAACTATACTCTAATGTACTTCTCCTGCTCTGTAGTGCACCGGGGCCTCCCACTCTTTCTATTCTAGTTAGAGACAGTTTGCACTGTTCTGTGAAGGGAGTAGTACACAGCGTTGTACGAGATCTTCAGTTTCTTGGCAATTTCTCGCATGGAATAGCCTTCATTTCTCAGAACAAGAATAGACTGATGAGATTCACAGGAAAGGTCTTTGTTTCTGGCCATTTTGAGCCTGTAATCGAACCCACAAATGCTGATGCTCCAGATACTCAACTAGTCTAAAGGCTGAGCTTCCCACAATAAGTTGGGCGAATTTTGGCCCATTCCTCCTGACAGAGCTGGTGTAACTGTTAGGTTTGTAGGCCTTCTTTCTCGCACATGCTTTTTCAGTACTGCCCACACATTTTCTATAGGATTGAGGTCAAAGCTTTGTGATGGCCACTCCAATACCCTGACTTAGTTGTCCTTATGCCATTTTGCCACAACTTTGGAAGTATGCTTGGGGTCATTGTCCATTTGGAAGACCCATTTGCGACCAAGTTTTAACTTCCTGACTGATGTCTTGAGAAGTTGCTTCAATATATCCACATAATTTTCACTCCTCATGATGCCATCTATTTTGTGAAGTGAACCAGTCCCTCCTGCAGCAAAGCACCCCCACAACATGATGCTGCCACCCCCGTGCTTCACGGTTGGGATGGTGTTCTTCGGCTTGCAAACCTCCGCCTTTTTCCTCCAAACATAAAGATGATCATTATGGCCAAACAGTTCTATTTTTTTCATCAGAACAGAGGACATTTCTCCAAAAAGTATGATCTTTGTCCTCATGTGCAGTTGTAAACCGCAGTCTGGCTTTTTTATGGCGGTTTTGGAGCAGTGGTTTCTTCCTTGCTGAGCGATGTTTCAGGTTATGTCGATATAGGACTCGATATAAGTACGTTCATCTCTAGGAGACAGAACGTGTTTCCGTCCTGAGCGGTATGACGGCTGCGTGGTCCCATGGTGTTTATACTTGCATACTATTGTTTGTACAGATGCACGTGGTACCTTCAGGCATTTGGAAATTGCTCCCAAGGATGAACCAGACTTGTGGAGCTCTTGGATGATTTCTTTAGATTTTGATGACAAGCTGCACTGAGTTTCAAGGTAGGCCTTGAAATACATCCACAGGTACACCTCCAATTGACTCAAATGATGTCACTTAGCCCATCAGAAGCTTCTAAAGCCATGACCTCATTTTCTGGAATTTTCCAAGCTGTTTAAAGTCGCAGTCAACTTAGTGTATGCAAACTTCTGACCAACTGGAATTGTGATACAGTGAATTATAAGTGGAATAATCTGTCTGTTAGCAATTGTTGGAAAAATGACGTGTCATGCACGAAGTATAGGTCCTAACCGACTTGCCAAAACTATAGTTTGTTAACAAGAACTTTGTGAAGTGTTTGAAAAACGAGTTTTAACCTCTTAGGGATAACCGGCGCGCTAGCGGGCCGTTCCCGACACTACCCGGTGAAATGTAAGGCGCCAAATTCAAAATCCAAAAGTTGAATTATTAAATATTCATCAATATACAAGTGTTGCATAGTCATCAAAAGCTCTGATTCTTGGCAATATCACAGCGTTGTCAGAAAGCACAACATTTGATTGTTTGAGGATAGCACCTCTAATATTTATGCATTAGCATAAATTCATAACCATCGCGGGTCACACAAAACCCATATAAGAGCTAAAATAAATCACTTACCTTTCGAAGAACTTCTGCTGAGGGCATCCCAAGTGTCCAAGGAAGACATCCAATGGTTCTTTTGTTAGAAAAAGTCATTTATTATATCCATAAATCTCAGTTTGGTTGGTGTGTTATGTTCAGAATATCCACCGTCAAGTCACCCGTTGTACAGTGAAGAGAAAGCGTTCAAATATACCTATCAACTTTGCCCAAACAAATCAAACATCATTTATAATGCATCCTTAGGTATCCTTTTATGAATATTAGCGATAATATTTCACTCGGATGATATCCTAAATGATATGAAAGGAAAATAAAGTGGAGCGCGCTCACAATCTCGTGTCCGGTAAACGTTGTCGGCATTTGTGGTCCCTTGACTATTTCCTCTTCCTTTCAGTTCTGCTCAGTGCTAAAGCCTCAAAACACTGTATAAATACTGTTGACATCTAGTGGAAGCCATAGGTACTGCAACCTAGGAGCTATTATACATGGATTTCAATAGCAAGTCTATGGAAAAGAGGAAATGTCACAACAACAAACAAAGTATGGACAGAAATTCCTTGGGTTTTTGCCTGTCATATCAGTTCTGTTATACTCACAGAAACTTCAGAGTGTTTTTCCATATCCAATAGTACTAATTATTTGCATATCCTAGTTTCTGGGCCTGAGTGGCAGGCATTTTACTTTGGGCATGCCAGACTCTCCAAACTTCCGAATACTGCCCCGGTGCCTGGAGAGGTTAACTTGGAGGGTACTATGGTGTTGAGCTATAGTCAATGAACAGCAGACTTACATAGGTATTCCTCTTGTCCAGATGGGATAGGGCAGTGTGCAATGTGATGGCAATTGCATCATCTGTGGACCTATTGAGGCGGTAAGCAAAGTGAAGTGGGTCTAGGTTGACATGTAAGATGGAGGGAATATGATCCTTTACTAGTCTCTCAAAGCACTTCATGATGACAGAGGTGAGTGCTACGGGGCGGTAGTCATTTAGTTCAGTTCCCTTTGCATTCCTGGGTACAGGAACAGTGGTGGCCATCTTGAAGCATGTAGGGACAGCAGACTGGGATAGGGAGAGATTGAATATGTCTGTAAACACACCAGCCAGCTGGTCTGACTATGCTCTGAGGACGTGGTTAGGGATGCCGTCTGGGCCTGCAGCCTTGCGAGGGTTAACACGCTTAACCTTTTCACACCTTTTCACACGTGGTCCCTGTAGCTACGATCAAACCGGTGTGATTAGAATGCTTATTTAGAACACTTATTTAGAATGCTTATTTAGAACGGCCAGTTTGAATGACGCAACAATCAGCATTTGAGCTGGCCACACTGTTTTTTCAGAAATATTTTGCACAAACACAGTCCTTAGAAAGTTATGTCCAGAATGTTCAAAGTTATGGATGCAATGTTCAGACATTCACAGAAGTATCTACAGTATGACACAATCATCCAAACCGAAAAAATGTAGGCTACATTTGTCTTAGTGCTAACTGAGGAAAGATTGACGTAACACAAGCGGTCATATTTTTATAACTCTCGGCTGACATAAACGACAATATGAATTAGCTAATAGCAATTACTATTATAATTAATCACATCATGGGTGAGCTCACCATTGATCAAAATAATTGAGTAGAAATCGACAGTAATCCGAAGATGGGTAGTTTCTGCGCACAGCCATGCTTTTTTTTCTCACAGAAACCAAAGATAATAAGAGAAGACAAGATGAGTTTAGTCTGTTTATAGTATGCACGTTGAAGGGGGTGTGGCGTCTACCATCGTTCACATCCCACCATTCCGGAAGTTCTCAAAAAATGAGTGAACCCTTATTCACCTAATTTTGATGTAACATCTTTGATCCGACAGACGATTACGTGACACCCAGAATGCATGTCAACAGACATGGCTTCACATATAGCTGGAATTAGCTTAGATAATCATAATCAGTACAACCTTCAAAAAAATATTTTACACACATAATATGTGCCCATTACAACCTATGCAAGAATCGGAATGCATGATTTGTCAATAGTACTTGAAAACATGTGAATAAAACAGTAAATATACAAATAATTACCACACAAAACATTTTATGATTGTGATTTATTGATACAAGTGGTGCGTGCTGGCAGTCAATCACGTAACCTCTCATGCCCACTTTGAGCCATTCAGTGCGTTCTCAGCCCTCTCCTGTACTCCCTGTTCACCCATGACTGCGTGGCCAAGCACAACTCCAACTCAATCATCAAGTTTGCAGACGACACTACAGTGGTAGGCTTGAGACGGCCTACAGGGAGGAGGTGAGGGCCCTCGGAGTGTGGTGTCAGGAAAATAACCTTTCACTCAACGTCAACAAAACAAAGGAGATTATCGTGGACTTCAGGAAACAGCAGAGGGAGCCCCCCTCTATCCACATAGACGGGACAGTAGTGGAGAAGGTGGAAAGTTTTAAGTTCCTCGGCGTACACATCACAGACAAACTGAAATGGTCCACCCACACAGACAGCGTGGTGAAGAAGGCGCAACAGCGCCTCTTCAACCTCAGGAGGCTGAAAGAATTCGGCTTGTCACCAAAAACACTCACAAACTTCTACAGATGCACAATCGAGAGCATCCTGTCGGGCTGTATCACCGCCTGGTATGGCAACTGCTCCGCCCACAACAGTAAGGCTCTCCAGACGGTAGTGAGGTCTGCACAACGCAACTCCCTCCCTCCAGGACACCTACACCACCCGATGTCACAGGAAGGCCAAAAAGATCAAGGACAGCAACCACCCGAGCCACTGCCTGTTCACCCCGCTATCATCCAGAAGGCGAGGTCAGTACAGGTGCATCAAAGCTGGGACCGAGAGACTGAAAAACAGCTTCTACCTCAAGGCCATCAGACTGTTAACTTCTTACTGAGTGGTGGGGCGCTAGCGTGAAATGCAAGGCGCCAAATTCAAAATCCAAATGTTGAATTATTAAACATTCATCAATATACAAGTGTTTCATAGTCATCAAAAGCTCTGCTTCTTGGCAATATCACAGCGTTGTCAGATTTCAAAAAGGCTTTACGGCGAAAGCACCACATTTGATTGCTTGAGGATAGCACCTAACATATTTTTCCCATTACCGGATTACAAAAGGTGCTACCCTCAAACAATCAAATGTGGTGCTTTCGCCGTAAAGCCCCACCACTCCGTAAGAAGTTAAATGTCTTACTCACTTCAACCACGGAGAAGGAGAGCCCACAGTCCTTGGTAGCGGGTTGCGTCGGTGGCACTGTGTTATCCTCGAAGCGGACAAAGATCGTGTAAAGCTTGTCCGGAAGCAAGACGTCGTCCGCGACGTGGCTGGTTTTCCTTTTGTAATCCGTGATTGTCTGTAGACCCTGCCACATACGTCTCATGTCTGAGCCGTTGAACTGCGACTCCACTTTGTCTCTATACTGACGTTTTGCCTGTTTGATTGCCTTGCGGAGGGAATGACTACTCTCTTTGTATTCCTCCATATTCCCAGTCACCTTGCCATGTTTAAATGCGGTGGTTTGCACTTTCAGTTTTGCGCGAATGCTGCCATCTATCCACGATTTCTGGTTAGGATAGGTTTTAATAGTCCTATACACTTCCTGATGAACTCAGTTATCATTTCAGTGAATTCATCAATATTATTCTCAATAGCTACTGGAACATATCCCAGCCTGCGTGATCAAACTATCTTGAAGCGTGGATTCCAATTGGTCAGACCAGAGTTGAATAGTCCTTATCATGGATACTTCCTGTTTGAGTTTATGCCTATAGGAATGGAGGAGCAAAATGGAGTCGTGGGCAGATTTGCCAAAAGGGGGGCGGGGGGAGGGGGGACTTGTATACATCCCGGAAGTTGGAGTAACAGTGGTCTAGTGATTTAACTGCGTGAGTACTACAGTCAATATGCTGATAGAATTTAGGCAGTCTTTTACAAAAATGTTCTTTGTTAAAATCCCCAGCTACAATAAATGCAGCCTCGGGATATATGGTTTCCAGTTTGCATAAAGTCCAGTGAAGTTCCTTGAGGGCCGTCGTGGTATCGGCTTGAGGGGGGATGTACACGGCCGTCACTATAATCAAAGTAAATTCTCTTGGGAGATAATATCAATCAATCAATAAAAAGTGTTTATAAAGCACTTTTTACATCAGCCGATGTCACAAAGTGCTATACAGAAACCCAGCCTAAAACCACAAACAGCAAGCAATGCAGATGTAGAAGCACAGTGGCTAGGAAAAACTCCCTAGAAAGGCTGGAACCTAGGAAGAAACCTAGAGAGGAACCAGGCTCTGAGGGGTAGCTAGACCTCTTCTGGCTGTGCCAGGTGGAGATTATAACAGTACATGGCCAAGATGTTCAAACATTCATAGATTACCAGCAGGGTCAAATAATAATAATCACAGTGGTTGTAGAGGGTGCAACAGTTCAGCACCTCAGGAGCAAATGTCAGCTCACTTTTCATAGCCGAGCATTTAGAGTCAGAGACAGCAGGTGCGGTAGAGAGTCGAAAACAGAAGGTCCAGGACAAGGTAGCACGACCAGGTGGACTGGGGACAGCAAGGAGTCATCAGGCCAGGTTGTCCTGAGGCATGGTCCCAGGGCTCAGTTCCTCCGGGAGGGAAGGGAGAGAGAGAGAGAGAGAGAGAGAGAAAACTAAAGGGAGCACACTTAAATTCACACAGGACACCGGATATGACAGGAGAAATACTCCAGATATAACAGACTGACCCTATCCCTCAGACACATAAACTCTTACAGCATAAATACTGGAGGGGTCGGGAGACACTGGGGCCAGTCCGACGATATCCTCGGACAGGGCCAAGCAGGCAGGACATAACCCCACCCACTTTGCCAAAGCACAGCCCTCACACCACAAGAGGGATATCTT
The DNA here is from genome assembly GCA_003317085.1 of Hucho hucho. Lineage (NCBI taxonomy): Eukaryota > Metazoa > Chordata > Actinopteri > Salmoniformes > Salmonidae > Hucho > Hucho hucho. The sequence continues at coordinate 198,695 of QNTS01000341.1, forward strand.
CAAACCACCAACTTACTACCCTGAGACAAAGCTGAGTATAGCCCACAAAGATCTCCCCCACGGCACAAACCTGAGGGGGGCGCCAACCCGGACAGGAAGATCACGTCAATGACTCAACCCACTCAAGTGATGCACCCCTCCTAGGGACGGCATGGAAGAGCACCAGTAAGCGGTCGGCATTTGATTGTGAGGTATTCTAGGTCGGGTGTACAAAAGGACTTGAGTTCCTGTATGTTATCACAATTACACCATGAATCGTTAATCATGAAACATACACCACGCCCTTTATCCTGGAGAGATGTTTATTATTGTCGGCGCGATGAACTGAATTGAACTCGAACAGAATATCCTGAGAGACATGTTTCCGTGAAACAGAGTAAGTTACAATCACTGATGTCTCTCTGGAAAGAAACCCGTAACCTCATCTCGTCAACTTTGTTATCCAGGGACTGATCATTAGCGAGTAATTTACTCGGAAGAGGTGGGTGGTGTGCGCCTCCTAAGTCCGACTAGAAGACTGCTCCGAGTACCCCCTGTCTACCGGCGTTGTTTTGGGGCAGCCTCTGGAATCAGTTCAATTGCCTTGGGTGGTGCGAACAAAGGATCCGCTTCAGGAAAGTTGTTTTCCTGGTCATAATGCTGGTAGTGCTGGTGAGTTACCCATCATTACGCACACCAGTCACCATTAATACACGCATCTGCGCAATATTGGACTCACCTGGACATTACTTTGTTGATTGCCCCTCTAGATCTGTTATCTGTCCTGTTTCATGTCCATTGTTAATTAAATGTTCACTCCCTGTACTTGCTTCTTGTCTCCAAGTGTCTGTCCTTACAGAGAGGTTTCCTTGCCTCGGTTGGCTTGGTAGGCTCCCATCCCACGTCATGCCTCGGCCGGCCCATCAGGCTCCCATGCCTCAGCCGGCTCGTCAGGCTCTCACACCTCAGTGGGATCGTCAGGCTTTCACGCCTCAGCTGGATCATCAGGCTCCCATGCCTCAGCCGGCTCGTCAGGCTCCTACGCCTCAGCCGGGTCATCGGCTTCTTCATCTCAGACAGCTAGTCCACCGCCGTGCCTCAGCTGGCCTGTCAGGTTCCCCGAGGTAGGATGCCAGGCTGCCCTTCATTATGCACACCTGTCACCATCATTACGCGCATCTGCACAATATTGGACTCACCTGGACTCTTTGTTTACTTTGTTGATTTGTTGCCCTGTCTGCTCCTCAGTTTGTTCCCCGTGTCATCATTGATGTCATTACTTTTTCTCCTGTCCAGACGCTGTCTTTGTTTGTTTCTTGTCTATTATCCATTAAATGTTCACTCCCAGTACTTGCTTTTCGTCTCCCAGTGGCGATCATGACAGAATGCTGACACCACAATTTGAAGCATCATGGAGTTTTTTGTTTTGTTGGTGACGTCGGGTCCGGGTGCCGCTATCGGAGGAGCCGTGGGTGCATCAGCTGGCTCGTCGGGCTTCCATGCCTTAGCTGGCTCGAGAGGTTTCCTTGCCTCGGTTGGCTCGGCAGGTTCCCATCCCAAGTCATGCCTCAGCCGGCTCGTCGGGCTCCAACAACTCAGCCAGCTCATCAGGCTCCCATCCCATGTCATGCCTCAGTCGGCTCGTCGAGCTCCCACACCTCAGCCGGCTCATCAGGCTCCCATCCCACGTCATCACTTAGCCGTCCCGTCAGGCTCCCACGCCTCAGCCGGCTCGTCAGGCTCCCATGCCTCAGCGGGATCGTCAGGCTTCTACGCCTCAGCCGGCTTGTCCAGCACCCATGCCTCGGCCGGCCCGTCAGGCTCGCCCAGGTGGGATGCTGGGTGACACCCCTAGAGGGGGGGGGACTACTGTCACGCCTGCTCCCGCTTCCCCTCTCTAGAGCTCGAGGGCATCAGGCTGTCCATCATTACGCACACCTGTCACCATCAAATATGCATATTGGACTCCAGGTGCCCCTCTAGATCTGTCTGCTCCTCAGTTTGCTCCTCAGTAGATCTGTCTGCTCCTCAGTCTGCTCCTCAGTGTCAACATTAATATTGTTATGTTTTCATGTCCAGACGCTGTCATGTCCTGTTTCATGTCCATTGTTAATTAAATGTTCACTCCCTGTACTTGCTTCTCGTCTCCAAGCGTCTGTCCTTACACTCTGTCGGCGCCATTAGGGCTCTTCTCTATGCAGCTATTGCAAGAGTGCATTTTTCACTGGCTGTCCACTAGTTTCAAAAACAATGATTTGATAGGCAGCCATCCACAAAAAACACAATCTGTAAGGGGCAAATAGCCAAATGAGAGAGCAGCAATGTGATTCACATAAAGGCTCAATGAAGATATCAATAATAAGTGATATCCGTATCGCCGTAGACTACACAACTGATGTCATCCTTACCTCCAAGCGTTTATTCAAGTTGGATAATATTTGGATGCTGACAGCAGTCTTACCATTGGAAGACATAGCTTGGACTTTAGCCCACAAAAGCCTATTCCTGCTCTTTTCCAGGGATCCGTCAAACACATTTGGTGTATCATCATAGTGGTCTCGCTCAGGTGGAGCAAACTTGAACACAAGTATCTTGTTTTTCAAAAGTATCTGTAATCTGATTACAATATTTTTGCTGGTAACATAACGGATTACAGTTACTGTTTTTTTGTAATCCCTTACATGTAATGGATTACATGTAATCCGTTACTCCCCAACCCTGCCCACATACAACACGTCCTTGTACAGGGAAATGATCTCACTCACCTCTAACAAAATTGCATACTATAGGCACACACGCAAAAATACACAAACATACAGTATGCAGACACAAGCGCACGCACACACACAATTCCCAATACACCATACTGTACACACAAACACATGGCACCATCATCAAATCACATTTTATTAGTCACACACACATATTTAGCAGATGTTATTGCGGGTGTAGCGAAATGCTACACCCGCAGTAACATCTGATTACTCCTATTCACACATGCCTATTGTGCATATTCCGGATCTGCAGAAAGGCAATGGCCCTCTATCTATCTAATCCACAATAGCACGGAGCAGAATCTGTCATGCTGTGTCTAAACAGACTTTGGATTCCTCCCCATAATACAGTGAACGTTGCCATAAATCAGAGAGAGCTTTGTAAAATTATAATGTTGTCTTTATGCACTGGCGACAAAGAAACCGAAGCAGATTCATTGCTTTTAGAACAATACACATTAAGAACTATATAAACCCTGAGGGATCGGCTATCATTTCGGTACGTTTGACTTTTTTTCTTCTCTCTCCAACACAACTCACAAGTGTCTTTGGCATTCAGCATGCAGCACAATGAACCAATGCACCAATAGACATTGGGAAATGATGAATGTGCGATAATGGGTTTTGGAGGGACAATTAGTTTGAGACATTTGTGCATGCTCTGTGTGAGTGCGTAATCGTTAGGTGGTTAGATCCTAAAAATACTATACAAGCCTGCAAACAGCATCATCTATCTGGTTCCCAGAATGGTGGGCCTTGCGGTGATGACGGTGATGTTGACAGCAGTAAAAAAAAACTTTTTTAAGGTGAATTGCTTACTCAACGTTTCTCTGATGGGATTATAGACAGCTGTAAGCAGTGCTAAATTACCCCGGTAAAATAAAAAAAAGTCAGAAGAAGACAGGTGTTGGCTAAAATTAAGGGAGGGGAATAGGACCTTGTAGGGTTTTCACTGACTGCGTGACTGAACATGACATCGACATACAGCTGGTTGCGGCATGATTAGGCTTGGCCCCTTTTCATAAAGCATCTCAGAGAAGGAGTGCTGATATAATCGTATTCATTGTGATCTAAATGACAAAACAGATCCTAAACTAGCACTACCATTGCACCAGGGGCCCAGTGAAGCCTTTACAGACGGGTTAGAGTGTTTTTCTATGCCAAATGTCATGATGAGTCAGACTTTACATGTTGACATCCTCAATGGGGACACAGTTGTTTGTCTGAATTCTGAGATGCAAACATGTATCTTGTACAGTGAATGGCTAAACATAAAGTCATAATAAAAAAATGTATTCTGCAGTCACTTGCTGAGTTCTTTATGTTGAAGATCAGAGAATACACAGGAATTTACACTTCCGTTCAAAAGTTTGGGGTCACTTAGACATGTCCTTGTTTTTGAAAGAAAAGCAAATTTTTTGTCCATTAAAATAACATAATAATTGATCAGAAATACAGTGTAGACATTGTTAATGTTGTAAATGACTATTGTAGCCGGAAACGGCAGATTGTTTATGGAATATTTACATAGGTGTACATTGGCCCATTATCAGCAACCATCACTCCTGTGTTCCAATGGCACGTTGTGTTAGCTAATCCAAGTTGATCATTTTAAAAGAATAATTGATCATTAGAAAACCCTTTTGATATGCTGCTCAGCTGAAAACTGTTGTTCTGATTAAAGAAGCAATAAAACTGGCCTTCTTTAGACTAGTTGAGTATCTGGAGTATCAGCATTTGTGGGTTAAATTACTGGCTCAAAATGCCCAGAAACAAAGACCTTTCTTTTGAAACTCGTCAGTCTATTCTTGTTCTGAGAAATGAAGCCTATTCTATGCGAGAAATTGCCAAGAAACTGAAGATCTCGTACAACGCTGTGTACTACTCCCTTCACAGAACAGCGCAAACTGTCTCTAACCAGAATAGAAAGAGGAATGGGAGGCCTCGGTGCACAACTGAGCAAGAGGATAAGTACAAAACACCAGTCTAAATGTCAGTAGGGAAGAGGCGACTCTGGGAAGCTGGCCTAGGCAGAGCTGCAAAACAAAAAGCCATATTTCAGACTGGCCAATAAAAAGAAAAGAATAAGATGGGCAAAATAACACAGACACTGGACAGAGGAGTGACCCCAAATCTCATAATTACAATCAAGATCTTTGGTTTGGCGTAAACACATGAAATTGAGTCAAATGGATGTTCAATGCAAATGATGTGCCATGGCCAGTGTCAATTGGGATATTCAAGTTCAATATTAGGCTATACAGTGTTAAAATGGGGGTAACATGCAGATCTGTGTGACTCTGCTCTATAATATGACACGTGTGATTTGTGCAGAATCTAGAGCTCCCTGTTGTCCAAGCACTTAACTTGAACATCCCTGGCAGTTTCTCTTTCACTTACAGTGCATTCGGAAGTATTCAGACCACTTCACTTTTTCCAAATGTTGTTACGTTACAGCCTTATTTAAAATTGATTCAATAGTTTTTTTCCTTATCAATCTTCACACAATACCCCATAAGGACAAAGCAAAAACAGCTTTGTATAAATGTTTGCTCATTTATATATACAGAATAAAAAACTTTAATATGACATATACTTAAGTATTCATACCCTTTACTCAGTAATTTGTTGAGGAGTGGCTTCCATCTGGCCACTCTACCATAAAGGCCTGATTGGTGGAGTGCTGCAGAGCTGGTGGTCCTTCTGGAAGGTTCTCCCATCTCCACAGAGGGCCTCTGGAGCTCTGTCAGTGACCATCGGGTTCTTGGTCACCTCCCCCGATTTTTCAGTTTGGCCAGGTGACCAGCTCTAGGAAGAGTCTTGGTGGTTCCAAACCTCTTCCATTTAAGAATGATGGAGGCCACTGTTTTCTTGGGGACCTTCAATACTGAAGAAATGTTTTGGTACCTTTCCCCAGATCTGTGCCTCGACACAATCCTGTCTCGATGCTCTACGGACAATTCCTTCGACCTCATGGCTTGGCTTTTGCTCTGACATACACTGTCAAATGTGGGACCTCATATAGACAGGTGTGTGCCTTTCCAAATCATGTCCAATCAATTGAATTTATCACAGATGGACTCCAATCAAGTTGTAGAAACATCTCAAGGATGATCAATCGAAACAGGACGCACCTGAGCTCAATTTTGAGTGTCATAGCAAAGGGTCTGAATACTTATCTAAATAAGTTATTTCTGTTTTTATTTGTAATAAATTAGCAACATTTCTAAAAACCTGTTTTCGCTTTGTCATTATGGGGTTTTCTGTGTAGAGACATTTAAAAAAAAAATCTATTTTAGAATAAGGCTGTAATGTAATAAAATTTGGAAAAAGTGAAAGCATCTGAATACTTTCCGAATGCACTGTATGTCTCACACATGCAAACACACACACACGTGCACATCCAAATTAGGCTGTATCCACGGACAGAGGCGACGATTGATAAGGACAATCCAGAGACAATTGTAACGTTTAAACGTTTGATATCACAACATGCATTATTAAATGCCATAATATAGTAGCTCGTTAGGGTAGTTCTATTGAGGCTGCTGCTTGGTGCAGAAATGAGGGCGCTTTAGAGAAGTCTGTGAGAAGAGGCACGAGTCAAGTCGTATGACTTTCATCATTAACTCCCAGAGTGAATCGCATTCAATGAAGCACAACACACTTTTACACCTCCGTTTGACAACAGACCCAGCTCTGCATGTCTCAGAAAATCAATTTCTTTCACATAAAACCGTCAGAACACATCCTCAGAAAAGAGATACTTGACACAATGAAGAAAAAATTGTCTTCTAAACTACTGTAATACAATCACAATCCTCTGCCGCATCAGAAAACAACCTATTTTCTTCTTCTCGATCTCTCCCCAAGCCTTGTTTTTGTCTTTTTTGACTGCCCTTTTCTTTGTGACCTTTAGTGCAGGCACCCTGTGGTGTTAGTTTCCTGGGTTTTGACTGGGATTGTGTGTGACTTGAATGTGATGTCTCTTGATATTTCTTTCCACAGGTTATGAGAAAGCAGGCTGGATAACAGACAGCTGGAATCCTTAGAGTGGATGGGGGCTTGACCTTTCTCTTGCCCTCCTTGCTCCCCTCAGCCAAACACATGCATGCTGTGCACCAAGGTTATTATAGTAAACTAAAACTGAAACTACAACTAAAACGAATTAGGAAAAAAATCTTTGTAAACTGAAATCAAATAATTAACAAACCCGTTTGAAAAACAGAAATAATACTGCAACTAGTATCTTTGACTCCAAACCTAAGTAAAATAAAATAAAAACATAATGAATTATGTTCAGTTTGAGTATTTTCTTCTAAACTTTGGCCAAAACTCTGATGGGGTTTTCAAGCTTTTTGAGGGTTGTCAAGCTACTGAATCTGTCAGGTAAATGTGGCCAGGAGAAGGCGATGTTTCAAATAGGGTATTACTAGCTATCACTAGCTAACGGAAAAAAATATCTAGGTAGCTAACTTAATTCATATTTTTTTTACTAAAGTGATAACATATTGGATTGATGTAAACATGGGCGAGAGAGAATTTCCTTCTGTAATGGAGTTAAGAAGGTACCGTAAGCTCATTCCACAGCTAGCTTGAAATGTCGCAGATGGAGCTATCGAACTAGATATTTTTCAATAGGTCAAACAGTTGGTATGTTGTCAAGTAGGGAGGTCATGTGTGTTTGATCCTGACTAGTCTCCCAGTCGCTGCCGCTGAAAAACATCCCCACATCATGAATCACCAAAGGGATGGTGCCAGGTTTCCTCCAGACGTGACGTTTGGCAGTCAGGGCAAAAAGTTCAATCTTGGTTTCATCAGACCAGAGAATCTTGTCCTTTAGGTGCCTTTTGGCAAACTCCAACCGGCTGTCATGTGCCTTTTACTGAGGAGTGGCTTCCATCTGGCCACTCTACTATAAAGGCCTGATTGGTGGAGTGCTGCAGAGATGGTTGTCCTTCTGGAAGGTTCTCCCATTGCCACAGAGGAACTCTAGAGCTCCAGTCATGGTGACCATCGGGTTCTTGGTCACCTCCCTGACCAAGGGCCTTCTCCCCCAATTGCTCAGTTTGGCCGGGCGGCCAGCTCTAGGAAGTCTTGGTGGTTCCAAACTTATTCTATTTAAGAATGATGAAGGCCACTGTGTTCTTGTGGACCTTCAATGCTGCAGACATTCTTTGGTACCCTTCCCCAGATCAGTGAATCGAGACAATCCTGTCTCGGAGCTCTACGGATAATTCCTTCAACCACATGGCTTGGTTTTTGTTCTGACATGCACTGTCAACTGTGGGACCTTATATAGACAGGTGTGTGCCTTTCCAAATCATGTCCAATCAATTGAATTTACCACAGGTGGACTCCAATCAAGTTGTAGAAACATCTCAAGGATGATCAATGGAAACAGGATGCACCTGAGCTCAATTACAATTATAATAGCAAAGGGTCTGAATACTTATGTAAATAAGGTATTTCTGTTTTTAATTTTAATACATTTGCAAAAATGTATAAAAACCTGTTTTCGCTTTGTCATTATGGGTATTGCAGATTGCTGAGTATTATTTTTTTTTAATCAATTTTAGAATATGGCTGTAACGTAACAAAATGTGGAAAAAGTCAAGGGGTCTGAATACTTTCCGAATGCACTGTACATCACAGAAGACTGAAAAACAGAAACACACATGCACATACACGCACACACACAAACACACAGCATACACACACACACTCACGCACGCACGCACACACACATACAGTATACACACCAGTGGAGGCTGCTGAGAGGAGGATGGCTCATAATAGTTGCTGGAACGGAGCAAATGGAATGGCATCAAACACATGGAAACAACGTGTTTGATGTATTTGCTACCATTCCACTTATTCTGCTCCAGCCATTACCACGAGGCCGTCCTTCCAAATTAAGTTGCTACCAGTCTCCTGTGATACACACTCTATTTCTTTCTCTCTCTCACACACAAGCAAACACACACTAGCACACAGCAGGCATTTCAGATTTATTCATTTGCCTTTGCCACAACACAGAATGATAGGACGAAGGTTATCCAAGTCAGGCCCGCTGGCTTTGCCGTGATATTCACAATGTGAGTCACTCTTGAAGACAGAGTTGAGCGGTTGTAGTGTAACCTGTAGGGCATGTGACAGTGACGAACATAGGACAAGACAAGTACCTCCAGACAAAGTCTTTAGGTATCATTGACAGAGACAGAGAGAGTGTAAAGACACTGTCCTCTCCTTATATCAGATCCCATGTACATCACTGTGTGTGTGCCCCCAGCCCCAGTCCTCTTCCACTGCTCTAATTTACCGCTGTTTGATGTGCGTATTCAGCAGACATCAAATTAATCTAGTCCCTCATGAATTTCAATTCTGACTTCCCACTTGAAACTAAATTGGGCTTGTTCAAGAAGTCTAACGATAATAGACACTAAATTGGCTTGCTCAATCAAAAAGACCATTGTCTCTGACCCTCTATTCAGTTCCAAATTTAAAGCACACTCTTGAAGAGTTGAAGGGGCGAGAGAGACAGAGAAAAAAGAGGTAACTGACTTAATGTGATGGGGACCAATTGACGGTGTGGCTGTTGAAAAATGGAAAAAGGGAAAACATTTAAGGGAACGGGTGAAGTTAACAGTAATTATTGTTGAAAATGAAAGTCCAGAAATGCAGGCAGCGATGCTCCCACTATGCAATGCAGGTTGATATTTATTCTAATGAATCTTGACCTGGAGGCAGCTCTGCAGATTGATAACTAACTAGCACAGCCACAAAGTCATAAATTCTGATTTTAAACCTATTTGATGTTTTATAGCCAATTTTGACTTTGCAGCTGGTCCATCTAGCGGAAATCACACATTTCTGTCTCCATGACAAGACTCATGACAATAAACCTCAACCTGTAAGACTCTAGGAATATGATTACATTTTCAATTTTTTCCCCTCATGGAGGTTCTTTGTCTAATTCAATCAATATGTCAGAGGCACACAATGTACTGTGAATGTATGTTTTAAATGAGGCAAATAAAAGCAATGTGGTTCAGACCGAAATTGCAGCAAGCTTCACCTGCAGTCTAATCAAGAGAAAAAGGTAGAGAATGGCGGAATTCCCTCAACGCTGTGAAAAGGCTTGATAACACTTCATTTTAAGGGGTTCTTATTATAGTGTAATTACACTGTAACAGTAATTGTAGTTAATTGTAATAACTCATATGTTACACTGTAATAACACTTAAATGGTGGTAATTGCAGTCTGTAATTAGAGGTGTAACAATAAATGCTTGTAACCATGCTTCTTACAAATGGGCACGTTTCCACTAAATTCACCAATTTAGTGTTTAGTTTCTTCTCAGCTGCATCTGATTCAGTAATAACTGTCACAAGGTTGTTATCTCTCGTGGACAGATGTGCTGGGTGTCCGAGATTACCAAGGTTCAAAATCTCCGCTCTTCCCCCCCCTGGCACTTAAGGGCGCCAGGCTGCCCTGCATCACGCACTCCTGCCATCCATTACGCACACATGCCTTCCCTCGTCACGCGCATCAGCGTTATTGGACTCAACTGGACTCACTCATCATCTGTTTATTTCCTCCCCTATATTTGTTAGTTCCCTTGCTCTATTCCCTGCTGCTGCATTAATTGTCATTTGTCTGTATTCTTAGTTTGCTGATGCTGTTCCTGTCTCGTTCCATGTCCGTTATTTATTAAATGTTTTACTCCCCGTACCTGCTTCATCTCTCCAGCGTCATTCCATGTGACAGAATGCAGCAGCCAACATTCAAAGCATTGGGGAGTACTGGCGTTCCGGTTGGTATGGTGGCATCGGCTCTGGGACGCCACCGATGGAACCGGGGGTGCCTAGCCAGCTCGTCAGGCTTCCACGCCCTAGCTGGCTCGAGAGGTTTCCTTGCCCCGGTTGGCTTGGATGGCGCCCATCCCACGTCGGGCCTCAGCCGGATCATCAGTTCTTGTTCGCCCAGCCGGTTCAGGAGTTGTTTTTTGTTTTGGTGGTTACGTCGGGGTGGATTCCGCCACCGATGGAACCGGGGTTGCCTAAGCCAGCCCGTCGGGTTTCCTTGCCTTGGTTGGCTCGGCGGCTTCCAATCCCTCGTCACGCTCCACCGGATCATCGGGCTCCCTCTTTGCAGCGGGATCGACAGGCGTCTTGCCTCAGCCGGATCGTCTGGCTCCCATGCCTCAGCCGGCTCGCGAGGCTCTCATGCTCCTGCCAGTTCGGCGGGCTCGCCCGCCCCAAACGGCTTGTCCAGCGCCCATGTCTCGGCTGGTTCGCCCAGGTGGGACGCCGGTTGGCGCCCCAAGAGGGGGGGGTACTGTCACGTCTGCTCCCGCTCTTCCCCCCCTGGCGCTCGAGGGCGTCAGGTTGCCCTGCATCACGTCTCCCTCGCTGCAGCGTGATCGACAGGCGTCTTGCCTCAGCCGGATCGTCAGGCTCCCATGCCTCAGCCAGCTCGCCAGGCTCTCATGCTCCTGCCGGTTCGTCGGGCTCCCACGCCCCAACCAGCTTGTCCAGCGCCCATGTCTCGGCTGGTTCGCCCAGGTGGGAAGCCGGTTGGCGCCCCAAGAGGGGGGGTACTGTCACGTCTGCTCCCGCTCTCCCCCCACCTGGTGCTTGAGGGCACCAGGCTGCCCTGCATCACGCACTCCTGCCATCCATTACGCACACCTGCCTTTCCTCGTCACGCGCATCAGCGTTATTGGACTCACCTGGACTCACTCATCTGTTTATTTCCTCCCTTATATTTGTCAGTTCCCTTGCTCTGTTCCCTGCTGCTGAATTGATTGTCTTTTGTCTGTGTTATTAGTTTGCTGATGCTGATGCTGTTCCTGTCTTGTTCCATGTCTGTTATTTATTAAATGTTTTACTCCCTGCTACCTGCTTCGTCTCTCCAGCATCATTCCATGTGACATGTTGCTAGCACTGCCCCCAAAAAGTGTACCATCAGGCTTAACTTGATTGATTTCACAAAAACATATCAGAATTAGGTCAACCTCACTGACAGGGGTCTACCATACGGGTGTCATCCCAGATTAGAATTGTATGTGTGTATGTTACCAATTATGATAACCTCAACCTTCTTGCCATCCAAGTGAGAGGATAAACCCACAAGTACACTATGGAGTACATTTAATATCTGTATAAGTGCAATGTAATTACTAGGTGTTGCACAGGATTTAGCTAGATAAAATGATGTGTATTTTGAGGGGTACTTACTTGTAAATAATGTGTACTTATATATCCATCCTGACAACCTGGCCCTAATTTTAAAGCATCTGGAAGCACCATCCAAGTACACTATTACAGCAACCACTTTAGTTGTTAATACTCTTGTCAATGCTTAATACACTAACATGATATGTGTTGCTTTGCTTGTGGAACTGTCAAAAGCTTTTGATACTGTTGATCATGCTAGCGCCCCACTGCTCCCTAACCCTTGTGTTGTCTTAAGGGTCAATAATGACCCGCCACTATGTTTAACAGCAGAGAAAACACCCTACATTATATTTTTTCAACTTGAAAAAAAAAAACATTATAAAAAGTGAAACATCACCTTTGTTCATATTTCCATGAAAGCTGTACACCACCAGGGTACAAAGATTGTCTTAGGGTAATTTTTGACCCGGCAGTTATAAAATCATTTACACACCACAAAAACCACAAACACACACACCCACACAATGAGAAATTGAGATTATGTGTGCAACTGATTGAACTCAGCCAGCAGCTCCTGAAGAGGAAGATCACCATGGTTGGCATAGTTAGAAAGAACAAACCTGACCTCCCCCTGCACTCCTCACAACAAGGGGGAGAGAGGCCTTCTCATCAAAGTTTGCCTTCACCCCCACCACCACTCTAGTTTCTTACCTCCCAAAGAGGAACAAGAATGTGGTCTTCCTGAGCACACTGCACAAAACAGATGAGATCAGTGATCGTGAGGACAGGAAGCCAGCCATCATCCTGGACTACAACCACAACAAAGTAGGCATAGACAACCTGGACAAGGTGATTGGAACTTACAGCTGCAGGAGGATGACTGCCCGCGGGCCCCTGGTCATCTTCCATAACATCATTGATGTGTCCTCATACAATGCCTTTGTGATATGGAACAAGATCAACCCTACCTGGATGTCTGATAAGCAGAACAAGAGGAGGGTGTTCCTGGAGCAGATGGGAAAGGCACTTGTAACCCCACACATTCAAAGAAGGGAGAGCCTCCCCCGCACAGCAGGCTCTGCAGCGCTTGTGAAAGCTGTTCGCAGGGCTGAATCTTGTCCTGAAAGAGGAGGAGATGACAATGACAAGAGAAAGAGGAGGAGATGACAATTCTGCCCCCCAAAGAAGGACTGTAAAACAAATACTATGTGCTGCACATGTGAGAAATACATCTGCAAAGTCCATGCATACACACTTGCACACTGTCCTACATGTGCTAATTAGAGTTGATTGATTTATGTTCTTGATGTTTTGTTTTGTATCTATTATCTTATTTTATTATTATTTATTGTTGTTGTTTATACACCTTGTGGGTGGGGGCAATGGTTAAAAAAATGGGAGAAGACTAGTATTTTGTAGTTGAATTCCTCACTGTACAGTATATACGAATATATCACTATGTTGTCAGAAAAAGTTAGACTGTTATTGTTTCCCTTCAATAAAATGCATTCAAACTACTTTATGCACATTTCTGCTACTTTCTTAGGCTATACAAGTGCAATCTCTTGCAAAACCAATCCTGTTTACACCTATGCAGTACCTTTAGCAAAAAAAATTATAGTAATAAAAACGAGTGTTGTCCACTGATTAAATGCCGTCTTTCTGCATTGTGAAGAGGGAAAACCCAGACATTCACAAAGTTTGTGATAAACGAGAAGTTGTTTCTTCATGCAAAATAGATTTGGGGTTTAAAATTCAATTAAGCTGTTTTATTTTAGGGGTTTAGTGAACGCGGGTCATTTTTTCCCTAAGGACAAGGGGAGTATACAGAATGTTAAGACTACACAAGCGTAATCAGCACAACAGTTTTCAGCTGTGATAACATAATTTTCTAATGATCAATTAGTCTTTTAAAATTATAAATTTGGATTAGCTAACACATCGAGCCATTTGAACACTGGAGTGATGTTTGCTGATAATGGGCCTCTGTGTGCAATTAACAATATCTACACTGTATTTCTGATCAATTTGATGTTATTCTAATGGACAAAAAATGTGCTTTTCTTTAAAAAACAAGGACATTTCTAAGTGACCTCAAACTTTTGAACAGTAGTGTATATACATATATATGTGTGTGTATATATATACACTCACACATAAACAGACACACACACAGTACCAGTCAAAAGCTTGGACACACCTACTCATTCAAGGGTTTTTCTTCATTTTGACTATTTTCTACATTGTAGAATAAGTGAAGACATCAAAATGATGAAATTACAAGTGACCCGTTTCAGGAAACTAGGCGTTTGAACAAACTTTTTTTTTTTAATCAAAACGCGTTTTTTGGCAGAAATGCGTTCTCGAACATGTCAACTTTCATGTGCCTTAATTCATGCGTGAGTTCCAAATATCTCTAACGGTCGCCCCAGTGTGAGTTATTTCATGCACGTGATGATGTTATGACGTTCTCTCCATAATAGAATGTGATTGTTATTCAACAATACATTTAATCTGCGCTGCCCTCAAAACAAGTAATTTAGCCTGTTTTTATTTTTGGCTGTTTCAACTTCCAACTTCCAATTTTCTAAAAATATTTATTTTCTAAGAACAGTTTGAATTGAGCTGTGTTCCGCCTCCTCGTTCATTCACATAAAAATAGTCATTTTTACTTTTGCGGACAATTACATTTTTGGGACATTTCTGACCCGGACAAAATTCCCCAAGCACTTCCTAATTGTTTGTGCAGTTCAAGTCTGCAGACATTTTCTCATCTCGCGTCGGAACAGGATCTGCACACGTGTTCACATTTTCCTTCTTTTGCCAGCATCGCAGTCATTGTTGTTTTCGTTACTAATAATAACTTTGGAAATGTGTGCGTTTCTATCAAAGTAAGTGCCTTATTATGTTATAATAGTTTCAGTATGTCGTGTTATGTCGTTTCTATTGTAACTCACTGTATTTATGGAGCATAATATATTTGTGTATATTCCTTATAACCGCGGACACATGAGGTAACGTTACTCATTTCATAACCTTTATGGTGTTATATTCAATCTTGCTTAGGTAGCTAGCTACATTCTTCTATCAGCTCTGTAAAACAATGCTAGTTGCGTCAGAGAAGTATTAGCTTATGTTGTATTTTGAAGCTACCCTGGCCTTATGCCTCCCAAGTGGCGCAGCGGTCTATTCAGTGCTAGAGGCATCACGACAGACACCCTGGTTCGTATCACAACCGGCTGTGATTGGGAGTCCCATAGGGCGGCACACAATTGGCCCAATTTTGTCAATGCAGTATTCTATTTTTATAGCAGTGTTTTATTATGTTACTTCTTTGTAATATTGTTTTATTTCTATATCCTGATATTGTATTCTAATGAATAAGTCCTCTTTATTCTGTACTTTCAGAAACCACAAACAGTATTTGCCAATATCATAACTGGAACTGGACATCTTTCGAGCTGAAGATTGAGGCCAGCTTTTGTATGCTAGCGTACACTCCTTAACAGCTTTACTGGATGAAAACTCAGCAAGAAAACACATAGGCCAATATGTAATAGTCGTCAATTTTATTGCAGTATTGGTGGTGGTTGGTTCAACAACAACTTGTTTTACTAGAGGAAAAAAAAC
>QNTS01000341.1:214404-254488 GCA_003317085.1 Hucho hucho
TATTGTCACTATAATTGCATAATGTATTTGTATGTGAACTGTACATCCAATTACAAAAATACCTTGTTCAGTAATCATCTCACCTGTTAGTTGGCAGTGAACTATTCTGCCGTTGAGGACAGCAGTGTCGATCAGATGGAAAAATATCTTCTTATACAACTTGGTCGTTATCCGAGCGCATTCCACAAAGCTGTTAAACATGTCCGCCTTATTCACTGCCCCCATTTTGAGGTTATAGTCAAGCACACAGTCTGGTTTGATCTTTCTCTCTCCCGTCAGGTGGTCCACCTTCCCTGTGACCGACATGGTTGCTGTATGGACAGTGGAGAGGACATGGACATCTCGTTTGTCATGCCACTTTACTGCCAGCTGTTGACCGTTCTCCTTGAACTCCACCTCCCTGCATCCGAATGCCGGCATCCCCTTCCTGTTCGACCTGACTGTGCCACAGGCCCCTGTGCTGTTGGAGAGCAAGAGTGTGGGACTGCTGTACCAATTGTCCACGTACAAAGTGTGTCCCTTGCCGAGATGAGGAGCCAGCATGGTCATCACCACGGACCCGGACACCCCAAGCCCCTCATAATGTTTGATGTCAGTGGTGGACCCTGTGTAAACTATAATGTCCTGGACAAATCCCTTCTTCACGTCGCACATGACAAAGAACTTGACCCCAAACCTGTGCCTTTTGGAGGAAATATATTGACGGAACGCCAGCCTACCTTTCCATAACATCAGGGACTCATCAATGCATAGGTCCTTGTATGGCACAAAGACCTGACCAAATGCTGATGTCAGGCTGATAAGAAACTTTCTTATTTTGTGTAACGGGTCACTTAGGATGGCAGTAGCATTGTTGACATAATGCAGGCATCGCAGCAGAACTAGGAAGCGGTCTTGGGAAAAGAGGGTGGCAAAGAAGGGAGTTGCAAACATAGGATCTGTGCTCCAGTATTCTCTTAGGGAGTTCTTCTTTACTATCCCCATGAGGAGGACTGTAACCAAAAAAGTATACATTTCACTAATTGTGGTTGTCACCCATTTAGCGAGTTTCCCCCTCACTCCTGGCTCTCTCTTCTCCCGTAGCTCCAAGGCATAGAGATTGGTCTCCTCTACTATGTTTCCCACCAGCTCCTCTGTCAGAAACAACTTGAAGCACTCTGCCTCAGTTGGAAATGGCAAGGGGCGTTGCACTCCAGACTGGGACTCGTCAAAGCAAACAGCAGGGCCAGGAGGGGTGAAATGGCTGGCGGCCTTCCAGCTACCACAGAACTCCTGTACTTCATCCACTGTCGGTCTGCCTCCATCACCACCAGCATCTTCAAAGGGACCTGGTACTTCGTCAGTGGACAAGGGAACCTCAGATTCAGGGTTCTCAATGGCTATAAGGTTGGGGGGCAGCTCCTCACTGTCACTGTCAGAATCAGATTCCTGACTTTCATACTCAGACTCATTGTCAGAATGTTTTAAAATCTCCAGAATTTCCACATTTGTGAGTTGTCTCCTTTTGAAAGACATTGCTAATGCTACAGCTTAGCTCACTAGCTACATACATAAACAACAACACTGAATGGCTCAGAGTGGGAGTGAGAGGTTACGTGATTGACTGCCGGCACGTGCCACTTGTATCAATAAATCACTATCAGAAAATGTTTTGTGTGGTAATTTTTTATATATTCACTGTTTTATTCACGTTTTCAATTACAGGTGACAAATCATGCATTCCGATTCTTGCATAGATTGTAATGGGCACATATTCTGTGTGTAAAATATTCCAGCTGTGTAGCCATGTTTGTTGACATACAATGCATTCTGGGTTTCACGTAATCGTCTGTTTGACCAAAGATGTTATAGCAAAATGAGGTGAGTAAGGGTTCACTCATTTTTTGAGGACTTCGGGAAATGAATGGTGGGATGTGAACTATGGTAGACGACACATCCCTTCAACGTGCATACTATAAACAGACCAAAGTCATCTTGTCTTCTCTTATTATCTGGTTTCTGTGAGGAAAAGAGCATGGCTGCGCACTGAAACTATCGTTTATTTTCAACTTCTAGAAAGTGTTTTACCTAATTATTTTGGTCAATGGTGAGCTCACCCGTGATGTGATTAATTATACACTGTAATTGCTATTAACTAATTCATATTGTAGTTTATGTCAGCCGAGAGTTAGAAAATATGACCACTTGTGTGGCGTCAATCTTTCCTCAGTTAGCGCTAGGACAAATGTAGCCTACATTTTCCAGTTAGGGTGATTGTGTTATGCTGTAGCTACTTCTGAGAATGTCTGAACGTTGAATCCCAAAATAAACTGCTCACATTCTGGACATAACTTTGTAAGGACTGTGTTTGTGTAAATAGTTTCTGAAAAAAGTGTGGCTAGCTCAATTGTTGATTGTTGTCATTCGATACTGGCGTTTTAAATAAACATTCTAAACGAACGTTCTAATCACAAGGATGAGATCGTACACTTGAGGGACCACTGTAGAACGATCACAGCTATGAGATGGTACGTGTGAAAGGGCAACCTTCCCGCTAGCCATGATTAGCTGAGATAATGAGTGGGCTGGACATGCCGAGAGAGGAGTTTGGATTGGTCTGCCACTTAATACGCTTCTATCTATTTGAGCTGGTCAGTATGTGTTGGTAAATCTATCATGTAGTAACCAAAAAAGTGTTAAACAAATAAAAATATTTGAGATTCTTAAAAGTAGCCTCCCTTTGCCTTGACAGCTTTGCACTCTCTTGGCATTCTCTCAACCAGCTTCATGAGGTATTTACCTGGAATGCCTTTAACTACTTAGGGAGTGGTGGGGCGCTCCCGACACTACCCGGTGAAATGCAAGGCGCCAAATTCAAAATCCAAAAGTTGAATTATTAAACATTCATCAATATACAAGTGTTGCATAGTCATCAAAAGCTCTGCTTCTTGGCAATATCATAGCAATGTCAGATTTACGGTGAAAGCAGCGCATTTGATTGTTTGCGGGTTGCACCTCCAATATTTTCCCATTAGCATAAATTCATAAACCATCGCTGTTCACACAAAACACATTTCACAGCGAAAACAAATCCCTTACCTTTTGAAGAACTTCTGCTGAGGGCTTCCCAAGTGTCCAACGAAGACATCCAATGGTTCTTTTGCACGCCAGACTCTCCAAAACCGTCACCTCGGGAGCCGCTCCCTAAGAAGTTAATGGAGGGAAACTTAAATCCATTTTACCTCATTTCTACCGCATGTTAAATGTGCAACCAGAAGAAAAAATATCTCTAGACCACCTTTATTCCACACACAGAGACGCGTACAAAGCTCTCCCTTGAATTCTATTTGGCAAATCTGACCATAACTCTATCCTCCTGATTCCTGCTTAGGGCAAAAAATTGTAATCAGGAAGTACCAGTGACTGGCTCAATAAAGAAGTGGTCAGATGACACAGATGCTAAGCTACCGGACTGCTTTGGTAGCACAGACTGGAATATGTTCCGGGATATCTTCGGGGATGCTTCCGATGGCATTGAGGAGTACATCACATCAGTCACTGGCTTCATCAATAAGTGCATTGATGACGTCATCCCCACAGTGATTGTAGGTACAAACCCCAACCAGAAGCTATGGATTACAGGCAACATCCGCACTGAGCTAAAGGGTAGAACTGCCGCTTTCAAGGAGCGGGACTCTAACCCAGATGATAAGAAATCCCGCTATGCTCTCCGACGAACCATCAAACAGGCAAAGCGTCAATACAATGAATTGCTACCAAAGTCTTTATACGTGAGAGGGAAAACAGATCCATATAGACCTGCACACAGTATAATTTACATTATTGTACAGTGTGTATAGATGCTAATAGAAAGTTCGAGTTTTATGTTGTTACTTTAGCTTGTTTACTTGTTGTTTACCACCCACTTCGGGAGAATATGGACATTGTTATGCAGTTGGATGAAATAAACAGTGCAGCTGGTAATTGTTAATAGGTATGTACAGGAGTATTTTTTATGTTGGGAACATTGTTATTTTGTACAGTATTCACTCTTGGAAAAAGGTGCTATCTCCAACCTAAAAGGGTTCTTCGGCTGTCCCCATAGGAAAACCTTTTGAAGAGCTCTTATTGATTCTAGGTAGAATCCTTTTGGATCCAGGTAAAACCCTTTTGGGTTCCATGTAGAACTTTTTCCACAGAAGGTTCTACATGGAACCAAAAAGGGTTCTCCCCGAAACCAAAAAGGGTTCTCTTATGGGGATAGCCGAAGAACCCTTTTGGAACCCTTTTTTCTAAAACCGTATCAGGGCTTCAGCATTTTAATAATACTATAGGAACATCAAAGCTTATCCTTTTAGATATGACTGGTACCAAACTGATACTAAATTGTGTACTTTATCAGGGATGATGGCATCACATGTTCCTAGGACTGTGTCATCATGCCATTGAGTAGTGAGAAAAGCTGACATTTTACTCCAGCTGATGGTGGATGATTTCTCTAACCCTCCTCTCCGTCCTCTCCGTTTCTCTGTGCCCAGACACGTCATCTGGTTGGGTCAGTGAATTTCAAACACCCTACTGTCTTCATCAGCGACCTTTTCAACTCTCGCCTGGCTCCAATTAACGCCCAGCTCCATAACAAGCCCAACGTTGATAAGGATAAATGCCAAGATATGAAAAACAAAGACCTTTACACCCAAGATGTGACACCGCCTGAATTTGATAGATTGTTAATGGGGAAAACTGTACTAGATTAGTTCTTGCTGTTATGCGAAGATAAGAAAGATTTGGCCCTGATTTAATTGAAATGTTGTGACAAACATAAAGCACCTTTTTGTCATGTTTTCATATAATGGTTGTTTTCCAATGACAAAATCTCTGAAAATGTGTTGGAATTCATTCATGACGAATATAAGAGTACACATTTTATTTTATTTTTATTTCACCTTTATTTAACCAGGTAGGCTAGTTGAGAACAAGTTCTCATTTACAACTGCGACCTGGCCAAGATAAAGCATAGCAGTGCGACACAAACAACAACACAGAGTTACACATGGAATAAACAAACATACAGTCAATAATACAATAGAAAAGGTCTATATACAGTGTGTGCAAATGAGGTAAGATAAGGGTGGTAAGGCAATAAATAGGCCATAGTGGCGAAATAATTACAATATAGTAATTAAACACTGGAGTGATAGATTTGCAGAAGATGAATGTGCAAGTAGAGATATTGGGGTGCAAAGGAGCAAAATAAATAAATAAATAACAGTATGGGGATGAGGTAGTTGGATGGGCTATTTACAGATGGGCTATGTACAGGTGCAGTTTTCTGTGAGCTGCTCTGACAGCAGGTGCTTAAAGTTAGTGAGGGAGATATGAGTCTCAAGCTTCAGTGATTTTTGCAGTTCGTTCCAGTCATTGGCAGCAGAGAACTGTAGGGAAAGGCGGCCAAATAAGGAATTGGCTTTGGGGGTGACCAGTGAAATATATATGCTGGAGCGCGCCACGGGTGGGAGCTGCTATGGTGTCCAGTGAGCTGAGATAAGGCGGGGCTTGTCAATGCCGGTGTGTATAGCTGGTGTAGAAGTCAGGCAACGGAAAGCAGATATGAGTGAACAACGTATTTTAATAAAATACGGAAAAGGAATAACAAATCCAACGTGCCCTTAAAAACACACGGGCGAATATATCCAGCCGTAGAACTCGGCAAAGAAAACAACAAACAATCACGCACAAAAAACATGGGGAAAACAGAGGGTTAAATAATGAACATGTAATTTGGGAATTGAAACCAGGTGTGTAAAACAAAAACAAAACAAATGTAACATAAAAAATGGATCAGCGATGGCTAGAAGGCAGGTGACGTCGACCGCCGAAAACTGCCCGAACAAGGAGAGGGACCGACTTCGGTGGAAGTCGTGAAGGGGCTTTACATAGCAAAGACTTATAGATGACCTGGGGCCAGTGGGTTTGGCGACGAATATGTAGCGAATTCCAACCAACTAGAACATACAGGTCGCAGTGGTGGGTAGTATATGGGGCTTTGATGACAAAACGGATGGCACTGTGATAGACTGCATCCAATTTGCTGAGTAGAGTGTTGGAGGCTATTTTGTAAATGACATCGCCGAAGTCAAGGATCGGTAGGATAGTCAGTTTTACAAGGGTCTGTTCGGCAGCATGAGTGAAGGATGCTTTGTTGCGAAATAGGAAGCCAATTCTAGATTTAATTTTGAATTGGAGATGCTTAATGTGACCACTTTTGTTTACAACGTTTGACGGGCGCGAGATTGTGAACGCGCACCACTTTATTTTCCTTTCCTATTGTTCACGTTATTGTCCGGTTGAAATATTACAGTAAATATACATAAAAGGATACCTAAAGATACATTAAAAATGATGTTTGATTTGTTTGTAGAAAGTTTATAGGTATAATTTGAACATGTTCTCTTCACGGTTCAATGGGCGACTCGACGATGGATTTTCTGATCATAACGCGCCAACGAAACGGAGATTTAGGGAAATAAGTAGTTAAGCATGTCCCAGTTTAGGTAACCCAAAAGCACAAGCTCTGAAGATAGATGGGGGGCAATCAATTCACATATGGTGTCCAGGGCACAGCTGGGGGAAGAAGGTAGTCTATAGCAAGTGGCAACGGTGAGAGACTTGTTTCTGGAAATGTGGATTTTTAAAACTAGAAGCTGAAATTGTTTGGGCACAGACTGGATAGTAAGATAGAACTCTGCAGGCTATCTCTGCAGTAGATTGCAACTCCGCCCCCTTTTGGCAGTTCTATCTTGTCGGAAAATGTTATAGTTAGCTATGGAGATTTCAGCGTTTTTGGTGGTCTTCCTAAGCCAGGACTCAGACACGGCTAGGACATCCATGTTGGCAGAGTGTGCTAAAGCAGTGAATTAAACAAACTTAGGGAGGAGGCTTCGAATGTTAACATGCATGAAACCAAGGCTTTTACGGTTACAGAAGTCAACAAATGAGAGCGCCTGTGAAATGGGAGTGTAGCTAGGCACTGCAGGGCCTGGATTAACCTCTACATCACCAGAGGAAGAGGAGGAGTAGGATAAGGGTACGGCTAAAGGCTATAAGAACTGGTCGTCTAGTACGTTCGGGAACAGAGAGTAAAAGGAGCAGGTTTCTGGGCGCGGTAGAATAGATTTAAGGCATAATGTACAGACAAAGGTATGGTAGGATGTGAATACAGTGGAGGTAAACCTAGGCATTGAGTGACGATGAGAGAGATGTTGTCTCTAGAAACATCATTTAAACCAGGTGAGGTCACCGCATGTGTGGGAGGTGGAACTAAAGGGTTAGCTAAGGCATATTGAGCAGGGCTAGATGCTTTACAGTGAAATAAGACAATAATCACTAACCAAAACAGCAATGGTCAAGGCATATTGACATTAGGGAGAGGCATGCGTAGCCGAGTGATCATACGGGTCCAGTGAGAAGCTAGGCGGGCTGGAGACACGGCGATTCAGACAGCTAGCGGGCTGGGGCTAGCAAGCTAGCAGAAGGGCCTTAGAGGAACGTCGCGACGGAAGAAGTCTGTTGTAGCCCCCTCGTGCGGTTACGTCGGCAGACCAGTCGTGATGGATCAGCAGGGCTCCATGTAGTAAAAGGGTCCAGGCCAATTGGCAAAATAGGTATAGTGGCCCAAGAAATTGGCCGATGGACCTCCTCAGCTAACCAGGAGTAGCCACTCGGATAGCAGCTAGCTAGCTGTGATGATCCGGGTGAAAACGTTCAGAGCTTGCGGTAGGAATCCGGAGATATGGAGAAAAATAAGTCAGATATTCTCTGGTTTTAATCGCACTGTGCAGACTGGCAAGAGTTGTCCAGGCTAAAGGTTAGTTGATGACCGCTAGCAGTGGGTAGCTGACTACTAGCTAGTAGCTAGTTAGCTGGCTAGCTTCTGTTGGGGGTTCCGGTTCTAAAGTAAAGAAAATAACAGATCCATACCACATTGGGTGAGGCTGGTTGCAGGAGAGTATGTTGAAGTTGAGGTTAAGAAAAATATAAAAAATATATAGCGAAGAAAAAAAAAAAAGTATTCAGACCACTTGACTTTTTCCACATTTTCACGTCTCTCCAGAGATTTTCGATTGGGTTCAAGTCCGCGCTCTGGCTGGGCCACTCAAGTACATTCAGAGACTTGTCCCGAAGCCACTACTGTGTCGTCTTGGCTCTATGCTTAGGGCCGTTGTCCTGTTAGAAGGTGAACCTTTGCCCCAGTCTGAGGTCCTGAGCGCTCTGGAGCAGGTTTTCATCAAGGATCTCTCTGTACTTTTTTCAATACTGACTAGTCTCCCAGTACCTGCAGCCGAAAAACATCCCCAAGGCATGATGCTGCCATCACCATGCTTCACCGTAGGAATGGCGCCAGGTTTCCCCCAGATGTGAGGCGTTCAATCTTGGTTTCATCAGACCTTCTGGAAGGTTCTTCCATCTCCACAGAGGAACTCTGGAGCTCTATCAGAGTGACCATAGGAAGAGTCTTGGTGGTTCCAAACTTCTTCCATTTAAGAATGATGGAGGCCACTGTGTTCTTGGGGACCTTCAATGTTGTAGATATTTTTTGTTACCCTTCCCCAAGTCTTTCGACCTCATCGCTTGGTTTTTGCTCCGACATGCACTGTCACCTGTTGAACCTTATATAGACAGGTGCGTGCTTTTCCAAATCATGTACAATCAATTGAATACCACAGGTGGAATCCAAGGAATAGCCACTTGGATCAGCAATGAGGCAGAATGCATGTTAAGCTTTCCTGAATAATTCCTGAATAATTCCTGAATAATTGGTTCCACTCGGAGCATCGGCCTATGTGGCCATAGGACAACCTGGGAGAATGATGATCGGCAACACACAGCGCATCAGTATCAGAAGTAAAAATACAGCCAGACTGTACTGTACTGTGCCTGTGTACTCAATTGTACTCACTTGAAAACAATAATGCAATATTAATTTCATCGTGGTGTTATAGGCCAGTCTAGGTAGGATAATTGTATTGTCCCAAAGGCCATGCAAATGTAATTAACTGAATAATGGATATTTTTTGTTGTTGTGACGTGAGCCATTGTCACCCCCCCCAAAAAATTTTTTTTTACTCTTTGTAACAATACTAAACTAACTTTGTACAAGACCTAGCGATCTCACCAAGAGATTTTAAACTTTTGGTATTCCCACTTCTGACACCAAAATAGCAAACGGCAGGACAAGGATGTGAAACCGGGTCACTGGCGTGAAAGGCAAACACTGTATGCAATCTGCCAATAGGGTTAACCCACTTGGTCGGAATTGTATCATGGCTCATATAGTGAGGATCGTGACAGTATCATTGTTTTGAAATGACAGTCACAAGGACCAGGGTTTGAGTCCCAGCCAGGGTAGCCCCTAATACACTATATTGGTGTCAGTTGTTGGAGAGCACCATTGAAAGCATGTCCCAGCCGAGTTTAAGTCTCAGTCCATTTGTGTTAGGCTAGCAGTGTTTCTGTACTGCACATGTGAAGGCAGAGTATGCAAAACAATTGTGCACCCGATTGATACAAATCATCAGGATTTCATTCTGCCAGGTAGGCCTACTTTGCAGTCAACATTTAATTGGGAAGGTTTTAGGGGAAAACATTGAAAAAATAGTTGGATGCATCGCAGAGTATATATATCTTACTTTTAGAAGTGTTTACTTCAGGCTGACTATTAGCATCTATTGAGGTGCAATGTCCCATAAATGACATGTCCAAATATACTTAAAGTATCATTAAAATGAGTTTTGCAATGACACAATTCGAAAGGAAGGTTATAGCTAAATTGTGTCATTTTACTGTTTGTAATTCACAAATGATTATTTTCATTCCCAACTACTACATTGGCAAAGCACATCATTCAGTCACTAAAAAATAATTGTTTTAAAACAATCAATTGATATGAATTAAATTAATCAATACTTTATACTGAACAAAAATATAAACACAACATGCAACAGTTTCAAAGATTTTGTTGAGTTACAGTTCATATAACAAAATCAGTCAATTGAAATACATTCATTAGGACCTAATCTATGGATTTCACGACTGGGCAAGGGCGCAGCCATGGGTGGGCCTTGGAGGGCATAGGCCCACCCACTGGGGACCACCATTTTAGAGTAGTCTTTTATTGTCCCCAGCACAAGATGCATCTGTGTAATGATCATGCTATTTCATAAGCTTCTTGATATGTCAAGCCTGTCAGGTGGATGGATTATCTTGACAAAGGATACAATGTTCACTAACAAGGATGTAAACACATTTGTGCACACAATTTTAAGAGAAACAAGCTTTTTGTTAATATGGAATATTTCTGGGATCTTTCATTTCAGTTTATGAAACATGGGACCAATACTTTACATGTTGCATTTATATTTTTGTTCAGTACAAACTACCAGTCAAAAGTTTTAAAACACCTACTCATTCAAGGGTTTTTCTTTATTTTACTATTTTCTACATTGTAAAATAATAGTGAGGACATCAAAACTATGAAATAACACATATGGAATCATGTAGTAACCAAAAAATTGTTAAACAAATCTAAATATATTTTATATTTCAGATTCTTCAAATAGCCAGCTTTACACACTCGTGGCATTCTCTCAACCAGCTTCACCTAGAATGCTTTTCCAACAGTCTTGAAGGAGTTCCCACATATGCTGAGCACTTGTTGGCTGCTTTTCTGCAGTCCAACTCATCCCAAACCATCTCAATTTGGTCGAAGTTGGGGGATTGTGGAGGCCAGGTCATCTGATGCAGCACTCCATCACTCCAATTGTTGGTAAAATAGCCCTTACACTGCCTGGAGGTGTGTTGGGTCATTGTCCTGTTGAAAAAGAAATGATAGTCCCACTAAGCTCAAACCAGATGAAATGGCGTATCGCTGCAGAATGCTGTGGTAGCCATGCTGGTTAAGTTTCCTTTGAATTCTAAATAAATCACAGACAGTGTCACCAGCAAAGCATCCCCACACCATAACACCCCCTACTCCATGCTTTACGGTGGGAAATACACATGCGGAGATCATCCATTAACCCACACTGCATCTCACAAAGACACGGCGGTTGGAAACAAAATTCTTCAATTTGGATTTCAGACCAATCAATCAATCAAATGTATAAAGCCCTTCTTACATCAGCTGATGTCACAAAGTGCTGTACAGAAACCCAGCCTAAAACCCCAAACAGCAAGCAATGCAGGGGTAGAAGCACGGTGGCTAGGAACAATTCCCTAGAAAGGAAGAAACCTAGTGAGGAACCAGGCTATGAGGGGTGGCCAGTCCTTCTGGCTGTGCCAGGTGGAGATTTTAACAGAACATGTACAAGATATTAAAATGTTCATAGTTGACCAGCAGGGTCAGATAATAATAATCACAGTGGTTGTAGAGGGTGCAACAGGTCAGCCCCTCAGGAGTAAATGTCAGTTGGCTTTCATAGTCGATCATTCAGAGTATCTCTACTGCACCTTCTGTATCTCTACCACACCTTCTGTCTCTAGAGAGTTGAAGACAGCAAGGAGACAGGTCAGGGTCCCATAGCCGCAGGCAGAACAGTTGAAACTGGAGCAGCAGCACGACCAGGTGGACTGGGGACAGCAAGGAGTCATCAGGCCAGGTAGTCCTGAGGCATGGTCCTAGGGCTCAGGTCCTCCTCCGAGAGAGAGAGAGAGAACTTAAATTCACACCAGATAAGACAGGAGAAATACTCCAGATATAGCAGACTGACCATAGCCCCCCCGACGCATAAATAGGCTGAGACCGGAGCGGTCGGGAGACACTGTGGCCCCGTCCGACGATTCCCCCAGACAGGGCCAAACAGGCAGGATATAACCCCACTCACTTTGCCAAAGCACAGCCCCCACACCACTAGAGGGATATCTTCAACCACCAAGTTATACAATCCTGAGACAAGACCTAAGAACAAGTTTCCATCGGTCTAATGTTCATTGCTCGTGTTTCTTGGCCCAAGCAAGTCTCTTCTTGTTATTGGTGTCCTTTAGTAGTGGTTTCTTTGCAGCCATTCGACCATGAAGGCCTGATTCACACAGTCTCCTCTTAACAGTTGATGTTGAGAGGAGTGAAGCGTTTATTTGGGCTGACATTTCAGAGGCTGGTAACTTTAATGAATTTATCCTCTTGTAGCAGAGGTAACTCTGGGTCTTCCATTCCTGTTGCGGGAGACAGTTTCATCATAGCACTTGATGGTTTTTGAGAGTGCACTTGAAATGTTCCGGATTGACTGACCTTCATGTCTTAAAGTAATGATGGACTATCGTTTCTCTTTGCTTATTTGAGCTGTTCTTGCCATAATATAGACTTGGTATTTTACCAAATAGGGCTATCTTCTGTATACCCCCCCCACCCACCCACCTACCCTGTCATAACACAATTGATTTTGTATCAAACACATTATGAAGGAAAGAAATTTACTTTTAAGAAGGCACACCTGTTAATTGAAATGCATTCCAGGTGAGTACCTCATGAAGCTGGTTGAGAGAATGCCAAGAGTGTGCAAAGCTGTCATCAAGGCAAATGGTGGCTATTTGAAGAATCTCAAATATAAAATATATTTTGATTAGATTAACCCTTTTTTGGTTACTACATGATTCCATACATGCTATTTAATAGTTTTGAGAAATGTGAAGAGGGGAATCCGTTATACAATACATTTAATTTGTTTAGCCTAAACAATAGGAGAGTTTTTTGAGTTGAGTGTCTCATGTCTTCACTGTTCTTTCATGCGCAATGACGCACCTGGCCTCTCCACTGCCTATCAGCTATTCCTCTATGTTCTTATAAGCATGCAATAAAGTGTAGTGCAGAAGGCAAGTACCAAAATACATTACATGACCAAAAGTATGTGGACACGTGTTCATAGAACATCTCATTCAAAAATAATGGGGATTAATTCTTGGAATTCTTTCCACTAGATGTTGGAACATTGCTGTGGGGACTTCATTTCAGCCACAAGAGCTTAGTGAGGTTGGGCACTGATGTTGAGCGATTAGGCCTGGCTCACAGTCGGCGTTCCAATTCATCCCAAAGGTGTTCGATGGGGTTGAGGTCAGGGCTCCATGCAGGCGAGTCAAGTTCTTCCACACTGATCTCAACAAACTATTTCTGTATGCCCCCATTCTTTGTGCATGGGGGCATTGTCATGCTTAATCAGGAAAGGGCTTTCCTCAAACTGTTGCCGCAAAGTTTGAAGCACAGAATTGTCTAGAATGTAATTGGATTCTGTAGTGTTAAGATTTCCCTTCACTTGAACTAAAGGGCCGTGCCCAAACCATGAAAAACAGCCCCAGACCATTATTCCTCTTCCACCAAACTTTATAGTTGGCACTATGCATTCGGGCAGGTAGTGTTATCTGGCATCCGCCAAACCCAGATTTGTCCGTCAGACTGCCTGATGGTGAAGCGTGATTCATCACTCCAGAGAATGCGTTTCCACTGCTCCAGTGTCCAATGGCGGCGAGCTTTACACCACTCCAGCCAACACTTCGCATTGCCATTGTGATCTTAGGCTTGTGTGCGGCTGCTCGGCCATGGAAACCCATTTCAGGAAGATCCCGACAAACAGTTGTTGTGCTGACGTTGCTTCCAGAGGCAGTTTGGCTGTTTGATTTATTTTATACAACTGTCAGCAACGGGTGTACCTGAAATAACCAAATCCACTAATTTGAAGGGGTGTCAACATACTTTTGTATATATCATTTACCTTGATTGTTGAGGCACATGCAAGCAAGGAAATTTGGCTATATGGAAGAAACTAAATAGTAAAACCTGCAAAATGGGGAATGTAAACCAGGGAAAAAATGCACTACCCTCCCCTATTGCAAATAAAAATCAGAAAAATAAATGTTAGACAACCCTCCCCTATTTTGGATCAGCCCTGCCACCCCAGTGACAGCCCATCACTGAATTTACATGTATCTTAAAAGTTTAGGTAGCTGATGTGTTACATGCTGTGCAGTGATTTATGAGCCTAACCTCACTGCTCTTAGCTAGGGCAGGTCTTCCCACCCAGACTGACAGCGCCAGGTTGACCACGAAGAACTAATCGATTTAGAATACTCTTCCAAAACGCTGTGGTTCCACCCTGATAAGCTCAACAACAATGCACAGATATGGAGAGTGGGAAGGAGGAGCGAGTGCAGGGTGGAGATTTGAGAAAACTGGAACTGACATGTGAAGAGAAAGGAGACGAATGACTGTTAGAAGAGGAAAAGTTAGTTCAGTTGGTGAGTAGTAGGATAAAAGGAAAGAGATAAATCAATGCATTTGGCTGTGGTATCTGTGTGTGTGTGCGTGTGTGCTTGCTTGCGTATTACAGCGCATTATAATGCAAAGAGATGATGAGTCACATTTCGTTCGTCTCTATAGCTGAAGTAGTCATTATTTACTCCCAGTGTGTTGGTGGAGGTGATTTCCTGACCCTGTTGCTCTGACTAGTGATCCTACATCCCCCATTCATAATTCTCTGACTGTGGTGTAGAGGATCAATGGGTATAGATTGGAGACCATACACACACACACACGCATACTGTATGCACGCACACACAGACATTACACACCTACACACGCACACATACACCATTTTCTTTCCCCTCTAAGAGTTTTTTTGTGCACGTGTGCCGTGATGGATCTGACCGATTAGAAGGCTGTGCAGATCAGACATTTAGATAATCAGTCCAATGTGCCCGCTGTCATCTCAGCGCTTGGATCCGCCTGCGCACGGAATCCTAAATGAGAGAAAGAAAGAGAGAGAGACCACTACTACCACATCCAGCTCAGCACAGTGGGGTGTTCAGTATAGTAGAGCAAAACAGGACATGATGCCTTATAATTTAAGCAAGAAGGCATGAGGCGGTGTGGTATCTGGCCAATATTCCATGACTAATGGCTGTTTTTATACACAGCCCTTAGCCGTGGTATATTGGCCATATATCACAAACCCATGAGGAGCCTTATTGCTATGATAAACTGGTTACCAATGTAAAAATAAATGTTTTGTCATACCCATGGTATACAGTCTGATATGCCATGTCTTTCAGCCAATCAGCATTCAGAGCTCGATCTTTCCAGTTTGTAATAAGATATAAGATATCCAGCCAGTCTCTGGAAAGGCAATGAAAGCTGAATAGAGAAAACACTTTATCATAAAAAATCTGCACATTTTGGAGCCTTTGCAGGCCTTCATCAAGCTAGTCCAGGGGTGATAACTTCCATTGTACTCCAAGACAGGGGCAGACTGGGATCAGAACTCAACCCTGGCATTTCTAACACACCGGACAATTTTTTCCTTGAGGCCCCCATTATTAGCCATATAATGATCATTTTGCATTTGCACGAAATGCCAGATGGCCAGTCCACCCCTACTCCAAGAGGTGTCTTCAGATATCCAATTTGCTCCTTAATTAATGCACTGTACTTGGGCTGTAAGGTAAAGACAGTATCCTTTGTACAAAGGCCCTCTAAGCAGCATGGAGCCCTGGTGGTTTTAACAACTTGGAATTTAAAGACTTGGGAGGACAAATGTCTGTGTTGTGTAGTGTGGTTCCCCAGTGGCCCATACTTATGACATTGATAAAGGCTTATGGAGATACAGTAGAGAGGGAGAAAGAGAGCTTATTTTCTCTCTTATTCTCTGGCTAGTGTGCTGACGGGGCAAGCTGGGTAAGCAGACCCCCCCCGCCCCCACACACATACACACCCCACCACTACCAGATCGACACACTGCCTATCTCACACACACATCAGGAGTGGGTGGACCTAGCGGGCGGTCAGGCCAGGCAAGGGTCTAGATAGAGGCCTGGAGACACACACACAAGCGAGCACTCACCTGCACTCACGCTCGCTCTCGCACACACGTGCATGCACACACTTGCGCACACTCATGCACACACAAACACACACACACACACTGAACCCAGAACAGACCTGTCTGTAAATCAAAACCTCCATTGAAATTCCTGGCCACGGCCTTAGCTTTAAATAAGCGAGGAGGTGTAAGAAGTGCCAGAAAATCTCTTTTAAAGTTAGCAAAAACTTCACATCTTAAACCTCATTATGCTTGTCCAGCCCCTTATCGCCGGCTTGGAATGACCCAATCAGCTCACAGGAGGCCCACATATATCGCCTTCCAAGGCGGAAATAATAATACAAATGTCATAAAGTGCCCAGTGCGAATTTACAGACTCAGGCTGTCAGTGTGTTTACTAAGCCGGGCCTGTTCTCATTGAAGCATGCCTTTGGCTGTTTGCCCTGACAAACTGGACTTGCCCACCCTACCCTCCCATCGTCTCCTCCTCCCCTCATCGGGGTGTCTGTCTGTCTGCTTGGCTGAGGAGTTGGGACGGATGGCGAGTCACGATTTAGGCTGCTATCTTCCACCACCTGGGCTGTCCTTCTTGGGGTAAAATAAGTTTCTTCAGTTTGCTCAACTTGCTGTTTTTCCCTTATGGTTTCTTCACAATCTACTTAAATGGAAGGATTGATGTGAAGATGTATACTACTGCTAGTTGGTGTTTCACATCATGATGAACATTTTACAGAACTTAATGAGGATTCCCTGGAACCTACTTCACTACTTCTAATTAAGCACTATATCTTGACACCTAACTGAAACTCCAGATGTACTGTAAGAAAATACTCTAAGAGAAGGAAATATTCTAAGAGTAATTTTTCCATAAATGAGAGTGACTCATCGCTAAGTATGGTATGAATGTTCTTATGGTAAATTAATGTTTTATTATACATAATGGTAAATTATTATGACTATGACCTATAGTGAAATTAGTAATTTATCATAACACAACATGCTCAAAACGCTTTTGAAACAACTGCCAAACACTTCTGGACATTAGATCGTAAACTACAAACATATCTTTCAGACTACCAGATGTGGAATACATTTGCTCCTTTGTCCCGAGTACAATAGGCTTACTTTTTGTGGGATCACCTGACCGGGACGACCGAACCAAGCACCATCGAAGAAGAGGAAGAAAAGGGTCCCTCCAAGCGAGAAGGAAACATTGGGCAACACCTTCTTCTCTTCCTAGTATTCTTCTAGCTAATCTGATCACTGAATAATAACATCTGAGTGCGGCTAACATCACAACAAGAAATCAAGCATTGCTGTGTTTTGTCTTCACTGAAATATTACTGATGGAAACTACACTGGAAACCAGGTAGCCTATTGATTAGAGTGTTGGGCTGATAACCGAAAGGACGCTGCTTCGAATACACAATCAGACAAGAAAAAAATCTGTCTGTGCCCTTGAGCAAGGCACTTAACCCTAATTTGTTTCATGGGGTGCCTTACTACTGTGGCTGACCCTGTAAAACAACACACTTGTGACAATAAAATCATATTTTGTCATTTATTTTACTGCAGCATGCAACTCCGGTGACATGGAGGCATACAAGGCAAGCAGGTACGAGCTAGCTCCAAAAATCCATCAGGGATGCAAAAGGACAACATGTACTCAAACTAGAATCACAGTATGAGAACCAAGACGTGCATATGCAGGGTTGGGGAAAAATGGATTCCTGTATTTATATTTCTGCGAAAGTACTTTATTTTTATTCCATTGAGCTTATTTATTTTTTTATGTCGCATTGTGGAGCGTTAACCGGCAAGTAAGCATTTCATTGTACTGTGTACCATGTGTATCCTGTGGCTAACTTCTTGTAGTTGGGAGCTGTGTGCCAAATTGCTCGCTCTGACGCCTTGAACCTCAATTAAAACAGGAATAATGTTTACCATTAAATGCCAGAGCAATTGACAAAAATCTTGAGGTGAGGTGAGCAAAAAAAAAAGAAACAGAGAAAATAGCATTGATTTTATTCATGCTGTGAAATGTGGACTGCGAGGTAGGCACGATGCTGTACGGAATGCTAATATGGGAAAAATGCTTTTTAGCATCTGGGTTCGCAACCTCAGAAATCCCGTCCAAGCCTTAAATCAATTCCAATTTGTCACTGGAATATTCAAGGGTCACATTTCGCAGCACAAAATGGGAGCAATTTGTTTAGTTGGAGGGGGCCAAAGAAGATGTCATCAGCTACAATGCTGCTATTCATTCTGGCTGTTACTCACATCTCTCCAGCCACCACGACAGGACAGGCTACACATGCTGTAGAGTACCAATTCACTTCCTGTACAGCACACTGAGGATATTGAAACTACTGTTGATTATTTATTTTTCATATGGTGTACATACTGTGCATGAGTACTCTATTTGTAGACATTTCTAGATGAAGAGACAGGAAAAGATACACAGTGCATTCAGAAAATATTTCAGACCCATTGACTTTTTCCACATTTTGTTACGTTACAGCCTTATTCTAAAATGGATTAATAGTTTTTTCCCCCTCATCACTCTACACACAATACCCCATAATGATGAAGCAAAAACAGTTTTTTTTACATTTTTGCAAATGTATAATAAAAAAACTGAAATATCTCATTCACATAACTATTCAGACCCTTTACTCAGTATTTTGTAGAAGGACATTTGGAAGCGATGACAGCCTTGAGTCTTCTTGGGTATGACGCTACAAGCTTGGCACACCAATATTTGGGGAGTTTCTCCCATTCTTCTCTACAGATCCTCTCCAGCTCTGTCAGGTTGGATGGGGAGCTTCGCTGAACAGCTATTTTCAGGTCTCTCCAGAGATGTTTGATTGTGTTCAGGTACGGCATGGGTCTGGGCCACTCAAGTACATTCAGAGACTTGTCGCGAAGCCACTCCTGCATTGTCTTGGTTGTGTGCTTAGGGTCATTGTCCTGTTGGAAGGTGAACCTTCGCCCCAGTCTGAGGTCCTGAGCGCTCTGGAGGTTTTCATCAAGGATCTCTCTGTACTTTGCTCCGTTCATCTTTCCCTCGATCCTGACTAGTCTCACAGTCTCTGCCGCTGAAAAACATCCCCACAGCATGATGCCGCCACCACCATGCTTCACCGTAGGGATGGTGCCAGGTTTCCTCCAGACATGAAGCTTGGCATTCAGGCCAAATAGTTCAATCTTGGTTTCATCAGACCAGAGAATCTTGTTTGTCATGGTCCAAGAGTCTTTAAGGTGCCTTTTGGCAAACTCCAAGCGGGCTGTCATGTGCCTTTTACTGAGTGACATCCGTCTGAACACTCTACCATAAAGGCTTGATTGGTGGAGTGCTGCAGAGATGGTTGTCCTTCTGGAAGGTTCTCCCATCTCCACAGAGTAACTCTGGAGCTCTGTCAGAGTGACCATCAGGTTCTTGGTCACCTCCCTTCTCCACCGATTGCTCAGTTTGGCCGGGCGGCCAGCTCTAGGAAGAGTCTTGGTGGTTCCAAACTTCTTCCATTTAAGAATGATGGAGGCCACTGTGTTCTTGGGGACCTTCAATGCTGCAGAGTTTTTTGGTACTGTTCCCCAGATCTGTGAAAATCCTGTCTCTGAATTCTGTGGACAATTTCTTCAAACTCATGGCTTGGTTCTTGATCTGACATGCACTGTGCACTGTGGGACCTTATATAGACAGGTGTGTGCTTTTCCAAATCATGTCCAATCGATTGAATTTACCACAGGTGGACTCCAATCAATTTGTAGAAACATCTCAAGGATGATCAATAGAAACAGGATGCACCTGAGGTTAATTTCGAGTCTCATAGCAAATGGTCTGAATACTTATGTAAAAAAAATATATATATATTTTTTTATACATTTCCTAACATTTCTAAAAACCCGTTTTCACTTTAATGCAACAACATGTGGAAAAAGTCAAGGGGTCTGAATACTTTCAGAATGCGCTCTAAGACTAAGTAACGTTGCTATTGTATTCACTCAAACCATTCTCATTTGCAAGAGTGTCTGTTACCTAACTGATGTCCTGAGCATTTAGTTTGAAGTTCAGGGTTCTTCCAAGAATCATTTTGATTAGAACAACCCTTTTTAGAAGACAAGGGTTCTTTGTAAGGCAAAGGGTTCTAAGCACCGTTTTTGGGGTCTTTGATGATTCTTTGGAAGGCAAGAGGGGTTCGAAAAAGAACCATATATAACATTTCCCAGCATGCTCTATTGCAGGGAGAATTTCAGAATTGTTTGTTTTACCGTAATATCTGTGTTTTTGCATGTACATTGATTGATTGATTAATTGTATTCTACATAAAGATAAATAACATACCATTTTCTAAACTAATCCAATTTGTTAATAAATGTATGTATTGCACCCTGAGATGGTTGTTTCAGTTTAGATGACTGGGGTAGTCTCAGTATTCAGTCTTTCCTACCCTGCCAGTCGTTCTGAATGCAAATTGCAGGTGAATAACATTTCCACTTGTGAATATCCTAACTCTGTCTGGATTCCAATAGAAATTACACATCACTTTGCAAGCCAGCAAAATGTGACTTGCAGGCCTGATGTGGCCTGTAAACCAGGAGATTCCAAACACCACTGTGTTAGGGTATAACTAGGCCCTCAAAGAAAAGCCTCATAATATACAGTACCAGTCAAAAGTTCAGACACACCTACCCATTCAAGGGTTATTCTTTATTCTGACTATTTTCTACATTGTAGAATAGTAGCAAAGGCATCAAAACTATTACATATCACATATGGAATCATGTAATAACCAAAACATTGTTAAACAAATAAAAAGGAGATTCTTCAAAGTAGTGACCCTTTGCCTGGATGACAACTCATTCTCTAAACCAGCTTCACCTGGAATGCTTTTCCAACAGTCTTGAAAGAGTTCCCACATATGCTTAGCCCTTTTTGGCAGCTTTTCCTTCACTCTGCGGTTCAACTCATCCCAAACGATCTCAATTGGGTTGAGGTCGGGTGATTGTGGAGGCCAGGTCATCTGATGCAGCACTCCATCACTCTCCTTTTTGGTCAAATAGCCCTTGGAGGTGTGTTGGGTCATTGTCCTGCTGAAAAACAAATGATAGTCTCACTAAGCGCAAACCAGATAGGATGGCGTATCGCTGTAGAATGCTGTGTTAGCCATGCTGGTTAAGTGTGCCTTAAATTCTAAATAAATAACTGACAGTGTCACCAGCAAGTCACCCCCACACCATCACACCTCCTCCTCCATGCTTCACAGCGGGAACCACACATACGGAGATCATCCGTTCACCTACTCTGCGTCTCATAAAGACACAGCGGTTAGAACCAAAAATCTCTAATTTGGACTCATCAGACCAAAGGACAGATTTACACAATGTCCATTGCTTGTGTTTCTTGCCCCAAACTTCTTTCTTCTCTTCTTCTTATTGGTGTCCTTTAGTAGTGATTTCTTTGCAACAATTAGACCATGAAGGCCTGATTCACGTAGTTTCCTCTGAACAGTTGATGTTGAGATATGTCTGTTACTCTGTGAAACATTTATTTGGGCTGCAATTTCTGAGGCTGGGAACTCAAATGAACTTATCCTCTGCAGCAGAGGTAACTATGGGTCTTCCTTTCCTGTGGTGGTCCTCATGAGAGCCAGTTTCATCATTGCGCTTGATGGTTTTTGCGACTGCACTTGAAGAAACTTTCAAAGTTCTTTTAAAAACCCTACCCAGCACCAAAAAGGGTTCCCCTATGGGGACAAACTGAAGAACTCTGAATGATTCAACTTATCACATTTTTTTCTAAAATTGCACCAAGGAAGCATCATGTGATGTTCACAAGGTCAAATCACTACAACCAGGTCACGCTTCAAACAGGAACTGATAATCTGTCTGCACCAGCATTAATACAAACAAACACACACACGCACACTTACCCTCAAACAAACAACGTTTTGCAGACACACTCCGGCGCGTGGATTAAGGGTCCTCTGTGGTTGCTTGCGTTTTTAATGGGGTCCTTATTATCCCTTAACCCTAATTAACCTGAGTGGATAGCCGGTTGGCTTGATTAATCCTGCACATTGTTGGCCCACCACGGGGCGTAAAGCAACATCCACCACTACACAACTCTGTAATCTGCATCCTGCCACTACACAACTCTGTAATCTGCTTCCTGCCACGGTAGCACACACACACACAAACATGCACACACATTCACATACATGGACATACACACAGATCCACAAACACAGAGCCACACACACACCCATACACACACACACACACACACACAACCACACCCTCTTTGTTTTCTCCAAACGGATGCAATTAAGGCCCATAAAAGCTATTAGCAGTAATTTAACAATACTCCACAAGGACACAGCGCTGTGAAAGGTTTGGAATGCCTCGTTAAAGAGAGCAACACATTTTATTGCACAGTTCTCCTCTACAATACAAAGACACACCACAATCTCTCTCACTTCGTGCCAGTCGTTGTGTTATGAATTTTCCTGCACGGTAGTCAGTTTGTAGTCGGCTGTGAAACATTCTCTCTTCTGTTTGAGGGCTTATCAACTACAATCGCTTCAATGTCAGAAGGAAAACTCATATATGTTGCCTGGCCATTCTCTCTGGTCTGTGCTTCAGTCTCACCTAGTGAAGGTGCCCGGGTCTCTGTTTCAATTTGATTGTTTCAAGGAACCTATGCTTTATACTGTGGTTCTAGGCGGCCCATACTCCCACTTCGGTGGGCTAGGCAGAATTGTTTTTGTATTAGTTTCTAGTTGTTGGGTATTGGGTGCATACCATTGCCCTCAGGCTAAGTGAGGGACAGAAAATAAATATTTCCGAAATGACAAATGAATGTTTGTACGCCACTGCTCCCGCGAGCGAGAGAACATTGGGCAGAATTGCCTGTAAGACTTCTGGAGAAAGGAGTCAGAAATGAATCAGGATAGAGTGGATCAGGAGACTGACACCCCGGAGGACTGTGAAAAAGAGA
Organism: Hucho hucho; assembly: GCA_003317085.1. NCBI lineage: Eukaryota > Metazoa > Chordata > Actinopteri > Salmoniformes > Salmonidae > Hucho > Hucho hucho. The sequence goes on from QNTS01000341.1 coordinate 237,247, forward strand.
GAAGAGAGAGAAAAGTGAAGGGAAATAGAGAGAGACAGACAGACAGACAGAGACATACATAGAGAGAGAGAGAGTTAGGCAGGGTTTTACGTATTTTGATTGAACTGCCCACAGCATGTTTTCTCTCTCTCTCTTTTTTGAGTATAACCATAATGGTAATGTCTTGGTATTGTATCATCAGTTGTTTGGTACAAGCATTTGCCACATTGGTTCAGTTTAATATTCTTTAAGCAGCCCAGGGCTTATCTGGTGAACAGCCTGCCTTGAACTGGGAGGCTGTCAGTTTCCATGGTACCATATAAAGAGGAATACAGTCAAACCTTGTTACTACATGAAAGATCATTAATTGAATGAATTATAAATAACAACATCTGCAATTAAGCTTCTAACCTCAAGCCACTTATTAAGGTAAAGATGACCCAAACATGCTGTTGAACATATTTACTTTTTGTGAGATGAGTATCTATGGAAATAGCTATATTTTTCAAATAATTTGTATGAACGTCCTGTGTACTAATATGCCTATACTGTAACAGGAATAACTTTCTTGAGTTAAAAGTTATCAATTAGTTGTCCTTTGACAGAGGTTGAAGAAATAGCATTGATGTACCTTTATTATTCATGTATAATTTATGTAAGAGATAGCTGTGTTGAGTTCTGTAAGTCATAGAGTACAGTATATGATCTCCTTACAGTAAGATGCTAAAAATAACTTTATTTTCTAGTCAGGGCAGCCATATCAGTTGGGGTGGGTGCTCTTCCTGTACCTGTCATGATGGAGGACAGGGGGTATGGGCTGATGATGATTCACTGGCCCAGTCAGACAGAGGGGGCGAGAGAAGAGGTGACACTGTCTGCAGCTCACCACCCACTTGGGTGCATTCCCTCCCACATGTTGTATATCTACAACTAACCAATACCCCACCCACCACCCCATACATACACACAAACATTGTGTATTGAACACACATGCACAAAAGCGCACACACAAGCATGCACACATACATGTGCGCACAAGCACAAATGCGTGCACACACACACAGAGGCACAGAGACACAGTGAAATCGAGAGAGGGGGAGATGAATAAAGGGAGAGAAATAGAGAGACAGACAGAAAGAGAGAGAGAGACAGAGAGAGGGTTAAATAAATAAATAAAGATACAATTCAGCCAGAGAGAGAGAAAGAGAGTGAGAGAAATAGATTAATAAAGAGAGAGAGACAGACACACAAAGAGATACATACAGGGAGAGAGAGAGAGAGAGAGAGAGAGAGAGAGAGAGAGAGAGAGAGAGAGAGAGAGATAGAAAGAGACACGCAAAGAGAGACAGACAGGGAGATAGAGAGAGATTAATAGAGAGAGACAGACACACAAAGAGAGACATACAGGGAGAGAGAGAGAGAGAGATGAATAAAGAAAGAGAGAGAGACACACAAAGAGAAAAAGACAGGGAGATAGAGAGGGAGATATGAAGAGAGAGAGAGAGAGAGAGAGAGAGAGAGAGAGAGAGAGAGAGAGAGAGAGAGAGAGAGAGAGAGAGAGAGAGAGAGAATAATGCAAGGTGAGCAGGATGGAGATAATGTGCCATTTCCCATAATGTGACCCTCTTTGACGGATGCTCCTCTATGACAGAAGTGCTGATAGAACCCATTATTCCCATCACTTTTTCATGTGTTCATCTCTTAGACGTATTGTCGGACATGACGCCGAGACAGTTTTATCAACATGACTTAGCACCTTTCCTGTCAAAAGGTGTCATGACCATTCATAACCCTCACACAGCTTTTAAATATACGTTCAGACACATTCTTCCATCATTCTAGTTGACACTAGACCAGATTTCTTCATTTTGATCTTCATCTGAGCAACTTTCGTGTTTTCCTGTTCATCCGAAAATGAACATGTATGGTGTATTCAAGGTATTAAAAGGCTCCTAAAGTTTTAAATTTTCACTTTAAAATGTCTGACTTGATTTGCCCTAATAAAAAATGTATATACTCCACAAAAAAATCCATTAATTATATTCCACATAATTATTCACATTTCCTGTTGCTGCAGGATTATTTTCCTGCTGTAGCAAACTGGCTAAAATTAAGATCCTACAACTGTATGCTCTCAAATCAATGAACATTTTTATGGTGGTATACAGCTCATTGAGTGCGGTTTTAGTGCCAGCATCGGTCTGTGGTAGTATGTAACAGCTACGAAAAATACAGATGATAACTCTCTAGGTAGGTAGTGTGGTCTATAGCTTGTCATGAGATACTCTACCTCAGGTGAGCAAAACTTCGAGACTTCCTTAGATATCCTCTTATGGATCCAATCCCGTGAACCGGATCGATTTTGCCATCATCCGATGAAATGCAGAGCGCCAAATTCAAATTACAGAAATACTCATTTCAAACATTCATGAAAATACAAGTGCTGCACACCCTTCAAAAGCTTAGACTCTTGTTAATCTAACAGCGTTGTCAGATTTCAAAAAGGCTTTACGGCGAAAGCAGAACATTTGATTGTCTGAGGACAGCGCCCCGCTCAAATATTCAATTAGCATAATATTAGCATCAAAAATAGCATAAAATAAATCGCTTACCTTTGATGATCTTCATATGATGGCATACCCAAGCGTCCCGGTTACACAATAAAAGGTAATTTTGTTCGATAAAGTTCCTCTTTATATCCATAAAGCTTCATTTGGTTGGCGCGTTTTGTTCAGTAATCCACCTGCCCAAAGGCGTTCATCCATGCAGACAAACAATATCCCAAAAGTACCGGTAAAGTTTGTCGAAAAAAGTCAAACAGCATTTGTAATCAATACTCAGATACCCTAAAACGAATATAAACTATAATATTTCAGATGGAATATAACCTGCTGAATAGAAGAGAAAAAGAGCTAAGCGCTCACTCCCTGTTACGCGCAAAATCCTTTACAGTACACTGGACGTGACCCCAGGAAGAACTTGTCTTTCTCCCTGGTTTATCAAGATAAAAGCTTCAAACCTTTTTGTAAAGACTGTTGACATCTAGTGGAAGCCATAGGAACTGCAATCTGGGAGCTATTCCCTTATATAACCAATAAGCCTTCAAGTGAAAAACAGGTCACCTCAAAAAATCCCACTCCCTGGATGGATTTTGCTCGGGTTTTCGCCTGCCATATCAGTTCTGTTATACTCACAGACATTATTTTAACAGTTTTAACTTCAGAGTGTTTTCTATCCAAAGACACTAATTATATGCATTTCCTAGCTTCTGGGCCTGAGTAACAGGCAGTTTACTTTGGGCACGTTTTTCATCCGAACTTCAAAATACTGCCCCCTAGCCCTAAGAAGATATCATGCACCAGCTGTTGCTTACATATATGCATCTCATATAGTTCTCTGCTACACTGACACTGTTGCTGCGAGCCACAGAGAGATAGTACAATAACTAAAGCCCTATTCGCACGGGACTAGTATTACTATAGAGGGCTTGCAGTTGACGTACAACGTCTTCTGGCGGCCATGTTGGAAGAACACCGCATTAATTCTTCCGACAACAACAGCCAAGTGGCTACCCCAAACTACATGATAACAGTACCTAAAACTAGTTGATTCATCACTACGGTAATATTCTGTGGACTATTTGGCTAACAAGGCAGGAAAGACAACAGGAAAAAAAGATGCTTACAGATTCCCTGCAGTGACGAAATACCATTGGTGATAACAATGTGATAAGACTCAAGAACTGTCCACAAAGCAAAGAAACCTTTTTTTCCGTCAAGACCTGAACCCAGACAGCTGTCAGTACAGGGTCTGGTACGATCATTTCATCACTGGTCTGATCAATTTCGAATTTAGTTTAGCTTTTACAGTGGGGCAAAAAAGTATTTAGTCAGCCACCAATTGTGCAAGTTCTCTCACTTAAAAAGATGAGAGAGGCCTGTAATTTTCATCATAGGTACACTTCAACTATGACAGACAAAATGAGGAAAAAAAATCCAGAAAATCACATTGTAGGATTTTTAATGAATTTATTTGCAAATTATGGTGGAAAATAAGTATTTGGTCACATACAAACAAGCAAGANCCTGCAGTGCCAGACGTGTCCCCCTGCTTAAGCCAGTACATGTTCAGGCCCGTCTGAAGTTTGCTAGAGAGCATTTGGATGATCCAGATGAGGATTGGGAGAATGTCATATGGTCAGATGAAACCAAAATAGAACTTTTTGGTAAAAACTCAACTCGTCGTGTTTGGAGGACAAAGAATGCTGAGTTGCATCCAAAGAACACCATACCTACTGTGAAGCATGGGGGTGGAAACATCATGCTTTGGGGCTGTTTTTCTGCAAAGGGACCAGGACGACTGATCCGTGTAAAGGAAAGAATGAATGGGGCCATGTATCGTGAGATTTTGAGTGAAAACCTCCTTCCATCAGCAAGGGCATTGAAGATGAAACATGGCTGGGTCTTTCAGCATGACAATGATCCCAAACACACCGCCCGGGCAACAAAGGAGTGGCTTCGTAAGAAGCATTTCAAGGTCCTGGAGTGGCCTAGCCAGTCTCCAGATCTCAACCCCATAGAAAATCTTCGGAGGGAGTTGAAAGTCCGTGTTGCCCAGCGACAGCCCCAAAACATCACTGCTCTAGAGGAGATCTGCATGGAGGAATGGGCCAAAATACCAGCAACAGTGTGTGAAAACCTTGTGAAGACTTACAGAAAACGTTTGACCTCTGTCATTGCCAACAAAGGGTATATAACAAAGTATTGAGATAAACTTTTGTTATTGACCAAATACTTATTTTCCACCATAATTTGCAAATAAATAAATTAAAAATCCTACAATGTGATTTTCTGGATTTCTTTTTCTCATTTCGTCTGTCATAGTTGAAGTGTACCTATGATGAAAATTACAGGCCTCTCTCATCTTTTTAAGTGAGAGAACTTGCACAATTGGTGGCTGACTAAATACTTTTTTTGCCCCACTGTATGTTAACCAGGTGTTAAAAACAACACTGTCTAAGTTAACCAAAATTGGCTAGCTAGATAGCTTGTAGTCGCGTGAGTTTCAAGTTTTCACCATAAAAAGCCTACTATTCCTAATGTGATGAGTAGATTGGATAGAGAACATTTAGGCTTTTAATAAGCGCATAGTGGCATAGGCTTATAGGCTATATCAGAGACGTTTTTCTTCCATTGCACAGGAAAAATGTGGCCTTTGATAAACATTTCATGCAATTCTACTACACTTTATATGACTGGAGACATTAGCAGAATCTTTTTTAATACTTTGGTAGCCTAGGCCTACTCTACTGACACTGACAACAGATCAATAAAAACAACCTTGTCTTGAATGCAACCATGTAATCTAGGCTGAAAAGGGGTCCTGGGTAAAAGGGATCCTGCTTTTGTCAAATACATTTTTGCTAACCCTAACCCTTTTCCTTAATCTCATTTTCCTAACCTGCTGCGTAAATGCTGCTAATCTGCTACGAAATGTAAAATATTACATTTATTTGACAAAAGCTGGATCCCTTCTAGCCATGGTCATAAAAAGGGAAGACGCAAATTGTACGATATGACGTCCATATACCCTGGAGGACATTATTGTCCAAAAAACTCCAGTGGTTATCATATATTCATATAATAACCCAATGATAATTTGTTGAGAACTTTATTCATAAGGAGGGAAAATGTATGGACATAGAACAAAGACTTCAATGGGATAGGACAATCTACTGTGTTGACTATTGGTTGTTCCAACCCAACAATAGATTTAATCTTTATGACACTAAAACACCTGAATGAATTAAACACAACCAAACACTTAAGTCCCCTGATGGTATAGGTGACCTGAAGAAGTGATATTGTAACATCAGGAGTGCTCTATCAAGACACACATCGACTGGATTCCCACTGTGAAGATGAGCAATGCTGCAGCAGCATCCATTTCTACTTCTACTTCGTCCTTTTCCAGATATGAAAGGAGACATCCTTCGGTTATATGAGATGGGTGTCATATGCTGTGCTTTGGACTATCTGAATGATTCTGTTGTGCCATTTGAGTAGAGAGCTCATTGACGTCATGACAAAACCATATGAATATATAACATGTCATCCTGTCCGGGTTGGCGCCCTCCTCCCGTATCGTCGGACGGGGCCACAGTGTCTCCCGACACCTCCTGTCGTGGCCTCCAGTATTTATGCTGCAGTAGTTTATTTGCTGGGGGCTAGGGTCAGTCTGTTATATCTGGAGTATTTCTCTTCTCTTATCCGGTGTCCGGCGTCCTGGCTATGGAACCCTGACCTGTTCATCCAGACGTGCTGCCTGTCCCAGACCTGCTGTTTTCAATTCTCTAGAGACAGCAGGAGCAGTAGAGATACTCTGAATGATCGGCTATGAAAAGCCAACTGACATTTACACGTGAGGTGCTGACCGCTTGCACCCTCGACAACCACTGTGATTATTACTATTTGACCCTGCTGGTCATCTATGAACATTTGAACATCTTGGCCATGTTCTGTTATAATCTCCACCCGGCACAGCCAGAAGAGGACTGGCCACCCCTTACAGCCTGGTTCCTCTCTAAGTTTCTTCCTAGGTTCTGGCCTTTCTAGGGAGTTTTTCCTAGCCACTGTGCTTCTACACCTGCATTGCTTGCTGTTTGGGGTTTAAGGCTGGGTTTCTGTACAGCACTCTGTACAGAAACGGATGTAAGAAGGGCTTTATAAATACATTTGATTGATTGATTTGAAAAGTGTGAAAGACTATTGTTTATGATATTGTAAACATACTGTACTTTAATAATAGGCTATATTGTTGTATGGGTGAAATACAAAATATTGTCATCTCTGCTTTGCCTAGCCCCTTTGAATAAAAAGTATTTCTTATAGCCCATTTTCTTTATTATACAATTTAAACACATTTAGCATAGACAATTACATTGTTGTGGTAGTCTTAGGAAAACCATCTTCATTATCACAGTGGCACCTCCAAGTGCCACTCAGACCTTCTGGGAGAAAAGTATCTGGAATTGAACTTGGTGGTAGTAGTCGTGTGAATGTTTTAAGCTAAGGATTCCATCATCTCCTGCTTCCATACATTTCACCACCTAGATTACAAGGGTTGGATTTGCTTTAATCAATTTCATGTCAGCACAAGGCATGTAAAAAATGTCCAGTATGATTAGCCTCATATACATTGTCTACTGGTAAACAATGTGTGAGTTAACCTGTTTTCTGCTTCAGATGCACAATGTCAAGGGCCGCATTGCAAATGCCCATAAGGCTAATGCCATCATACTGTAGGCCAGTGGTTCCCAACTCTATTTTAGCCTCGGAAAAACACACCTAATTGTCACGACTTCCGGCGAAGTCGGTCCCTCTCCTAGTTCGGGCGGCGTTCGGCGGTCGACGTCACCGGTCTTCTAGCCATCGCCGATCCATTTTTCATTTCCATTTGTTTTGTCTTTGTCTTACACACCTGGTTTCAATCCCCCAATTACTTGTTCATTATTTAAACCCTCTGTTGCCCTATGGTTTTTGTGAGTGATTGTTTGTATGTTTATACGGTCCGATAATGTGGGCTCTAATTATGTGATTTGTATTTTGTGTATAATGGAGTAAACACATTTGTTAGCTAGCTACCTAGCTACAAATGCATTTAGAGTTACAACGATAAATACATCAAGATAGCTAGCTAACTAGCGAACGTTACGTTAGCAGCTCATTTGAGTTAGCCTGCACACACAGTTTCTGCAAGTTTTGCTGGGGGACCTCAGGTAATTCAATTATGTGCACGAGCACAATTCACCACGTCCGTAATTTTAGTCCAGTCCAAATCTGCCATGTCAGTAATTTTTACTTGCCAGGAAAGTTATTATGCCAGCCCTAAAACCCTACAGTTTTATGGCAAACTCCCAGGTCCTCTGATAATACTTATCCTGTGTGAATCGTCATCCCTGTGTTTTGAGGGATATTACAGAGTTTAACAGGTGCTGCACTGTACCCGGTTTGGTTTGGGTAAGAACATCGGAACAAATTAATGCTTAAAACAAAGTGCTATGCACGTAGCCAACAGATGAATTAACTGTTTTGCCACATATCAACTTTCCTAATGACGTACTTCTATTTTACAAAATGAAGTGGAGGATATTGTGCCAATGAATTGATACATTGCCAAATACGTCAGGTAATTAAATGTCTGAATATGTTACAGTTCATGGTTCTTTGTCACGACTTCCGCCGAAGTCGGTCCCTCTTCTTGTTCGGGCGGTGTTCGGCAGTTGACGTCACCGGTTTTCTAACCATCACCGCTCCCCTTTTCGTGTGTCTGTTGGTTTTGTCTTGATTGTACACACCTGTTGTTCATTTTCTTCCAATCACGCCCCTGTTATATTCCTTCCTTTCCCCTCTTCCCCTTGTGCGTGATTGTTATTTTGTTATGTGTTTTTTCTCAGTCTGTGTTACTAAGGGCTGGTATTGTTCTCGTTGTTCTGGGTTGTTTTGTTCGCCCATTATTTTGATCATGTTGGTAGTTTGCCACACCAGTGTTTGTTTGCATTTGGTATGGTGGTTGCATTAAATTACCTTTACACGCATCTCAACCTCCTGCGCCTGACTCTTTTCACTAACGGAACCACAGCCGTAACATTCTTATTGTTATGCTTTAATATTTTGACTTTCTCTGAACTGAAGGCCATTATGCCAATATTATGTTATCCCTAGACATGTGAAATATCACACCTAGAAGAGCCTCCAGGCTTCCGTCATAACGGTCAATTTTGAATGAGGAAAAAAAATGTATTACAGGGGCAGTTTGGTAAAACTAATCCCGTTTGAAGTGTCCAATGGAAAAATGGACATGCTGGGTTATAATTGCTTTACGACATTTTATAGTAATACTAGTCCCGTGCGAATAGGGCTTAAGTTAAAAAGATAAAACGGACATGCAACAAAGTATCTGTTGATAAGCAACTGCTTGTTACAATTAGGGTTAGGTTTAGAATAAGGGTTAGGGGAATCCTGAGTTGCACAGCGATCTAAGGCACTACAGATCCGGGTTTGATCCCAGGATGTGTCCCAACTGCCGTGACCGGGAGTCCCAAAGGGTGGTGCACAATTGGTCCAGCGTTGTCCGGGTTAGGGGAGGGTTTGGCCTGGGGGCTTTACTTGGCTCATCGCGCTATAGCAACTCCTTGTGGCACCTGCAGGCTGACTTTGGTCATCAGTTGAAAGATATTTCCTCCAACACATTGGTGCAGTTGGCTTCCGGGTTAAGCGGGCTGATGTTAAGAAGTGCGGTTTGGCGGGTCATGTTTAGGCGGACGCATGACTCGACCCTCGTCTCTCCCGAGCCCATTTGGGAGTTGCAACAATGAGACAAGATCGTAATTGGATCGCAATTGGCTATCACAAAATTGGGGAGAAAAAGGGGTTTAGGTCAAGGGTTAAAAAACAGAAGTAAAAACAAAAAGAATAAGGGTTAGATTAGGGTTGGATAAGGGTTAAGGCTAGGGGTAGCATTAGTGGATAATTAGATTAAATGTTGCTGATAGTTATTAAACTACTGATCATCTACAAACCGTCTACTTGGGGAATATCCAAATAAAGTGTTACGCATCATTCAAATGTATTTATATAGCACGTATTATACATTAATGCACAGCCCTTCTTAAATTATATTTCTGAATAGTAATTCAGCTATTTCTGTGAAATACTGTAGTATTTAGTAAATACTTACTACATATCCATTAAGAAGTTTGGTTTATTTTGGGATTTCTTGCTGGATTTTGCAATTGAACTGAATTGAACATTTAGGCATAGATTCAGTCAGATCAAGCATTAACCAGCAATAGCCAACACCCGCATAGCTGATGTTTTGGTGGTGTCGGAGGTGTCAAATTGGTGAGCAGCAGCTACTTGCATTAGAAGTTCAAAACAAGAAAGTGTAAGCTATATAGAAATAACGACAAGGCTGCATGGGATTTATCTTAATGTGACTCCGTCCAGCAAATGGAAGTGTCCGCTTTATGTATAATACCACGAGCTGCTTGTGGATTTGACAGCTCCTAACTCAGTTCTACCTCCGACACCGTCAAAACATCAGCTATGCATGCGGATGTTGGCTAAAGCAGATCTGATTGAGTTGGGCCCTTACTTTCATTGGAGGACAAAGACATTATTGCTTAGCCTGCAATACTCCTGTAGTAGCTAGCGCTACTAGGTTAGGCTCGCCGGCAAATTATTTCTCAACTAAAACAGAGGCTTGATTTGGGATTTTAATTATTTGTGATTCAGAGGCTGAGCCTGTACATTTGAGTTGATTGGGGAATTTTGGTTTGATTCTGTATGTCAGCTGCTTATTTTTTTACATCATTCTTTACATGACATCATGTTAGCTGCATTGTTTCTCTGTTGGGTTTAGTGCTAACTGACCATTATAAAGTGCTAACACAAGTTCATAGCTTTATCTTCTATTTACAACAACATTTGAAATTTGACTTTGGCTTCCAACATGCACAACATCCCATCACACACATGAACTGTTTTGATGATGGAACCATAATGCCGTCATTCAATCTAACCCCACAGAAGACACACGACTACCTTTGACATGCCACAGCTACACAGCTCTCTGATTCCTGACACCTACATCTAATAATGTCGTCGAGAGGGAGGTGCAACAGGAGATAATTGAGGCGCAAGCAGCGGTTTCATTTGAAAGGAAATACTTTCCAATCATTGGCTGACATTATCAGGTCTCAGTGACTTGTAAGTCTGTTTGCAGTTGGCCTATCTGGCGGTGTGACGTCATATTGTGTCCCCAACCCCAATATCTATCTCTTCTTTGTTCCCCACTGTCAGCCGTGTGTGCCCAGACGTTGGTTGTTATGAAACATTGTTCCCTGCCTGGTTCAGAGCTGATAGGCTAAATCAGGACAGGGTGTTGGAAATGTGTGTGAGCGAGTTAACGTGCTGACTAACAGAAGAGCAGACGGGTGTATAATCTCAGTGGTGTTACCTCAGCTTGTGATTAGAGTTATCACTGTCCCTGTGCAAGCTTCATATATTGATGTAATGTGCCCGCTGAAGATATTTCATGTAGTAAATGTAAATTGTGGGAAAATGACCACTTAATTTTCTGTTCTGTTCTTTTGTATCTAGCGGGTATGTTGCTGTGTGTGCTGCTAGCAAATGACCAGTCCTAGTTGTATTGCCAGTGACAGTATCATGCAGTGTTCAAAACAACTGGGAACTCGGAACTGGGAAATCTCTGACTTCAATGCGTTCAAGACAAATGGGGGAAAAAAAGCTCAGACTGAAGATTTTTTTTTTTTAACGGTCATCCAACTTGGAATTCCAAGTCGGGAACTCAGGCCTCTTTCTAGAGCCCAGACTTTGCGACTTGAAGATCACTGTGGTAACTACCCCTAGAGCCCCCAGCAATGGTATGGTCTCTCCAATGTACGTATGCAGTCTGATCCCTGCTGGTATTTTTATTTGTATTTATTATGACTCCCCATTTTATTATGGATCCTGGGGTCCGGTAGAATTAAGGCAGTTATACAATTTTAAAAACATTACAATACATTCCATTACAAAATTCACAACACACTAAGTGTGTGCCCTCAGGCCCATAGTCCACTACCACATACCTACAACACAAAATCCATGTTTAAGTGTGTGTATGCATGTGTCTGTGCCTATGTTTTTGTTACTTCACATTCCCCGCTGTTCCATAAGGTGTATTTAAAAAAAAATCTGATTCTACTGTTTGCATCAGTTACCTGATGTGGAATAGAGTTACATGTAGCCATGGCTCTATGTAGTACTGTGCGCCTCCCAAAGTCTGTTCTGGACTTGAGGACTGTGAAGAGACCTCTGGTGGCATGTCTTGATGGGTATGCATGGGTGTCTGAGCTGTGTGCTTGTATTTTAAACAGACAGCTCGGTACCTTCAGCTTGTCAACACCTCTTACGAAAACATGTAATGATGATGTCAATCTCTCTTCCATTTTGAGCCATGAGAGATTGACATGCATGTCATTAATGTTAGCCCTCCGTGTACTTTTAAGGGCCAGCCATGCTGCCCTGTTCTGAGCCAACTGCAAATTTCCCAAGTCCCTCTTTGTGGCACCTGACCATACTACTGAACAGTAGTCCAGGTGCGACAAAACCAGGGCCTGTAGGACTTACCTTGTTGATAGTGTTGTTGAGAATGCAGGAGCCTGTTTTGAGTCCCAGGTCTTTCTGTAGGTCTTCTCACTGATGACAGATGCAGAGGCCCCTGTGTTAACCTCCATCCTCATCTCTTTTCCACCTACCTCCACTGTAGCACAGATAGACTCCTCGCGCGACTCACTCACATTAAACATGTTGTAGGAACAATCCTCTTCTTCTGTGCTCTCTAGGTGGTCCGCTGCTGGCTGTGGCTTCTTCGATTTGAACTTGCCCTGCCCAGTCTGCCCAACCTCTGACTTGCTCTTAGCACCACTGCAATATTTAGCTAAATGTCCCTTTTTGTTGCAATTGTTACAGACGGTGTCCTTGAACTTACAGTTGCTTTTCCTTTTTTTCCTGCTGGCTCCTTCGTCACCTGATGCACTGCACAACTTCCACTGTTGGTCTTTTGAAAATATTTAGCATTGCTAGTTGCGATCTCCATCCGTTGAGATATGTCCAATTCTCTCTTGAAAATGAGTGTGGGTTCCCCCAGCAAACAGCATTGTATGCTGTCCTCATTATTGACTAATTTGTCACAGAGCATGTCCTCTAACACAGCCCCTAACTCACAATGTTCAGAGATTCGACATAATTCAGCAATAAAGATGGCAACAGACTGACCTGTTTTCACTAAATGGCATTTAAACTTGAACCTCTGGATGATCACTGAAGGCTGTGAATTGTGGTGAGTCTCAACGAGAGCAACTAGATCAACAATAGGAATTCATATTTGGTGTAGCCAAATTCCCCAAACACATTCAAGAGAATATTGCCTTATTTGTAATTCCATTTGCCACATATTCTGTCTAGTCCTCGTTCTCATCCAAAAACTAATTGATAGTCCCAAACATTGCCATTGTAACGTAACCTTGTCCTTGATTCTCGTTAGCGATGTACGGGGGTTGCGATGTACGGGGGTACAGATTCTCACCGTCAAGATTCCCTCCGGTGGCTCCTGCTCTCTGTTGCTCAAAACAAAACAAAAAAACATACAAGCTGACTAAGTTTTATCTTCGTCACCAAAAAGATGTGGTAACTTTACAAAGATTATCCACATGCGTTTCAATGTTCATTGCCTTTACCTTCAAATTGCAATATAAAGGGGTACAGCCATGTACAAATGGTAGAAAACAGGAGAGCGATTTACGCAACTCAAAATGAGGTGGTGTCCACTTAATACTGTGCCGAATCTGGGTGATGACATCTTAATTTACAGTGCATTCGGAAAGTAATCAGACCCCTTGACTTTTTCCACATTTTGTTATGTTACAGCCTTATTCTAAAATGGTTTAAATAGTTTTTCCCCCTCATCAATCTATACACAATACCCCATAATGAGTGCCAGGTTTCTTCCAGACAAGACGTTTCGCATTCAGGCCAAATAGTTCAATCTTGGATTTATCAGACCAGAGAATCTTGTTTCTCATGGTCTGAGAGTCCTTTAGGTTGCTTTTGGAAAACTCCAAGCGGGCTGTCATGTGCCTTTTACGGAGGAGTGGCTTCCGTCTGGCCACTCTACCATAAAGGCCTGATTGGTGGAGTGCTGTCTTTCTGGAAGGCTCTCCCATCTCCACAGAGGAACTTTGGAGCTCTGTCAGAGTGACCACTGTCAACTGCGTTTATTTTCAGCAAACTTAACATGTGTAAATATTTGTATGAACATAACAAGATTCAACAACTGAGACATAAACTGAACAAGTTCCACAGACATGTGACTAATAGAAATTGAAAAATGTGTCCCTGAACAATTGGGGGGGTCAAAATCAAAAGTAACAGTCAGTATCTGGTGTGGCCACCAGCTGTATTAAGTACTGCAGTGCCTCTCCTCCTCATGGACTGCACCAGATTCGCCAGTTCTTGCTGTGAGATGTTACCCCACTCTTCCACCAAGGCACCTGCAAGTTCCCAGACATTTCTGGGGGGAATGGCCCTAGCCCTCACCCTCCGATCCAACAGGTCCCAGACGTGCTCAATGGGATTGAGATCCGGGCTCTTCGCTGGCCATGGCAGAACACTGACATTTCTGTCTTGCAGGAAATCACGCACAGAACGAGCAGTATGGCTGGTGGCATTGTCATGCTGGAGAGTCATGTCAGGATGAGCCTGCAGGAAGGGTACCCCATGAGGGAGGAGGATGTCTTCCCTGTAACGCATAGCGTTGAGATTGCCTGACAACAAGCTCAGTCCGATGCTGTGACACACCGCCCCAGACCATGACGGACCCTCCACCTCCAAATCGATCCCGGTCCAGAGTACAGGCCTCGGTGTAACGCTCATTCCTTCAACGATAAACGTGAATCCGAACATCAGCCCTGGTGAGACAAAACCGCGACTCGTCAGTGAAGAGCACTTTTGCCAGTCCTGTCTGGTCCAGCGACGGTGGGTTTGTGCCCATAGGCGACATTGTTGCCGGTGATGTCTGGTGAGGACCTGCCTTACAACAGGCCTACAAGCCCTCAGTCCAGCCTCTCTCAGCCTTTTGCAGACAGTCTGAGCACTGATGGAGGGATTGCGCGTTGCTGGTGTAACTCGGGCAGTTGTTGTTGCCATTGTTGTTCATTGAACAAGCATGGGAAACAATGTTTAAACCCTTTACAAGATCTGTGAAGTTATTTGGATTTTTATGAATTATCTTTGAAAGACAGGGTCGTAAACAATAAGAGAGGTCGTCAATGAGGGGTAGTGGATATTTTCAAGCAGTCAAGACAGGGTTAATGGTGACTTTGAAATCACCACAGAGTCTGAGTGATCCATATTTTTTTATGACTGGAATGAGGGGTGTTGTCCATTCACTAACATTCACTGGATCCAATCATCCACTCTCAACTAGTCTGTTTAGTTCAGTTTCAACTTTTGGTTTTATGGCGTTTTGGACAAGTCTAGTTTTGAAGCAGTTTCACTTGCTGTCTGGTTTCTTGCTGTCAGTTTAACTGTTATGTCCTTCATACTGCCAAGTTCTCCATTGAATACATCCACGTGTTTCTTCAATATTCCTTGTAGGTTTGTGTCCTCTTTTGCAACCATGTGAATTTCCTGACATTTTAGTTTGATATTTTCCAGCCTTGTGCATCCTAGCAAAGCTGGATGGTTGCCTTTCATGATGTAGAGTGCTAGCTTAACCTTCTGTTTGTTGAGCTCACTGTAACAATCACGCTTCCTCTCACTGGAATAGTCTCACCAGTGTATGTTTTCAGTGTCATCTTTGTGGGCTGTGGTGTGAGGTGATGTAGTTTCTCCTGGTATACAGCCTCAGACAGCAAAGATGTGGCTGCTCCAGTGTCCACTTGCATCCATACTGATTTTCAATTTCAGTTGCGGTGTCACCCAGTATCTGTGTCCTTTGTCTGAAATGGACAAAACATGCAAAGATTCTTCCCTTTCAGACAGGGTATTACTTTGTTCATCCTCTGTGTGCTCCATTTTATGCACTTTCTTTTTATAATTCCTGAAGTCACTATTTTTTCAGTACTTTTGTTTGATTGTTCTCTTTTTGTTTTTAGATGCTCGTTCGATGTGTCCCTTTTTCTCACAAACTGTGAGATTGACTCAGTTTCATCAAATGTTCCTACATTTCCAACCAGTGCAGATATTTTCGGTTCATTATTTTTCTTTCTCACACTTTTTAGACGGTCCCTTACTCACAGACCTTTTTTTCTTATTTTCACTTGCAGTGACTTTCCTTTCTCCTGCAGTGAAACTTCAAATTCCTTGAGGCTCTCGTTGCTCTGACATCAGAAGCTAGCTAGCATCACTCGACAGGATAACTACACGTTTTATTTGCGTCTACAGTGAAAAACTTTCTAACAAAAATAATGAACACAAACGTGATAATGTTTCTTCCTCGTCGCCAGTTTTGTTGTATAACACACTGTATTACTAATACAACTAATATAAGGACAGGACATGAGATGGCATTATAATCTAATGTCTGCATTGTTTAATGCATTTCACAGGACAAAACATTCCAAGCATTGCAATGTAGGTAAGCAGGGTGCCCTAAAGGGACAAACTAGAATATCAATACACAACATTAAGATCCTACATATGTGTGCCCCATGGACATACAAAACTGCAATGAATGGTTTGAATTTATCCATAGACATGTCCCACAGACTGTTTTCTTTTTCTCTGCGCATAAGCAACAGTATCACCTCTGATGTGCTGCAACATCTGCATGGACAAACGTTCGAGTGCACTGGCTGTGTCTTTTTGTGTGAGGTGTAGGGTCTTATCTCTCATCAAGAATATTCTGCGAAGGCCGCCTTCCTGTCGTGCGCTCATCGCCCTGTTCTACCCAAACCATGCCATCCCTCCCAGACTCCTGTCTCACCATGGCAGTTGGGATCACCGTCTCAGTTGGCACTGTTCTGGTTTTTCTGCGGCGACGCTCAGGCATCGAATGTTTGAAGTCAACATCAGAATCAGATGAAGACCCCACAATGTCATCAGCATCGTCGATTTCAGGCTCAATATCCGATCCTCCATCTGACTCCAGTTTATGCAAATTCTGCAACATCTGCAATGCTGTCAGTGTGTCCATTCGTTTGGTTCGGCTTGCCATTGTGAACTACAGACGTTGTACTCAGTGCCTGATTTGAATCTAACCGATGGGAGATGATACACGTATGCCCTGCTCAGGTAATACCTCCCATCCTCTCTATGCGTTATCGTTGTACTGTTGTCACGATCCTAATAATGGACAGACCAAGACGCAGCGATGCTTCCAGTATACATATTTAATAAGAACGTACCGGGAAAACAACAAACAGAAAGAAACGAAGATCGTGAAGGTGAACGTAACTAACACAAAGACAAGCTAAGCTCAAACAATAACCCACGAACCTAGAGTGAAAACTACAAACATATATATGGTTCCCAATTAGAGACAACGACACACAGCTGCCTCTAATTGGGAACCATACCCCAACATAGATCTATGACACCTAGAACTGACAAACCCTACACCAAAACGAAACCAAAACGCTCCAGCCTGTCATCTCAGGCCTGGGCGTTACAGTACCCCCCCCCAAAGGCGCGGACTC
>QNTS01000341.1:260167-296648 GCA_003317085.1 Hucho hucho
GCGCACTGTGTTTTTTACCGTCTTTAGAGCTCAGTTTATATTCCGGTTGATTTATTATAGTAAATATACGTAAAAGTGTTCCTAAGGATACATTCAAAATTATGTTTGATTGTTCTTGGACAAGTTTATAGGTATAAGTTGAACGAGTTCTAGTCACGTTTCAATGGAGTAGTGGACGCTGTAGTTTCTGATTATAACGCGCGAACCAAATGGAGATTTATGGATAAAATACATGACTTTTTCTAACAAAAGAACCATGGATTGTCTTCGTTGGACACTTAGGAAGACCACAGCAGAAGTTCTTCAACAGGTAATTGATTTGTTTTTGCTGTGAAATGTGTTATGTGTGTGCCACGCTGGCTAATGAATTCATGGCTATGAGAAAAGTATGTGAGGTGCTACCCTCAAACAATCAAATGTTGTGCTTTCGCCATAAAGCCTTTTTGAAATCTGACAGCGCTGTGATATTGCCAAGAAACAGAGCTTTTGATGAGTATGGAACACTTGTATATTGGTGGATGTTTAATAATTCAACTTTTGGATTTTGAATTTGGCGCCTCACATTTCACTGGGTAGTGTCGGGAGTGGGGTGCTAGCGCCCCAGCAATCCCCAAGAGGCTACGGACAACAGAGTCAAGGCATTGGAGTGGCCATCACAAAGCCCTGACCTCAATCCTAGAGGAAATTGGTGGGCTGAACTGAAAAAGCATGTGCGAGCAAGGAGGCCTACAAACCTGACTCAGTTACACCAGCTCTGTCAGGAGGAATGGGCCAAAATTCACCCAACTTATTGTGGAAGCTTGTGGAAGGCTACCCAAAACGTTTGACCCAAGTTAAACAATTTAAAGGCAACGCTACCAAATACTAATTGAGTGTATGTAAACTTCTGACCCACTGGGAATGTGATGAAAGAAATAAAAGCTAAAAGAAATAATTCTCTCTACTATCATTCTGACATTTCACATTCTTAAAATAAAGTGGTGATCCTAACTAACCTGAGACAGGGAATTGTTACGTAGATTAATGTCAGGAATTGTTAAAACTGAGTTTAAATGTATTTGACTAAGGTGTATGTAAACTTCCGACTTCAACTGTATTGTGCGCACAAAAAGCTAATTTCTCTAAATTTCTCTAATTTCTCTTTTGGCACAAATTTGTTTACATTCCTGTTAGTGAGCGTTTCTCCATTGCCAAGATAATCCATCCACATGACATGTGTGGAATATCAAGAAGCTGATTAAAGAGCATGATCATTACACAGGTGCACCTTGTGCTGGGGACAATAAAATAGCACTCTAAAATGTGCAGTTTTGTCACACAACACAATGTCACAGATGTCTCAAGTTATGAGGGAACGTGCAATTGGCATGCTAACTGCAGAATGTCCACCAGAGCTGTTGCCAGGGAATTGAATGTTAATTTCTCTACCATAAGCCACCACCAACGTCTCTTTACAGATTTTGGCATTACGTCCAACCGGCCTTACAACTGCAGACCATGTGTAACCATGCCAGCCCAGGATCTCCACATCCGGCTTCTTCTGAGACCAGCCACCCGGACAGCTGATGAAACTGCGACAGTTTTGATGCTCACTGTGTCCTGTATCGAAAGGTTTGCTGGACTTCGCTAAAGACCTATAGATCTCTACATTACTCCCTTTTTGTTTACAAGGCCGTACTTCATAAACTTCCGTCTTATCTAACTTTGCAGTTGAAGTATAGACACCTGAGTTGCCTAACCCCTTCACAGGATTGGTTAATTCTTAAGGTTCCTAGGGTCTTCACTGAGCTAGGTAACTCTGCTTTTAGTTTTAATACACCGTATTGCTGGAACAAAATTCTAAATACATTTAATCTTAATGTTCTGTTGCCAATCAGGCAATTTAAAGTATTGATTGGGGATTTATTTGTGAATTAATGTAACTGTTTTCTGGGTGATTTGTGATGTTTTATTTGTGCTTACCATGACTGTGTTTGTGTATTCTAATGTGTGTGTGTGCATACATACATACATACATACATACAGTCAAAAGTTTGGACAAACCTACCCATTCAAGGATTTTTCTTTATTTTTACTATTTTCTATATTTTAGAATAATAGTGAAGACATTAAAACTATGTAATAACACATATGGAATCATGTAGTAATCACAAAAGTGTTAAACAAATCAAAATATATTAGAGATTCTTCAAAGTAGCCACCGTTTGCCTTGATGACAGCTTTGGCATTTTCTCAGCTTCATGAGGTAGTCACCTGGAATGCATTTCAATTAATAGGTGTGCCTTGTTAAAAGTTAATTTGTGGAATTTCTTTCATTCTTAATGTGTTTGAGACAATCATTTGTGTTGGGAAAAGGTAGTATACAGTGGTATACAGAAGATAGCCCTATTTGCTAGAATACCAAGTCCATAATATGGCAAGAACCACTCAAATAAGCGAAATGAAAGAAACAGTACATCATTACTTTAAGACTTGAAGGTCAGTCAATCCGGAAAATGTCAAGAACTTTTAAAGTTTCTTCAAGTGCAGTTGCAAAAACCATCAAGGGCTATGATGAAACTGGCTCTCATGAGGAGCGCCACAGGAAAGGAACACCCAGAGTTACCTCTGCTGCAGAGGATAAGTTAGAGTTAACTGCACCTCAAATTGCAGCCCAAATAAATGCTTCACAGAGTTCAAGTAAAAGACACATCTCAACATCAACTGTTCAGAGGAGACTACGTGAATCTGGCCTTCATGGTCATATTGCTGCAAAGAAACCACCACTAAAGGACAAAAATAAGAAGAGGAGACAAGAAACAAGAGCAATCGACATCGGACCGGTGGAAATCTGTTCTTTGGTCTGATGAATCCAAATGTGAGATTTTTGGTTCCGGCCGCTGTGTCTTTGTGAGACGCAGAGTAGTTGAACAGATGATCTCTGCATGTGTGGTTCCCACCGAGAGGCATGGAGGAGGAGGTGTGATGGTGTGGAGGTGCTTTGCCGTTGACACTGTCAGTGATTTATTTTGAAGGCACATCAAGGCACACCTAACTAGCATGGCTACCTCAACATTCTACAGCAATACGCCATCCCATTTATCAACAGGACAATGACCCAAAACACACCTCTAGGCTGTGTAAGGGCTATTTGACCAAGAAAGAGAGAGATGGTGCTGCATCAGATGACATGGCCGCCACAATCACCCGACCTTAACCCAAATGAGATAGTTTGGGATGAGTTGGACCGCAGAGTGAAGGAAAAGCAGCCAACAAGTGCTCAGCATATGTGGGAAGACTGTTGGAAAAGCATTCCTCATGAAGCTGGTTGAGAGAATGCCAAGAGTGTGCAAGGCTGTCCTCAAGGCAAAGGGTGGCTACTTTGAAGAATCTCAAATATAAAATCTATTTTATTTAACCCTTTTTTGCTTACTACATGATTCTATATGTGTTATTTCATAGTTTTGATGCCTTCACTGTTATTCTACAATGTAGAAAATAGTAAAAATAAAGAAAAACCCTTGAATGAGTAGGCGTGTCCAAACTTTTGTCTGGTTATGTATATTTAGTGTTTAATGTGTATTTTATATTGTATTATACAGGGTGCATTTGGAAAAGAGACCTAGGTCTCAATATGTCTTCCCTGTCAAAATAAAGGTTGAATTAAAAAGAAAAAAATATATTTTCAACCTTGCGTAATAAAACAATTAGACCGCCCACAATTCTTCATTATTACTTCATTGTTCTTAATTTTATCTAATTCAAATTCAATCGCACTCTTCACCCTCATCCTCTTCATTCAGTTCATTCAAATGCAAAGTAAAGTCATGTGCACGGGTTATCCAATCATCCATTGATGTCATTCATTCAGTTAGGAGGGAGCCACATTAGCGCCTGGGTACCAACGTGCTATTGCGCATTTGTCTTTGCCCTGGAAGGTAGTATTAGCTGTAAACAGAAAATAGAAAACACATATAAATACTTTTCTGTTTTTGAATTTGAAAGTTCTGATAACTGAGCAATGTAAAATACAAATATTTAGGAAAGGTTAGGGTAAGGAGCAGGTTGTTGCTTTCATAATGGCAGATTTATTTTGATTATAAAATCAAACCATAGTGGGCTTCGGCCTATGGCGGTTCTAGTGTTTAAACTGGTGCAAACTTGGCACTGTGGTGTAGAACTAGCCCTATAAGTATAAGCAAGAGTTAGAGACAGAGAGAGCGACAGAGAGAGAAAAGTGGAGAGAGAGGTAAGAAGAGAGAGATAATGCATGCAAAATAGACTTCTAGCTAATGCAGTTGTAAGCCTTCACTGGCTTATTGTTGGTGCACGTCCAATTTTCCAAATCAAGGCAACATGCTCAACAAATTATATGCTGTTTTTTTTTTACAGCATTACACAGAGCTGTGCTTTGTCATTTTTTTGCCGTATGGATGAAAATACATCAAGGCCACAGTGATGGGGAACAACCTTACAACCAAATGAACAGTCGACATGTTATTCAATGACCTTGAGCACCCAATAAGGGTGCTGTGAGGATCACATGGCATGTGATCAGTGGTTATGAAAGGTTGATCAGAGGTTAAACAATAACACTTGACCTATATTTATGATTACATGGGTTGTGTGATCACTGGAAGGCGAGATGGGATCACTCTGAGATCAATGCAATTGATGGTGTTGTTAGCAAGATTGAAATGACATCAAAAGATCAAACAAAAATACCTGATTGTAGAAATGTAATTGAATAGTAATTGAGTTCAATAGTCCTACAGTACATGAATAGTCAACCCAGCACTATGCAATGTAAAGTGTTACAGTAGGTTTTTACTACAGGGAAAATCATTGTCATTTTATTTGAGCAACAGCAGGCTTAAATACTGCAAAATGATTACATTGAAATGTTTATCTCGTTAGTTTCCATCCAAGAGCATTCAGTCACTTCTCACTAATTAATACTTGCTTCGAAAAAAAAACTCATTTTATAGTCACGGGACCTAAAGGGAACGAAATGCTAAAATATTTATTGGGAACCAACTGCTGTCAGTAACACCTGGTAGTTGTCAGGTTGCACCTATCCTTTTGGTTGATCCTTATAAAGTGTTGCGTCTTACACATTCAAACAATTTTACTCAAACAATTTTACTCATCATCATCAAGATGCACTGATGCTAACTGGCATACAGTAAAACCATGGTCCTGACATACTTCCACAGCCATGACATCATACTACCACCAGTTGAACTGGTAAAGATGTAAGTGAATTACATCAAACTGGACCATCGGAGTCCCTAAAGCAGGGACACTTCTCTCTGATCCTAATGGTTCTGACTACCAGAGATCATTTACATAGTGGTTGTAGATTATATCAGCTCTTATAGGACAGAAAAAGGGGAAGGGAGGTGGGAGGGGAGAGAGAAAGAGAGGAGAGAGCTTGATATAGAGAGAGCAAGAAGGAGACAGGGAGAGAGAGACACACATATATCCCCTGTATGATCCAGATCATAGAGAGTTTGGTACCCTGATCCACGCTAAAAAGCAAGTGTGAAACGCAAATAAAATCTGTCTTGAAACTAATCCTGGACCTGTGTGCGTAGCGGGTATTGTGACGTGGCAGCGTGAGTTAAATGAACCAGAGTACCAGGTATTGTGATGGGCAGCGTGAGTTGCATGGACCAGAGTACCAGGTATTGTGATGGGCAGCGTGAGTTGCATGGACCAGAGAACCAGGTATTGTGATGGGCAGCGTGAGTTGCATGGATCTTTTTGTAGAATGTGCGTCTCTTAAATCGCTTCCTGAAACTCTTTTGAAAGCAAAAAAATATATATTTAATTGAGTTTAAACAAACGCTCGAGAAAACCGAACCAGGGTATCTAATTTCATATGTGAAAACGGCCATAGTTTTCCTGATGACTAAATCAAATCAAATGTTATTGGTCACTTGCAGATGTTAATGCAAGTGTAATACACTTGTTAGAACCAAGTATTGAGTTATTTGTTATAATTCATTGGTATTAGATTTTAACAGGTGATTAAATTGATCCTTAATTGTAATATTGTTAATGCATTTATTTTAAAGAAATATTTATTTAATGTAACAAGTTGGTTTACTTTTAAATTAAAGTTTTGACCAATAAGGTCACTTAAGTTGTGGCCAATGGGAGAGTTGACCTGGTTAACGGGAGGCCTGGGGGAAAAAAAGAGAGGATGGATTTTGAGATTATGACCGTTGGTGAAGAGGAATTATAAAAGAAGACGACAAAAAGTATAGAACAAGATACATACCTATTAAGATATGAAGGGAAATACCGATTTTATTTTATAGGAGAGTTGTTGTAATTTTTGTTGAGAGGGGATTCGGTGAAGACTGAAGCTACCGTCTCATTGTGGAGGTGTTCGACAGCCTTGAGGTTGGCCTGGCATCGTGAGACACCAGGAGAGAATTTCTTGGGAGGGCTTGGCGAGTTCATGTTCCCATGGGGTGTCGGTTGCTGTGGACCATGTGAGGAAAACCTGCACGGAACTGGCATACTTCGCTGAAGCAATATCTACATTAGTGAGTAACCACAACATGAGGTGCTTCTGGACTTTATGTGTGTCGAAATTCTTTTTTGAGCTCCAACGCGCGCCAACAGGTTATTAAGCAATCTTTAAATCATTTGGACATGGGTTGTGCACGACTCATTGGGGTTTATTATTTTTATTTCTTTTGATGTTGTGCTATGAAAATGTAATAATACACATTTGAACCTTTTGTATGTTGCCTTGGTGGAGTCATTTAATGTTTCAATCTAATTTAATGCATGGGATAGATTATCCTGAAACAATAACAGAAACCTATAATCATTTCATCTGAAGTTAATACCCTATTGTCATAACCCTAGATAGTTTACAATAGGAATTCTTATTGGAGATGTCCTTCTCACCTAGCATCCCATGCTGTTGAGATACTCTACGTAAGTTAATATCGTGAGAGTCATATTTGAGCCTGGTGAGAGGGTTACACAAGTGTAGCAAAATGCTTGTGCTTCTAGTTCCCACAGTGCAGTAATATCTAACAAGCAATATAACAATTTCCCAACAACTACCTAATACACACAAATCTAAAGGGGTGAATGAGAATATGTACATATAAATATATGGATGAGCGATGGTCGAGTGGCATAGGCAAGGGGGAATAGATGGTATAAAATACAGTATATACATATGATATATGAGTAATGTAAGATATGTAAACATTATTAAAGTGGCATTATTTAAAGTGGCATTGTTTAAAGTGACTAGTGATCCATTTATTAAAGTGGCCAATGATTGGGTCTCAATGTAGGCAGCAGCCTCTCTGAGTTAGTGATTGCTGTTTAGCAGTTTGATGCCCTTGAGATAGAAGCTGTTTTTCAGACTCTCAGTCCCAGCTTTGATGCACCTGTACTGACCTAGCCATCTGGATGTTGAAGGTCAGTGAAGTGGAGATGTTGTTTCCTACTTTCACCACCTGGGGGCAGCCTGTCAGAAAGTCCAGGACCCAATTGCACAGGGCGGGGTTGAGACCCAGGGCCTCCAGCTGGATGATGAGCTTGGAGGGTACTATGGTGTTGAATGCTGAGCTGTAGTCAATGACCAGCATTCTTACATAGGTATTCCTCTTGTCCAGATGGGATATGGCAGTGTGCAGTGTGATGGCGATTTCATCGTCTGTGGACCTGTTGGGGCGGTATGCAAACTGAAGTGGGTCTAGGGTTGCCGGTGTGGAGGTGATATGATCCTTGACTAGTCTCTCAAAGCAATTCATGATGACAGAAGTGAGAGTTACGGGGGCGGTAGTCATTTAGAACAGTTATCTTTGCCTTCTTGGGCACAGGAGCAATGGTGGCCATCTTGAAGCATGTGGGGACAGCAGACTGGGAATGCGAGCGATTGAATATGTCCGTAAACACACCAGCCAGCTGGTCTGCACATGCTCTGAGGATGCGGCTAGGGATGCTGTCTGGGCCAGCAGCCCTGCGAGGGTTAACACGTGTTAATGTGTTACTCACGTCGGCCACGGAGAATGAGAGGGGGGGGGGGCGCCCTCAATGTTAGTGGGCCGCGACGGTGGCATTGTATTATCCTCAAAGCGAGCAAAGAAGGGGTTTAGTTTGTCTTGAAGCGTGACGTCAGTGTCCGTGACGTGGCTGGTTTTCTTCTTGTAGTCCGTTATTTCCTGCCACATACGTCTTGTGTCTGAGCCGTTAAATTGCGACTCCACTTTGTCCCTGTACCGACATTTCGCTTGATTGATTGCCTAGCAGAGGGAATAACTACACTGTTTATATTCAGCCTTATTCCCAGACCTCTTTCCATGGTTAAATGCGGTGGTTCGCGCTTTCAGTGTTGCACGAATGGGTGACCAGGGAGTACTCCTGCACTGTTTATCAACCCCCCCCCGCTTCCTGAGCTGAAAGTACTATCATAGAGGAAACTAGCCAATGCGACTTACTACATCCCCAGCCTAGGTCTATGTGGAAAACAAACTGTTTCCAAAGGATTTTATTATTGTCCAAGCGATCATTATCACAATTTACATAGGCTCCTATTGGACAGAGAGAGACTAGACCATGTAGCCTAGGAGAGTAATGTCCATCATCAGCTGACCTCGGGAAGTATACCCTCAGATAAATAAAAGTGTCTAAAAGATTTCGTTTTTGTCAAAGTGAAAGCCAGAACTGAGGAAATCAATCACATCAATAATCATACATTTAATCTACTCTCTGAGTAGCCTACATACGTCCTTATTGGACGTGGTCTGGTATAAGATAGTAATCAGAAGAATATAAGTGGGCCCTGTGGCAGAGATGAAAGCGCTAAACACAGTAGAGAGGTTATCTGCTTTGCTTGGAACCCCTGGAATGCCACTGGCTTATAGAGACTTCCCATGTGGAAATTTGTCAATATACCGTAATCAATATATCGTAATCATTACACTATGGGAAACCAACATATAACACTTACAGTACCTGCATCTCATTGCACAAGGCATGGACATTATCATAAACATACCATTTATTCAAGATCTATTTTCCTGAACTACTGCCATTGTGTTTACTCCTGCGCTGTTTATCACCACACCCCTCCCCCCTAGCTGAAAGTACTGTAATAGAGGAAACTGTTTTCATTTAAGTATTTCCTTCTTTTGTGTATAAATAAAGTGTCTATGTAACTTCCTCCATGAATCCATAAAGTACACGGAGAGGGATTCATTCAGAGCAAAGTGCCTGTGCTGCCGGTGCTAGGTGATTGTGGGGCTTGCACTGTTGCACTGGCAGCTGCAACACAGTCAAGTGATTTATAAAGTTGTTTATGGACTCTGGAAAACACTGGAGTGAACATGGGCCATGGCCTACTTTTGGATTAAGACCCTCTCCTAAACAGGCTACCGCGTGCTTCCCTTCACAAATCCCCACACAAATCTCTGGCTGAGAGGGAAGTTACAATGCTTCTGCACTCCGCTTTGTAGTACAGGTGCTGCACAGCACAGAACAGGCACTAGGCTACATACAGTACTTCTCACAAACCCACATTCACACAGCACGCATTTCCACATGTCACAAGGAAAAGGGTGGTCGGGGAGTGAGAAAGAAGACTTTTTGGACCAGCTTTCTCCCCCAGTCTTTATTTCAGGCTAATGGTACATGGAGGGAGGGGATCGTTAGGCTAACTCCTGGACTGTAGTAGCATCTATTACAGTGCTACAGCGTTGCTCTCCCCCAACGGGACAAGCACACTATCACCGCTTACCCCAAACCTTCCCGCAGAATGTCAGCCTTCTCTAAGGACTCATGACTTGAGTCATGAGGAGAGGAGAGGGAGATGGAGAAAGTAGCATCTAGACAGAGGTGAAGAGGGTGAACAAAAGATAGAGAGAGAGAGAGATTAATGTAGAAAAGAGCCTGCAGAGAGCAAAAGGGAGGGAAAGAAAGCAAGAGAGTGAAGGGGAGAGAGGCAGGATTTACTGTAGGTAAAAGAAAAAAGAGGGTGAGCGGAAAGATGAAGAGAGGGAAGAAAGGCAAGACAGTGAGAGAAAGTGAAAGCGAGAGAGTTTTAGAGGGTGAGTGAGAATTTTAGAGGGTGAGTGAGCGAGAAGGAGATTAAGAGAGGAGAATGCCCTGAGGGTCCTCAGTTCCTTGGCATCTCCCCAGTGACACATGAGCCTCAAAGGTCATTTCAAATCAAATCAAATTTTATTGGTCACGTACACATGGTTTGCAGATGTTAATGCGAGTGTAGCGAAATGCTTGTGCTTCCAGTTCCGACCGTGCAGTAATATCTAACAATTTCACAACTACCTTATACACACAAGTGTAAAGGAATGAATAAGAATATGTACATTTAAATATATGGATGAGCAATGGCCGGGCAGCATAGGCAAGATGCAGTAGATGGTATAGAGTACAGTATATAAATATGAGATGAGTATCGTAGGGTATGTAAACAGTATATAAAGTGGCATTTATTACATCCAATTTTTTATTATTAAAGTGGCAAGAGATTTGAGTCAGTATGTTGGCAGCAGCCACTCAATGTTAGTGATGGCTGTTTGACAGTCTGATGGCCTTGAGATAGAAGCTGTTTTTCAGTCTCTCGGTCCCAGCTTTGATGCACCTGTACTTACCTCGCCTTCTGGATGATAGCGGGGTGAACAGGCAGTGGCTCGGGTGGTTGAAGTCCTGATGATCTTTTTGGCCTTTCTGTGACATCGGATGGTGTAGGTGTCCTGGAGGGCAGGTAGCTTGCCCCCGATGATGCGTTGTGCAGTACCCACTACCCTCTGGAGAGCCTTACGGTTGTGGGCGGAGCAGTTGCCGTACCAGGCGGTGATACAGCCCGACAGGATGCTCTCGATTGTGCATCTGTAAAAGTTTGTGAGTGTTTTTGGTGTCAAGACACATTTCTTTGTGAGGTTACCAGAGTTGATCTTCGCAGATAATCTTCTACTGGTCTCCAATTAACCCCGCTGACTAGTAATACAATCTCCCTTTTACACCATGACAGGAAGAGAGGGTGCTGTTAATAGCTGGTTATTGTCCACAAGGTACAAGTATGGGTCTAATTTCGCCATCAGTCTTTATAGACCTGACAGGAGTGAGAGGAGAGGGGATATAGAGTGACAACGAAAATAACAAGGGTGACCTGGCTGAGCTATAAGTCAGTATTTGACGTCTGAGGATGTCGGGAGATGACATGGAATCCGGCCACTAGGGGCATCAGTGAGTGCTGTGTGGACAGGGATGGCAGCAAGTTGTTTTTGAGATTTTAGTTTTTAAGCCTATCCCAAACTTTAACCCTTACCTTAACCATTTACAGTTAATGCCTAATCTCAAGATTTCAGAGTTAATGCCTGAACTTAACCTTAAACACTTCGAAATGTGATGTTTGCAACAACTTCAAAATTGGACGTTTGAGAAACATGGATGAACGTCTAATTCCGATGTGACACTGAGAGCTAGTTGAAATAACTACTATCTAGCTTGAATCTTCCTTTTACTTTTATTTGTAAAAATAAACAAGTGTTTCAATGAGCAAGGAAGACAGAAGCAGATATTCAGATAGCGTGCCTTCAGAATCACCTGTTTTGATGGAGGTGTTAGTTAATCTGTGAATTTAAATCTCTCAATATCTGCTGTCTAGCAAAAGGGAAGCATTTTTATATAGCCAACTAATCGGCAATTGGCACACTTGCACCGTCATTAGAGTGTCAGTAGTCACTGAACAAGGATGCATGGTTTCACACACACATCATTAACAATGAATTAGAACGGGTGTGACAGGTTGACAGATGTTTGTTAGTCAAGCTGTTAAAGCAAAATCACACAAAAGCCATATCTCTTTACCATACACACATGCATGCTTGTGCGCACACACACACAGTAATGTATACAGCAAACACACAAATAAATAGAAAATCCTCAACTGGCAGCCTCATTAAATAGTACCCGCAAAACACCAGTCTCAATGTCAACAGTGAAGAGGCGACTCCGGGATGCTGGCCTTCTAGGCAGAGTTCCTCTGTCCAGTCTCTGTTCTTTTGCCCATTTTAATCTTTTCTTTTTGTTGTCCAGTCTGAGCTATGGCTTTTTCTTTGCAACTCTGCCTAAAAGGCCAGCAACGTTGAGACTGGTGTTTTGCCGGTACTATTTAATGAAGCTACCAGTTGAGGCGTCTGTTTCTCAAACTAGACACTCTAATATACTTGTCCTCTTGCTCAGTTTTGCACCGGGGCCTCCCAATCCTTTTTCTATTCTGGTTAGAGTCAGTATGTGCTGTTCTGTGAAGGGAGTAGTACACAGCGTTGTACAAGATCTTCAGTTTCTTGTCAATTTCTCACATGGAATAGCCTTCATTTCTCCGAACAAGAATAGACTGATGAGTTTTAGAAGAAAGGTCTTTGTTTCTGGCCATTTTGAGCCGGTCTCCCTGAGCGCAGCACCTCCCAGCTCCATGGGCATTGGTGCGGTGGTGCTGGGGGATGGAACCGATGTCCGCGGGTAGCCAGCAGGTTATCCAACCAAATGGACAGGTCCACCAGCTGGTCGAAGGTGAGGGTGGTGTCCCTGCAGGCCAACTCCCGACGGACGTCCTCGCGCAAACTGCAGCGATAGTGGTCGATCAGGGCCCTGTTGTTCCATCCCGCGCCGGAGGCCAGGGTACGAAAGTCCAGCGCGAACTCCTGGGTGCTCCTCGTCCCCTGCCTCAGATGGAAGAGACGTTCACCCGCCGCTCTACCCTCGGGCGGGTGGTCGAAGACCACATGGCGTTGGCCCACTCCAGTGCTTTCCCTGAGAGGCACGAGACGAGCGCGGACACCTTCTAACGGCCCGAAGGAGACAGGTGGACGGTTGCCAGGTAGAGCTCCAGCTGTAATAGGAAACCCTGGCAGCGTGCAACCGTCCCGTCGTACTCCCGGGGAAGGGAGAGACGAATCCCACTGGGACCGGGTGAAGGGGGGACGAGTAGTGAGGACCCTGGTTGTGCTGGTGGAGGCGCTGGAGAAAACTCCCTGTCTTTCACAGCGGTCCATGGTTTGGACCACGCGATCCATAGCGGCGCTGAGATGGTGGAGCATCGCCGCGTGTTCCTGGACGCGCTCCTCAACCCTAATACCAGGGGCACCTGCTCCTGCTGACTCCATTTCTTAGGTGGGGAATTCTGTCATGCGTTGGGTGTTGCTGGTGTAATAAGTCAGGCGCAGGAGAGCAGAGATGAGTGGACTAAGCACTTTACTTAGGCAATGTCAAAAAAAAAGGCAGGACAAAGTACAAAATAACCACACAATACCGGCTGCCACAAAGCACGGGTGAAAAAACCAACAACCCGGCGTACCAGCATGCCAATAAACAACAATTCCCCTCACAGACATGGGGGAAACAAAGGGTTAAATACACAACAGTAATGAGGGAAAATGAAAACCAGGTGTGTGGGAAAACAAGACAAAACAAATGGAAAATGAAAGGTGGGTCGTCGATGGCTAGAAGACCGGTGACGTCAACCGCCGAACGCCGCCCGAACAAGGAGAGGAACCGACTTCGGTGGAAGTCGTGACAGCCGGGTTGTGACAAAAACTCAGACTCATTGTTATATTTAATTAATAATTACTATAGTGTGTGTGTGGCAGGCTTATAGTGATGGCATAAAACTACATTTGAGAGTGCGCTGAACCTGGTGCTTGAGGCGGTACGCACCTGGAGGTTGAATGTTTGAAGGGGTACGGGACTATACAAAGTTTGGGAACCACTGCATTAGAACACACATTAAAACACACCCACGCATTGAAACAAATTGTATTTGTTATTTTTCACAGTTTTTCACACCAATTTATAAAAAGCTACAATAGAAAGGCAACAATGTTTTTGAGTCTCTTGGAGTAATTAAAAACTCTCCACGCCCACAATGTTCCAGCCAGTAATAATACAACCTCCATGCTCTCTTGGAGGTTAATGTGTGCACACAAACACAATATATGAATATGTACAGTGCATTCAGAAATTATTCACATGAATTAACAATGAAACGCTGAAATGTCTTGAGTCAATAAGTATTCAACCCTTTTGTTATGGCAAGCCTAAATAGAATTTTTTTATTTTACCCTTATTTTACCAGGTAAGTTGACTAAGAACATGATAAAAATGTGCTTAGCAAGTCACATAATAACTTTCATGGACTCACTCTGTGCCCCACACATACAATTATCTGTAAGTCCCTCAATCGAGCAGTGAATTTCAAGCAAAGATTCAATCACAAACACCAGGGAGGTTTTCCAATGGTTCGCAAAGAAGGGCACTTATTGATAGATTGGTAGTAATAAAAAAGCAGACATTGAATATCCCTTTGAACATGGATGGTAATTCCACATTGGATGGTGTATCAACACACCCTGACACTACAAAGATACAGGCGTCCTTCCTAACTTAGTTGCTGAAGAGGAAGGAAACCGCTCAGGGATTTCATCATGAGGCCAATGATGATTTCAAAACAGTTACAGTTATGGCTGTGATAGGAGGTAACTGAGGATGGATCAAGATTGTAGTTACTCCACAAACTAACATAAATGACAGAGTGAAAAGAAGGAAGCCTGTACACAGCTTGAAGAATTTTTTTAAGAATAATAGGCAAATATTATACAATCCAAGTTTGCAAAGCTCTTAGAGACTTACACAGAAAGACTCACAGCTGTAATCACTGCCAAAGGTGATTCTAACATGTATTGACTCAGGGGGTTGAATACTTATCTAATCAAGAGTGTTTTATTTTCCATATATATTAAACAAATATTTAGAATTTTTCTTCTACTTTGATATTACAGAGTGCTTTGTGTAGATAAAATAAATCTATTTTAATCGCATTTTGTAACACAATAAAATGTGGAAAAAGTCAAGGGGTGTGAATTATTTCTGAAGGCAATGTATTTGCATATACTCATATACAGTGCATTCGGAAAGTATTCAGACCCCTTGACTTTTTCCACATTTTGTTAAATTAGAGCCTTATTCTAAAATGGATTAAATAAAATCCTCATCAATCTACACACAATACCCCATAATGACAAAGCGAAAACAGAAACACCTTATTTACATAGGTATTCAGACCCTTTGCTTTGAGACTCAATTAAGCTCAGGTGCATCCTGTTTCCATTGATCATCCTTGAGATGTTTCTACAACTTGAATGGAGTCCACCTGTGGTAAATTCAATTG
The DNA here is from genome assembly GCA_003317085.1 of Hucho hucho. Classification (NCBI taxonomy): domain Eukaryota; kingdom Metazoa; phylum Chordata; class Actinopteri; order Salmoniformes; family Salmonidae; genus Hucho; species Hucho hucho. Next base: position 275,373 of record QNTS01000341.1, read on the forward strand.
ATTGGACATGATTTGGAAAGGAACCTATCTATACAAGGTCCGAAAGTGCAAGTCAGAAACCATGCCATGGAATTGTCTGTAGACAGGATTGTGTCGAGGCACAGACCGTGTCGAGGCACAGACCGGAGGGAAGGGCACTGAAGGTCACCAAGAACACAGTGGCCTCTATCATTCTTAAATGGAAGATGTTTGGAACCACCAGGACTTCCTAGAGCTGGCCGCCCGGCCAAACTGAGCAATCAGGGGAGAAGGGCATTGGTCAGGCAGGTGACTAAGAACCCGATGGTCACTCTGACAGAGCTCCAGAGTTCCTCTGTGGAGATGGGAGAACCTTCTAGAACCATCCCTGCAGCACTCCACCAATCAAGCCTTTATGGTAGAGTGGCCAGATGGAAGCCACTCCTCAGTAAAAGGCACATGACAGCCCGCTTGGAGTTTGCCAAAAGACTCAGACAATGAGAAACAAGATTCTCTGGTCTGATGAAACCAAGATTGAACTCTTTGGCCTGAATGACAAGGATCACATCTGGAGGAAACCTGCCACCATCCCTATGGTGAACCATTGTTGTGGCAGCATCATGCTGTGGGGATGTTTTTCAGCGGCAGGGACTGGGAGACTAGTCAGGATTGAGGTAAAGATGAACAGAGCAAAGTACAGAGAGATCCTAGATCCTGCTCCAGAGCGCTCAGGACCTTAGACTGGGGTGAAGGTTCACCTTCCAACAGGAAGAGAGTGTGTGTGTGTGTGTTTGTGTCTCAGTTGGTAGAGCCTGGCGCTTGCAATGCCAGGATAGTGAGTTCAATTCCTACTGGGGATCAGTATGAATTATGTATGCACTCACTACTGTAAGAGTGTCTGCTAAATGACTAAAATTAAAATGTGTGTGAAAGAGAGCTCCTTACTTCTCATTAAGACAGTACTGCATTGAATTTTTCTTTTTTTTACAAAATGATGAACTTAGCGCTGCAGTTATCGGATGTTGGCCTGGTTGAAAATCTCCATGCACCACCAAACCTCATGTACTCCTCTCTCCTGTGTAGGGCCTACAGTGAACTAGCACTTAAAATCTCCCATAAAAATGTTGCGACGTTGTATTGATTAATGTGACGACTGCTGCTCATCGAATGATTAACTGTTTGTAATTATTAACTCAGTAACCTGGGGCCTCATGAGAAAGTTTGGGTTTTATTAAGGTTCTATTTCCCAAATTAACTCAAGTAATATTAGAATATCTATTTTACAACAGTTGCTAATTAATTAATTTCCTCTACAGTCTCATCCTGAACGTCGCATATTCCAGGAATCTGCACAAACCCGAGTCTTACTAAATAAGTCCGTACCACACCAATTGAGTTGATTATTTATTTACTAACAAGCTAAAATGATAATATAAGAAACACATACACAGTCTAGGCTATTGGTTAGAACTTAGTACAATGAAACAGGTCCCAAGCGGACCAACACAATATGACACGTGTTACACACAATGGGGATTTCAAAAGAGAGAGAAAGAGAGAGTGCACGAGAGAAATGGTACACTTGGGTACATTTGTAAGCTATGCTTAGTTTAACCCTAACCTTGCCCCGAACTGCCACTCTTATGGGTCAGAATATAATGATATAATTTTGTGTCGAAGGTCTCCGATGGGGTGTCTCTTCGTGGACCGGGTTCGCCTTCTCTGATGACGGCACGTCTTCGGTTATCGGGTGTAACTCTGTTTGTCCTCACGATGTCAGTGTCCTTTCTCTTAGTGGTCTGTTTCCTCGACCTTGTTCTGAAAGAGGGGTCTTCTGAGGACGGCTAATCAGCCGTGTAGATGGTTCCAGCGTGGGAATGAAAGCAGTGTTGACACATGATTCCTTGGAGAGTGGTAACCGGGTGGTCCTGCTTGAATTCAACCTCTTAGACACAGCTACTCATCTGTAGCATAGATTGTTAAAATGTTCCTTCTTCAACCTCGTGTTGCGTTTTGGGTTTACAACTAATCGGACCTTGGCTGCAGCTCGTGGTCCCTAGTCATCATGTTAATTCTTAACTCACATGTTTTATACCCTCGGGTCAGAAATGGGCATTTCCGCCTTTAGGGCAAGTTCTCTGGGTGTAACTAGTTATGAGGCAAGGTCTGGATTTTACTCAGATCCAATTTAGACAACTAACTTCACATTTCATCTTTACAAAACATTATCTTTGATCTGGACATTTTCCACAGAACGTACAAAATTCAGGTAGATCAGGTACATCTTGTGAAAACTCTTCAAGTTACAATGATTTCGTTCTAATGTCGTCATATAACTTTTAATAACAACATAAATTTTCCCTTTATTTAACTAGGCAAGTCAGTTAAGAACAAATTCTTATATACAATGACGGCCTAGGAACTGTGGGTTAACTGCCTTGTTCAGGGGCAGAAAGACAGATTTTTACCTTGTCAGCTCGGGGATTCGATCTAGCAACCTTTCGGTTAGTGTCCTAATGCGCTAACCACTAGGCTACCTGCCACCCCAAAATCTTTTCATATTCCATCTATCATTACTATCATTTTGGCTGACGAAACACATTGTCCCAAAGTCCATTTATTGCATGTTACTGTTCAAAAGTAGGTTCTCCATAGGCCCATCAAACATTCCATTCCTTCATACTGAGAGGACAAAGGAATTTTGTCTGCTGCTTTAAGATTTACAATGGGTGGGAGGTGTCATTAAAAAAAACACCTCCATACCTCTCAATCTCTCCCCCGCTGGTGGGTGTGAGAGATATCTCTGTAGGATTAGGCCAGTAATGACAAAAAATAAGAGATTATATAAGAGAAATCAGAGAAATAAGATACATTTTTCGGAAGCTTATGGATTCTAAACTAAAGAACATTGTGAGCATAATTGCATTTTAAAAGTAAAAAAAAAACAGCTTTCCACACGACTTCCTTTAAGTGGAAAGACACGTCCCTACCAAGGTTGGTCGACATATACAGTCTCCGCCAATTTAAATGCATCTTGCGCTTCTCCCTCAACGAGGCAGATTACAAAAACAGTTCTGTTGAAAATATATTTCCGACGCGGGGAACAACGCACCCCGAGTGTCTAACAAGAGGAAAAACAAGCCATGGCTGAATTGATTGTCAATTATGATAAATTCTGTTAATTACCCACAGATTCTCAAGGGGCCTCTTTAGTCTGAGACTGTGGCAGAGGCAGCAGCAGCAGAGAACACAGAAGATCTGAGTGCTGTGGAGAGGGGAAAGTGTGTGTACCGATGGGCCCTCTCTACTCGGGGCAGCACAGCTGGCTGAGACAAGAATGGAAAGGAGGGAAAGGAGGTATGGAAATCTCAGTGGGGACGTGCTATTCATCAGAATAAGACTGCTGGACCAGAGAGGAGGAAAGGAGAGGAGAAAAGGAGAGGAGGAGAGGGGAGTGGAGGAAGAGAGGGGAAGGGAATGGAGGAGAGAGGAAGAGGGGGAGAAGTGGAGATCACATGCTGATAGGATTTTTTTATTATAGGCCAAACATAAACAAATAAATGAAAAAATATACAGTACCAGTCAAAGGTTTGGACACACCTACTCATTCAAGGGTTTTTCTTTATTATTACTATTTCTACATTGTAGAATAATAGTGAAGACATCTGTGAAGACAAACTATGAAATAACACATATGGAATCATTTAGTAACCAAAAAAGGGTTAAATAAATCAAAATGTATTTTATATTTGAGATTCTTCAAAGTAAACACCCTTTGCCTTGATGACAGCTTTGCACACTCTTGACATTCTCTCAACCAGCTTCACCTGGAATGCTTTTCCAACAGTCTTGAAGGAGTTCCCACATATGCTGAGCACTTGTTGGCTGCCTTTCCTTCACTCTGTGGTCCAACTCATCCCAAACCATCTCAATTGGGTTGAGGTGGGGTAATTGTGGAGGCCAGGTCATCTGATGCAGCACTCCATCACTCTCCTTCTTAGTCAAATAGCCCTTACACAGCCTGGAGGGGTGTTGGGTCATTGTCCTGATGAAAACAAATGATAGTCCCATTAAGCGCAAACCAGATGGGATGGCATATCGCTGCAGAATGCTGTGGTAGCCATGCTGGTTAGGTGTGCCTTGAATTCTAAATAAATCACAGACAGTGTCACCAGAAAAGCACCCCCACATCATCCATTCACCTACTCTCCTTCTCACAAAGACACGGCGGTTGGTACCAAAAATCAAAAATTTGGTCTCATCAGACCAAAGAACATATTTCCACCAGTCCAATGTCCATTGCTTGTGTTTCTTGGCCCAAGCAAGTCTCTTCTTTTCATTGGTGTCCTTTAGTAGTGGTTTCTTTGCAGCAATTCAACCATGAAGGCCTGATTCACGTAGTCTCCTCTGAACACTGTCTGTTACTTGAACACTATGAAGCATTTATTTGGGCTGCAATCTAAGGCAATTATTCTAATGAACTTATACTCTACAGGAGAGGTAAATGTGGCTCTTCCTTTCCTGTGGCGGTCCTCATGAGAGACAGTTTCATCATAGTGCTTGATGGTTTTTGCGACTGCACTTGAAGAAACGTTCAAAGTTCTTGAAATTTTTCGGATTTACTGACCTTCATGTCTTAAAGTATTGACGGACTGTCGTTTTTTGGTTACTACATGATTCCATAAGTGTTATTACATAATTTGTCTTCACTATTATTCTACAACGTAGAAAATAGCAAAAATAAAGAAAACCCTTGAATGAGTAGGTGTGTCCAAACTTTTGACTGTTACTGTATTTTATATTTTAAAAAAGGATTTAGACTTGAGGAAACTCTTTGCTTCACTCTTTCCTACAGTACTTCTTCACAGATACAGTGTAAGTTTATGCATGCTGGCATGCGTACACAAAGGAACCCACAAACAGATGTGCATTCACTCATGCGTACACACACCTGCACACTCACACACATTGACCCACACATTACACTCACAGAATTCCTTCCTGTAGTGTTTCTTTCACAATCACACACACACATGTGAAATGAAAGACAAAAGGTTTAACAAAAAGCTGCAGTGAAAAAGGAATGTAATTTTCATATAAAGTCAAATAAAATGTTATTGGTCGAATACACATGTTTGGTAGATGTTATTGCGGATGTAGCGAATTGCTTGTGTTTCTAGCTACAACAGTGCAGTAATATATAACAATACAATATTGATTAAAATACGATTTTACTGAATTATAGTACAGCAGGCCCTAATCTATGGATTTCACATGACTGGGCANGAACATTTCTAAAATATTTTATTTCAGCTCATGAAACACAGGACCAATACTTTACATTTTGCATTTACATTTTTGTTCAGTATATACATATGAAGTGGGTAAACAGTATGTAAACATTATTAAAGTGACCAGTGTTCCATTGCTATGTGCATAGGGCAGCAGCCTCTAAGGTGCATGGTAGAGTAACCAGGTGGTAGCCGGCTAGTGACAGTGACTAAAGTTCAGGGCAGGATACTGAGCGGGGGCTGGCTAGTGGTGACTATTTAACAGTCTGATGGCCTTGAGATAGAAGCTGTTTTTCAGTCTCTCGGTCCACGATCAGCTTGTTGACGTTGAGGGAGAGGTTATTTTCCTGGCACCACTCCACCAGGGCCCTCACCTCCTCCCTGTAGGCTGTCTCGTCATTGTTGGTAAGCAGGCCTACCACTGTTATGTCGTTTGCAAACTTGATTGAGTTGGAGACGTGCGTGGCCACGCAGTCATGGGTGAACAAGGAGTACAGGAGGCGGCTGAGCACGAACCCTTGTGGGGCCCCTGTGTTGAGCATCAGCGTAGTGGAGGTGTTGTTGCCTACCTTCACCACCTGGGGGTGGCCCGTCAGGAAGACCAGGACCCAGTTGCACAGGGCAGGGTTCAGACCCAGCTCAGTAAACTTCATGATGAGCTTGGAGGGTACTATGGTGTTGATGGCTGTAGTCAATGAACAGCATTCTTACATAGGTATTCATCTTGTCCAGATAGGATAGGATAGCTTCTTAGGGAGCGGCAGGTGAGGTGACGGTTTTGGAGAGTCTGGCGTGCCCAAAGCAAAATGCCTGCCACTCAGGCTCAGAAAATAGGATATGCACATAATTAGTACTATTGGATAGGAAACACTCTGAGGTTTCTAAAAGTGTTAACATAATGTCTGTGAGTATAACAGAACTCATTTAGCAGGCGAAAACCCGAGAAAAATCCATCCGGAAATCAGTTTCTGGTGACCTTTTGCTCTGTTTGACACACTCCCCTTTGAATCCAATTGTAACCAGGACTGAGACTGCAGTACCTATGGCTTCAACTAGATGTCAACAGTCTATATACAAAGACTCAGAGAGATTGGAGTTAACTTCTTAGGGAGCGGCTCCCGAGGTGACGGTTTTGGAGAGTCTGGCGTGCCCAAAGTAAAATGCCTCCCACTCAGGCCCAGAAAATAGGATATGCACATTAGTACTATTGGATAGGAAACACTCTGAAGTTTCTAAGAGTGTTAAAATATTGTGTATGAGTATAACAGAACTGATATAACAGGCAAAAACCCGAGGAATTTCTGTCCTGGAAAAAGTGTTTTGGACACATTGCCTCATTTTGAACCCCTCCCTATTGAAAACAGACGTAAGATTGCAGTACCTATTGCTTCCACTGGATGTCAACAGTCTCTAGACAGTGTTTGATGATGTTTAGTTGCTCTGGATGGTAATAGAAGAAGAATTTCGAAGTGGTCATCGGATGTAAACAGAAGAGGAAGCACGTTCACGGGCTTGCGCGCGCTGTGTTTTTTTCCTTTCCTATCGTCCAGTTTATAATCCGGTTGAAAAATTATAGTAAATATACATAAAAGTGTTCCTAAGGATACATTATCAATGATGTTTGATTGTTCTTGGACAAGTGTATAGGTACAGGTTGAACATGTTCTCTTCACGGTTCAATGGGCGAGTGGACGCTGTATTTTATGATCATAACGCGCCAACCAAACGAAGATTTATGGATATAATAAATGACTTTTTCTAACAAAAGAACCATTGGATGTCTAGCGCCCCACCACTCCCTAAGTAGTTTTAACAGAACGAATAGGTACAGGAAATGGCCAAGGTAGCTCAGAAGTCAACAAGTTTTCTCGGGCGCGAGTCTGGCTGCGCGCCCCACTTTATTTTACTTATATAACGTTTAGGTGACCATCCGAGTGAAATATTATCGCTAATATTCATAAAAGGATAGCTAAGGATGCATTTTAACTGGTATTTGATTTGTTTAGGAAAAGTTTATAGGTATATTTGAACGCGTTCTCTTCACGTTTCAATGGACGATTCGACGTTGGATTTTCTGAACATAACGCGCCAACCAAATGGAGATTTATGGATATAATAAATGACTTTTTCTAACAAAAGAACCATTGGATGTCTTCGTTGGACACTTGGGAAGCCCTCAGCAGAAGTTCTTCAAAAGGTAAGGGATTTGTTTTCGCTGTGAAATGTGTTTCGTGTGAACCGCGATGGTTTATGAATTTATGCTAATGGTTAAAATATTGGAGGTGCTACCCTCAAACAATCAAATGTTGTGCTTTCGCCGTAAAGCTTTTTTGAAATCTGACAATGCTGTGATATTGCCAAGAAACAGAGCTAGCGCCCCACTGCTCCCTAAGTAGATAGGAAAGTGTGCAGTGCAATGGCGATTGTGTCATCTGTGAATCTATTGGGGCAGTATTCAAATTGCAGTGGGTCTAGGGTGTCGGGTAAGGTGGAGGTGATATGATCCTTAACTAGCCTCTCAAGGCACTTCATGATGACAACAGCGAGTGCTACGGGGCGATAGTCATTTAGTTCAGTTACCGTCACTTTCTTGGGTACACTCTTAGAAAAATAAATGATATCTAGATCCTAAAAGGGTTCTTTGGCTGTCCCCATGGGAGAACCCTTTGAAGAACCCTTTTCGGTTCTGAGTAGAACCCTTTTGGTTTGAGGTAGAAGCATTTTGGGTTCCATGTAGAACCCTTTACACAGAGGGTTCTACATGGAACCAAAAGGGTTCTCCTATGGGGACAGCCGAATAACCCTTTTGGAACCATTTTTAAAAACAATTTACAGGAATAATGGTGGACATCTTGAAGCAAGTGGAGACAACAGACTGGGATAGCAAGAGACTGAATATGTCCATAAACACTCCAACCAGCTGGTCTGCGCATGCTATAAGGACGCAGCTAGGGATAACGTCTGGGCCGGCAGCCTTGCGAGGGTTACCACCCTTAAATGTCTTACTCACTTCGGCCATGGAGAATGAGAGTTCACAGTCCACGGGAGTGGTGGGGGCCAATGTATTTCACCTCGAAGCCGGTGAAGAAGGTGTTTAGCTTGTCCGGGAGTAAGACGTTGGTGTTCGCGACGTGGCAGGTTTTCCCTTTATAATTCGTGATTATCTGGATTATCCACATACTTCTCGAGTCTGAGCTGTTGAAATTTGAGTCTGTCAATAAATAGGATGTAACACTGCAAGTCTGATGAGTGGCTGTGTCTAGTGAGAGAAAGAGGGAGAGAAAGAGGGAGAAAGAGAGGGGAAAGGGGAAGAGAGAGACAGAGAGCAAGAGAGTAAAGAGAGTAAGACAGAAGGGCAGTGGCTATGCATTGAGGTGGCAGTGATTAGTGAGAGTATTTGCAACCACTGCCCTCGGTACAGTTGCTGGGTATTGTTTTCAGGTGCAGTTACTCTGGATAGGCAGCGGCAGTTATGTTGGGACAGGTTTTTTATTTTACCTTTATTTAACTAGGCAAGTCAGTTAAGATCAAACTCTTATTTACAATGACGGCCTAGGAACAGCGGGTTAACTGCCAGGTTGTGGCTGGGCAGTCAAACAAAGGATAATGGGGGTGGGGAAGAATTCAGGATATAATGATAGTCGTATGGTGCAGGTGGGTGGGGTTACTGATGGTGCTTTCAAGACAACTGGGAACTTGGAAAAAAAACAAGGTCAAATTATGACGTCAGTGATTTTTAGTCTGGACACTATATGCAGTGCATTCAGAAAGTATTCAGACTTTTTCCACATTTTGTTACAGCCTTATTCTAAAATGTATTAAATAAATGTTCCTCATCAATCTAAACTCATAAAAAAAAGAAACTTCCCTTTTTCAGGACCCCGTGATTTCAAAGATAATTAGTAAAAATCCAAATAACTTCACAGATCTTCAATGTAAAGGGTTTAAACACTGTTTCCCATGCTTGTTCAATGAACCATAAACAATTTTAATGAACTTGCACCTGTGGAACGGTCATTAAGACACTAACAGCTTACAGACGGTAGGCAATTAAGGTCACAGAAAACTTAGGACACTAAAGAGGTCTTTCTACTGACTCTGGAAAACACCAAAAGAAAGATGCCCAGGTCCCTGCTCATCTGCATGAACGTGACTTAGGCATGCTGCAAGGAGGCATGAGGATTGCATATGTGGCCAGGGCAATAAATTGCAATGTCCGTACTGTGAGACACCTAAGACAGCGCTACAGGGAGACAGAGCGGACAGCTGATCGTCCTTGCAGTGGCAGACCACGTGTAACAACACCTGCACAGGATCGGTACATCCGAACATCACACCTGCGGAACAGGTACAGGATGGCAACAACAACTGCCCGAGTTACACCAGGAACACACAATCCCTCCAGCAGTGCTCAGACTGTCCGCAATAGGTTGAGAGAGGCTGGACTGAGGGCTTGTAGGCCTGTTGTAAGGCAGGTCCTCACCAGACATCACCGGCAACAACATCGCCTATGGGCACAAACCCACCGTTGCTGGACCAGACAGGACTGGCAAAAAGTGCTCTTCACTGACGAGTCGTGGTTTTGTCTCACTAGGGGTGATGGTCTGACTTGCGTTGATCGTTGAAGGAATAAGCGTTACACCGAGGCCTGTACTCTGGAGCGGGATCGATTTGGAGGTGGAGGGTCCATCATGGACTGGGGCGGTGTGTCACAGCATCATCGGACTGAGCTTGATGTCATTGCAGGCAATCTCAACTCTGTGCGTTACAGGGAAGACATCCTCCTCCCTCATGTGGTACCCTTCCTGCAGGCTCATCCTGACATGACCCTCCAGCATGACAGTGCCACCAGCCATACTGCTCGTTCTGTGAGTGATTTCCTGCAAGACAGGAATGTCAGTGTTATGCCATGGCCAGCAAAGATCCCGGATCTCAATCCCATTGAGCACGTCTGGGGTCTGTTGGATCGGAGGGTGAGGTCAGGGCCATTCCCCCCAGAAATGACCAGGAACTTGCAGGTGCCTTGGTGGAAGAGTGGGGTAACATCTCACAGCAAGAACTGGCAAATCTGGTGCAGTCCATGAGGAGGAGATGCACTGCAGTACTTAATGCAGCTGGTGGCCACACCAGATACTGACTGTTACTTTTGATTTCGACCCCCCCTTTGTTCAGGGACACATTATTCCATTTCTGTTAGTCACATGTCTGTGGAACTTGTTCAGTTTATGTCTCAGTTGTTGAATCTTGTTATGTTCATACAAATATTTACACATGTTAAGTTTGCTGAAAATAAACGCAGTTGACAGTGAGAGGATGTTTATTTTTTTGCTGAGTTTACAAATGCATGTGGGCCAAGAGTAACAAGAACTGTTGACCATAGTGACTCACAAAGGATGGACAAATGCGACAGTTCGGGGCTCCACAAGGCGCCATCAAAGGTGAAAAGCTCCATCCCCGCAGAATGTGAGTCAGCTGAGATCATTCTTAGGACTGCTGACGTACTATGCATAGTTTGTGCCACTACATTAACTTTTTAACAAAACCAAAGAGTGGAAGTGGACAAACAGTTGTGAGGAGGCATTCAAGAAAGTGAAAACAGCCTTAGCTCAGTCAGAGGCCCTCATCCACTTCAACCCCAACTTGCCATTACAGTTGGCATGTGATGCACCGCCTTATGGCGTTGGTGCTGGTGTCTAACACATCATGCCATCAGGTGAAGAAAGGCCAATTGCTTTCGCATCACAGAACGTAGGGAAAGCCGAGAGCAATTATGCACAGATAGAGTGAGAAGCACTCGCCATCGTGTTCCTGTTTGGCTGTCGATTCACACTGCTGACGGACCATAGACCCCTCACCTCCATCTTTGGTCCCCACACCGGCATTCCATCGCTCGCAGCCAGCCGCATGCAGTGATGGGCATTACTGTTATCTGCTCACAGGTACGATATCAAGAACAGAAGGTTTGAGCAGCATTGCAATACAGACGGCCTCTCAAGGCTTCCCCTGTCGCACACACTAAGCACTCCCAGGCTGAAATCTTTAACTTCAAGGAAGTGACGAGCGCCCCAGTTACATCTGTCCAAGTGAAAAAGTTCACCCACACTGATCGAGTGATGTCTGAGGTCCTGGACATTGTCACTCATGGGAAAGGAGGAGAGCTATCAGAAACGAGCTCACGGTTCAGTTTGGATGCTTGCTATGGAGCTTTCGAGTCATCATACCGCCACCGCTGAGAAGATAGGTGGTTGAAGAACTCCATTCAGTGCACTGTGGCATGTTGCGAATGAAGGAGATTGCACATAGCTACTTTTGGTGGCCAGGTTTGGACACAGCTATCGAAGACAGGGTCAAGTCATGTTTTGCATAGCAAAATATGTGGAACATGCCTCAGCTAGCGCCACTACACCCATGGGACTTCCCAGAAGAGCCGTGGCAGTCCACATAAACTTTGCAGGCCCACTGGAGGATTGTATGTTCTTAGTCATAGTCGACACACACAGCAAGTGGCCTGAGGTCACAGTGATGATGAGCACCTCAGCGGAGAGAACCATCGAAGAGCTACGGTCAATCTTCAGTCGCTTCGGATTGCCAACGCAACTCGTTAGCGATAATGACCCCCAACTGGTGTCTGAAGAGTTCCGGTCATTCATGGAAGCAAATGGAATTCAGCACACCAAGTCAGCGCCGTATCACCCTGCAACGAACAGCCTTGCTGAAATATTTGTCCAGATGATGAAGCAAGCTTTACAATCATCACAAGGGAACGGGTCCCTCAATAGGCGCCTAAACACCTTCCTGGTGACCGACAGAAACACTCCCCATGCTACAGCCAAAGTCGCACCTGCGTCAGCCATGATGAAAAGACAGCTTCGCATGCGACTCGACATCCTGAGACCTCCAAAGACTCAACAAGTCGTACAGACACAACAGAGAGCACAGGTGGAGAGATGAAGCAAAGCAAAAGACAGAAGCTTCAGAGCTGGAGAGAAAGGAACTACTGCAAAGGTCCAAAGTGGATACCAGCAACAGTGGTCACACAAACAGGCCCTATGTCCTACACAGTTTACACACCAGAGAATATCATCTGGAGGAGAGACGTGGATCAACTGTTGCCAGGAACCAACTTCAGAGATGACGCATGTCAAGTGACAAACCAAGATCAGCTACTGGAGACAGCAACGTACAAATGTGGAAGGTGCTCCAGACTCACCTGAACCAGCCAGAGTGCCAACTCAGGGTACTGTTGGAACCCAGTCTGGGCATCACCACTCAGACTCAGAGACAATGTGACTGTAGACTCACTTGTATGTCGTCATTAACCTGCAAGAGAAAGACGACCCCCTGAAAGGTTAAATATTTAGTTCCGACTAACCTCCGGTATTGGGGCAGAATACACCTGTCACATCAGCCTTCGCTTTGGCTCCCCCTCCTGTCAAGCTCAGGCGTTCGGCGTCGCCGGCCTTCTAGCTGCTGCTGAACCTGCTGCTGGCAAACGCCCTTCACTCATCAACCCGGACTTGTCTCGTCATCATCACATACACCTGGTTCCAATCCCCACTCTATCACTGTATATATACTCCCTCTGTCATTGTAAATGTTGCTTGTTTTCCTGAGAGGAATCTCTCCTACTATTTCCTGAGTACTTTATTATTTTGCACTTTGGGTTTCATCCCGCTTTTATATATATAGTTTTTCATAAACTCAGTAGTTCTAAAACTGTGACTGCCTACTCCTCTCTACACTTGTGACAACACCTCAGAGTTAAGTCTGGGAAACGAGGCAGTCTACCCTCTATCCATAGTTCAGAAAATGTTATTCTGAAAAGTTATTTTAATTACATTAAGAGAACTGTTTTGTTAAGTATAAAATATGCAAAACAGTAAATATTTACTTTTTCCTTATGAGGCATCAAAAGTAAAGGTAGAGGAATATGTTGTGCATTGATATTCTAGTTTGTCCCTTTAGGGTACCTGTAGTACCCACTGCTTACGTACATTGGAATGCTGGGAATGTTTTGACCTGTGAAATGCATTAAGCAATGCCCACATTAGTTTATACTCCCATCTCATGTCCTGTTCTTATATTAGTTGTATAAGTAATACAGTGTGCACTTAATTTAATTTGAGCTGGTTAATTTGAGCCGGTTTGCTACAGCAGGAAAATAACCCTGCAGCAACAGGAAATGTGAATTATTATAATTATATTATAATTAATGGACATTTTTTGCAGGGGTTAATAAATACTTTGTTAGGGAAAATCAAGGGTGACATTTTAAAGTGGAAATTACAAACTTTAGAAGCCTTTTAAGACCTTGAATACAAGTTTGCAGCAACAAAAGAGTGATCAAATGAAGATCCTACATCTGCACGGCGGAAAAATGATGGATGTAGTCACAGGTGGGAGAGGGCAGTGTAGAGTGCAATTGAGATTGCGTCATCTGTGGATCTGTTGGGGCGGTATGCGAATTGGAGTGGATCCAGGGTGTCTGGGTTGATGGTGTTGATGTGAGCCATGACAAGCCTTTCAAAGCATTTCATGGCTACAGATGTGAGCGCGATAGTCATTTAAACAGGTTGTCTTGCCATTCTTGAGCACAGGGACTATGGTAGTCTGCTTGAAAAATGTAGGTATTACAGACTGGGTCAGAGAGAGGTTGAAAAAGTTTCACTGAAGACACTTGAAATTACCCTCCTCCCTATGGTAATGTATTCATATTATAGAAGACACAGAGGTCAACCGACAGAGAATGAGGGGTCAAGGGTCCTTCACCATTATGGCTCATCTCATTGTTCCCATGGCCTGTCGCTGATCAGTCAATAGATTCAGCGATTACAGCTGACCCAATAATGGCTCCCGGATGCCACAAGGGCACAAGATGGGGCAGTATTATCAAACACCTTTGTAGACTGTGTGTGACTTAAATACAATATACTGCAATACATTCATTTGTCATTGTATGGATTTGCAATCAGTGTGCTTAACTCTCCATGTAAACATGTAAATTCGCCATTTGTACTATTGCAGGACCATTGTGGAGAAGCTGATTGTATCTGACACAGTGGAAAATAAATGCCATTGTATTCCAATTGGCTGACTGTATCAGTGGCGGTCGGTGCCGTTTATGATGAGGGAGAACATTCATAATTTTAATGAGCATGGCCTTATTTCTATTTCAGCATATTTGATGACTGTTATTTATATTGCATTCACCCAGCTCAATGTAACATTGATAGGTTTAGATTACTACATGATACAAGATTTTTCCCTATACCCAACATGAGGTTGCTACAACCTAATCTATGAATAAAAGTTTACAACGCAGGGGCACAGGTCACGAGAAAAATGTGTGTAATCAAGGTGATTGACAGTGACACATTCAATACCGCCTTACACACTCTTGCCTGCATTTAGCTGATCTAGGTTGGAATCATTAGTTCAAAAGTTGCAAACGAGAGTTTCTATTCAAGTATGTTTATCCCTGTTTCTTTCCGTTTGCTTCCGTTTATAGCGCACGGATCCCGTGAACGCGATCAAAATCGACAACATCCGGTGAAGTTGGAGCTCGCCAAATTCAAATTACAAAATAGTATTATAAAACATTCATGGAAATACAAGTGTTGCACACTCTTCAAAAGCTTAGAATCTTGGCAATCTCACAGCGTTGTCAGATTTCAAAAAGGCTTTACGGCGAAAGCAGAACATTTGATTGTCTGAGGACAGTGCCCCGTGTACTTCCACCATTAGCATAATAATAAAACCAACGCGGGTGTCACAAAACACATAAAAAGAGCTATAATAAATCGCTTACCTTTGAAGATCTTCTGCTGATGGTAATCCGAAGTGTCCAAGCAAGACATTCAATGTTTCTTTTGTTCAAAAAAGCCCCTCTTTATATCCATAAAGCTCCGTTTGGTTGGCGCGTTCTGTTCAGAAAATCCACTGTCCACTCGCCCAATATAGAAGACATACAGACCGGTAAAAATATACCTATAAACTTTGTCCAAACAAATCAAACCACGTTTCTAATCGATCCTTATGTACACTATTATGTATATTAACTATTATATTTCACACGGATAATATCTTGAGCGATAGAAAAGTAAAAAACCGAGGCGCATCCCGTGCGCCAAACCCAAAAGGCACTTCCACACTCCACTTATATAAACTTCCTCCACTCCTCTAGTATTCAAGGTAAACGCATGAAACCTTGTCTAAAGACGGTTGATATCGAGTGGAAGCCATAGGTACTGCAACCTGGGAGCTGGATTTCAGAAGATCCTATAGCAACCCATTGGAAAATGAGCAAGCTCACAAAATGACATTTTCTTGGATGGATTTCCCTCGGGTTTTTGCCTGCCATATCAGTTCTGTTATACTCACAGACATTTTAACAGTTTTAGAAACTTCAGAGTGTTTTCTATCCAATACTACTATTATGTGCATATCCTAGCTTCTGGGCCTAAGTAACACAAAGTTTACTTTGGGCACATCCGACAGGCGGAAATTCAGGAAACTAGACCCTTGCGCTAAGGAATGTTTAAGAAATGTTTTTCAACAGAATCACCGGAATGAATACACCCCTGATCACACTTAAACACAATTAACTTTTTATAGCAGCCACATACGTACAGCATGATCACTTTGCTCATTATTTCCTTCTCGCATCTACGCACTCTCTTCCTCTCACCTTTTCCCATCGCTTGTGGACCTCAGTGCACAACACATCAGCTGTCTGTGACAAGGCGAAAAAACATTATACACAGCCGACATCGTAGTCACCATATTAGCTAACGTCATAGTTACTAGAACTAATGCGTTAGTAAACCCGCTACAAGTATGCAGTACAGTGTACAATCAGTAAGCAGTTTAGTAGTTAAATTGGCGGGCCCGGTAGCAATTAATTAATTAACTGGCATTTGATTTCTTTAGGAAAAGTTTATAGGTATATTTGAACGCGTTCTCTTCACAGTTCAATGGGCGATTCGACGTTGGATTTTCTGAACGCACCAACCAAACAGAGATTAATGGATATAATAAATTACTTTTTCTAACAAAAGAACCATTTTATGTCTTCGTTGTACACTTGGGAAGCCCTCAGCAGAAGTTCTTCAAAAGGTAAGGGATTTGTTTTTGCTGTGAAATGTGTTTTGTGTGAACCGTGATGGTTTATGAATTTATGCTAGCGCCCCACTGCTCCCTAAGTAGTTAAACCAAAAGCTTACCTTAACTTGGAAAAGATCCAGTGTTGGTAAACCATAGCCAGCTAGCTAACATAGCATCCCTCTCTGTTTGAGCCATGTGTTTGAGTAGGCAAAACTAGCTAGCTGCATTCACTAGCTAAGTAAGTGAAAGTGGGAAAAAACGAAATATCTCAAATCAAATCAAATTTTATTTGTCACATACACATGGTTAGCAGATGTTAATGCGAGTGTAGCGAAATGCTTGTGCTTCTAGGCAAGATGCAGTAGATGGTATGGAGTACAGTATATACACATATGAGATGAGTAATGTAGGATATGTAAACATTATATAAATGGCATTGTTTAAAGTGGCTAGTGATACATTATTTCATCCAATTATAATTATTAAAGTGGCTAGAGATTTGGGTCGATGGCCGAACGGCATAGGCAAGATACAGTAGATGGTTTAGAGTACAGTGTATACATTTGATATGAGTATGTTGGATACGTAAACATTATATACAAAATTGTTTAAAGTGGCTAGTGATACATTTGTTACATCCAATTCCTATGTTTAAAGTGGCTAGAGATTTAAGTCAGTATGTTGGCAGCAGCCACTCAATGTTAGTGATGGCTGTTTAACAGTCTGATGGCCTTGAGGTAGAAGCTGTTTTTCAGTCTCTCGGTCCCAGCTTTGATGCACCTGTACTGACCTCGCCTTCTGGATGATAGCGGGGTGAACAGGCAGTGGCTCGGGTGGTTGTTGTCCTTGATGATCTTTTTGGCCTTTCTGTGACATCGGGTGGTGTAGGTGTCCTGGAGGGCAGGTAGTTTACCCCCGGTGATGCGCTGTGCAGTCCTCACTACCCTCTGGAGAGCCTTACGGTTGTGGGCGGAGCAGTTGCCGTACCAGGCGGTGATACAGCCCGACAGGATGCTCTCGATTGTGCATCTGTAAAAGTTTGTGAGTGATTTTGGTGACAAGCCGAATTTCTTCAGCCTCCTGAGGTTGAAGAGGCGCTGTTGCGCCTTCTTCACCACGCTGTCTGTGTGGGTGGACCAATTCAGTTTGTCCGTGATGTGTACGCCGAGGAACTTAAAACTTTCCACCTTCTCCACTACTGTCCCCTCGATGTGGATAGGGGGGTGCTCCCTCTCCTGTTTCCTGAAGTCCACGATCATCTCCTTTGTTTTGCTGACATTGAGTGAGAGGTTATTTTCCTGACACCACACTCCGAGGGCCCTCACCTCCTCTCTGTAGGCCGTCTCGTCGTTGTTGGTAATCAAGCCTACCACTGTAGTGTCGTCAGCAAACTTGATGATTGAGTTGGATGCGTGCTTGGCCACGCAGTCATGGGTAAACAGGGAGTACAGGAGAGGGCTGAGAACGCACCCTTGTGGGGCCCCAGTGTTGAGGATCAGCGGGGTGGAGATGTTGTTTCCTACCCTCACCACCTGGGACCGGCCCGTCAGGAAGTCCAGGACCCAGTTGCACAGGGCTGGGTCGAGACCCAGGGTCTCGAGCTTAATGACGAGCTTGGAGGGAACTATGGTGTTAAATGCTGAGCTGTAGTCGATGAACAGCATTCTTACATAAGTATTCCTCTTGTCCAGATGGGTTAGGGCAGTATGCAGTGTGATTGCGATTGCGTCGTCTGTGGACCTATTGGGACGGTAAGCAAATTGGAGTGGGTCCAGGGTGTCTGGTAGGATGGAGGTGATATGATCCTTGACTAATCTCTCAAAGCACTTCATGATGACGGAAGTGAGTGCTACGGGGCGATAGTCATTTAGCTCAGTCACCTTAGCTTTCTTGGGAACAGGAACAATGGTGGCCCTCTTGAAGCATGTGGGAACAGCAGACTGGGATAGGGACTGATTGAATATGTCCGTAAACACACCAGCCAGCTGGTCTGCGCATGCTCTGAGGACACGGCCAGGGATGCCATCTGGGCCGGCAGCCTTGCGAGGGTTAACACATTTAAATGTTTTTCTCACATTGGCTGCGGTGAAGGTGAGCCCGCAGGTTTTGGTAGCGGGCCGTGTCGGTGGCACTGTATTGTCCTCAAAGCGAGCAAAGAAGTTGTTTAGTTTGTCTGGNTCAGCTTGAGGGGGGATGTACACGGCTGTGATTATAATCGAGGAGAATTCTCTTGGTAGATAATGCGGTCTGCATTTGATTGTAAGGAATTCTATGTCAGGTGAACAAAAGGACTTGAGTTCCTGTATGTTGTTATGATCACACCACGTCTCGTTAATCATAAGACACACACCCCCACCCTTCTTCTTACCAGATAGATGTTTGTTTCTGTCGGCGCGATGCGTGGAGAAACCAGGTGGCTGTACCGACTCAGATAACGTGTCCTGAGTGAGCCATGTTTCCGTGAAGCAAAGAACGTTGCAGTCTCGGATGTCTCTCTGAAAGGCAACCCTTGATCGGATTTCGTCTACTTTGTTGTCAAGAGACTGTACATTGGCGATTAAAATACTCGGGAGAGGTGCACGATGTGCCCGTCGACGTAGCTTGACCAAAAGACCGGCGCGTTTCCCTCTTCTCCGGCGCCGCCGTTGTTTTGATTCGCCGCGTGCTATCCAGTCTATTGTTGTGGTTGGGTTAGCAAACCGAGAATCCTCTTTGGGAAAGTCGTATTCCTGGTCGTAATGTTGGTAAGTTCACGTTGCTCTTATATCCAATAGTTCCTCCCGGTTGTATGTAATAAAACTTAATATTTCCCGGGGTAACAATGTAAAAAGTAATACATAAAAAAACAAAATACTGCATGATTTCCTGAGAACGTGAAGCGAGGCTGCCATCTCTGTCGGCGCCGGAAGTTAAGTAAATATCTCTCTCTCTCTTGCTTCTCCTTAATTTTGGAATAAATTAATTTGTTCAAAACTGTTAAACTATTGTCTTTCTCTCTCTTTGACTCAACTACTCACCACATTTTATGCACCGCGGTTCTAGCTAGTTGTAGCTTATGCTTTCAGTACTTGATTCATTCTCTGATCCTTCGATTGGGTGGACATCTTGTCAGTTCATGCTGCAAGAGCTCTGATAGGTTGGAGGGCGTCCTCCGGAGGTTGTCATAATTACTGTGTAAGTCTATGGAAGGAGGTGAGAATTATGCGCCTCCTAATTTTTGTATTGACCCAGAAGAGGACGGAAACTAGCTCTGCTCCGGCTACACTGTTGAGACTTCTGTAGACCTTCATTGCAAGACAGTGTGTTTTAATAAATTATTTGGTGACGTGAATATATTTTTTATAGTATTATCTAGAAAGGATAACTTTAATGTTTCACAATTTTTAGTTGTATGAAATTCACTGAGGAGAATCGTCCTCCTCTGAGGAGCCTCCACTGGTCTCTATCCATAAAACTTCAATGGCCAATGGATTAGTCAATATCAAAATAAATGTTTTTTGTTTTTATTAAGTGTGATTCTTTTTAGCAAAACCAACAATGGGAGTTGTCATGTTGTTCCTGAAAGCATACTGTGGTAATAGGGTAATGTAATTAAGAGAAGACAACTTAATTGGGCTGTTTGGTTTCGGCTAGATGTTAGAGTAAAGTAGCTGAAGAGTCTGCTGAAGAACTCATTGAACAGAATTTAATTGAATGACTATTGTCCATCCAAAGATGGAATCACACATCCGACAACATATTCAATACATGGATCCCATCAAAGTGTCTTTACCCTTTACTTATTAGAATGGATTATACACATGGATACACTATATGACATAATCAAACTGATAGAAGGATGGAGAGATCAGTAATCTGGTGAAATAGAGAGAGAGAAAACCTCTCAGGGATCAGAATTGACCCTCTCTTCCAATCCCTCAGACACACACAGTCCTGTTGTTTATGAATCTTTTATGGCCATGGTATTTTCTTCCCTCTGCTTTACCATGCCACTTTGCACAGACTGCCACGGAGCGTTTTCATTCCCATCGCACAGAAGCCCAGCCAAGGCCAGATCGCCACGGCCGACCTTCACTGACAAAGCCACCTTGCCGTGAAATTCCCGCTGCTGCTGCCTTTTGAAGACATAAGGTGTCAAGCCCTGTCTCTGTCAGACTACATTCATTGAAGTGCTTCTCTTTCAAGAGCTTCACAAGAGAGGCTGAAGGAAGACAGAAAGGGAAGAAAAGAGACAGAATATCTTAACGTTTGAAGCTTATGTGACGCTGTGTCAAAGTATGGATTTGACACGGTTTTAGATACACTACTGTTCGTAAGTTTGGGGTCACATAGAAATGTCCTTGTTTTTGAAAGAAAAGCATATTTTTTGTCCATTAAAATGACATCACATTGATCAGAAATACAGTGTAGACATTGTTAATGTTGTAAATGACTATAGTAACGGGAAATGGCAGATTTTTTATGGAACATCTACATAGGCGTACAGAGGCCCATTATCAGCAACCATCACTCCTGTGTTCCAATGGCACGTTGTGTTAGCTAATCCAAGCTGATCATTTTTAAAGGCTAATTGATCATTAGAAAACCCTTTTGCATTTGAGTTAGCATAGCTGAAAACTGTTGTCCTGATTAAAGAAGCAATAAAACTGGCCATTTCTGTTCTGTTACACTCACAGACATTATGTTAACACTTTTAGAAACTTCATAGTGTTTCCTATCCAATAGTACTAATTATGTGCATATCCTATTTTCTGGGCCTGAATGGGAGGCATTTTACTTTGGGCACGCCAGGCTCTCCAAAACGGTCAAGTTGTGCAGTGATCCCTAAGAAGTTAAGTGTGTCTGTGTGTATTGAAGTGTGTCTGTGTGTATGTGATGAAGTGTGTCTGTGTGAGTGTTATGAAGTGTTTCTGTGTGTGTGTGA
>QNTS01000341.1:297891-384137 GCA_003317085.1 Hucho hucho
TTAACCTCTCAGGGATCATTGGGGCGCTAGCGACCCACTCCCGACACCACCAGGTAAAATGTAAAGCGCCAAATTCAAAATCCCAAAGTTGAATTATTAAAAATCCACCAATATACAAGTGTTTCATACTCATCAAAAGCTCTGTTTCTTGGCAATATCACAGCGTTGTCAGATTTCAAAAAGGCTTTACGGCGAAAGCACTACATTTGATTGTTTGAGGACAGCACCTCACATACTTTTCACATAGCCATGAATTCATTAGCCAGCGTGGCACACACATAACACATTTCACAGCAAAAACAAATCAATTACCTGTTGAAGAACTTCTGCTGAGGTCATCCTAAGTGTCCAACGAAGACAATCCATGGTTCTTTTGTTAGAAAAAGTCATGTATTATATCCATAAATCTCCATTTGGTTCACGCGTCATAGTCAGAAACGACAGCCTCCACTAGTCCATTGAAACGTGGCGCGAACTCGTTCATCTTATACCTATAAACTTGTCCAAGAACAATCAAACATCATTTTAAATGTATCCTTAGGAACACTTTTACGTATATTTACTATAATAAATCAACCGGAATATAAACTGAGCTCTACAGACCGAGGGAAACACAGTGCGCGCTTCCCGAGAGCGCGCGCCCAGTCCTACAGAGTTCCAAAGAGGCACTTCCTGATTCTCTCTTCTTCTCTGTTCTAACTCATCTGAACAGCATGAAACCACTTTCTAGAGACAAAGGACATCCAGAGGAAGCGATAGGTACTGCATTCATATGCCCTTTTATGGGCATTTTCATGAGGGAGGGGTTCCAAATGAGGCACTCTGTGAAAACCACTTTCTCCAGGACAGAAATTCCTCTGGGTTTTGCCTGCCATATCCGTTCTGTTTTACTCACAGACAAATGGTTAACAGTTTTACAAAATTCAGAGTGTTTCCTATCCAATGGTACCAAATATGTGCATATCCTATTTTCTGGGCCTGAATGGGAGGCATTTTACTTTGGGCACGCCAGGCTCTCCAAAACGGTCAAGTTGTGCAGTGATCCCTAAGAAGTTAACCTTTTAATGTATGCTGTAGCGATAAGATTTCCCTTCACTGAAACTAAGGGGCCTAGCCCGAACCATGAAACACAGCCCCAGATCATTATTCCTCCTCCACCAAACCTTACGGTTGACACTATGCATTCAGGCAGGTAGCACTTTCCTGGCATGCGCCAAACCCAGATTTGTCCGCTGGACTGCCAGATGATGAGCGTGATTCATCACTCCAGAAAATCAGTTTCCACTATTCCAGAGTCCAATGGCTGCGAGCTTTACACCACTCCAGTTGACACGTGGCTTTGCGCATGATGATCTTCCATGAAGCTCCCGATGAACAGTCATTGTGCTGATATTGCTTCCAGAGGCAGTTTGGAACTCGTAGTGTTACAAACTGGATCATAGCCCATAACAAAGAGGAAGACAATGTGGAGATAAAGGAACAACAAAAATATATTTGTTAAATGAAGTAAACTAAGTAACAATGGTGTGTGTAGTCAATAGTGTAAGTTAGTGGATGTGTGCATAGATGGTGATAATGAGGGGTGTTGAAAGATGCCAAAATAAACAAACAGAAAAGAGGCCCCAAAACAACAAAATAACAACTATGTGTCTGTGTGGAGAGAGTCTCCTCAATATATGTGGGGGAAGGTGTATTTATCCCCGGGACACACCTGAGCCCAGGTGTGTCCCATTTCGCTGATGACCCTCCCAGCTCCGCCCTATTAAGGAAAACAAGAGCAGAGAGAAAGAATTCGGCAGACAGAATCCTCCATAAAACCGGGGACCACCAAGGACCCCGGAACACCACACCAACCAGAAAACTAGAAATGTATATTTAAAAAAAGATGTATACATAAACACAAACAAAATACTGCCCTGGTTAAAGCTGCCCTACTGCCTCAACCAACCTCATCCTCCCCAGACCTCACTAACCTTTGCACACAGGAAGCATCTTTTTAGAGTAAAGAAAAAAATGAGGACAGCAGGGAACAGATGACAAGAGTGACAGGACAACACAAAACAACACAAAATAAACAGTAGCCGATCACGTGGACGACTTGCATACGTCACAACACTTAGGGACAACTTGCATGAGAACACGCATGTTCACCAGTATCTGCATAAACCACTACGTCGTCCAGACAAACAGCGCTCCCGACCAGAACGGAAACAACCCTATTCATAAGGTGCTGAAAAGTGGCAGGTGCCAGAACAGGAGGGTGTAGTAAAGGCAGAGATTTTGTGTGCCCTACATATCAGTGGCACCTCCAATAGCCCTTTAACAGGTCAAATGTTCTCACAAATTTTGCTGGTCCGACCTGATCAAAGCAGTCCTCCGTCCGAGGAAGAGGAAATTAATCTGGCTTAGTGACACTGTTTACCTTATGGTAGTCTGTACGAAATCAGTTTGTCCCTTCCGGTTTACCGTCCAAGATACAGGGAGAAGCCCAGCTGGAGAAAGAAGGCTCTGCAATATCATTATTCATCATGTACCTGATCTCAGCATACAGACAACTACGTTTCTCTGAAGAAACTCTATAGAACCGCTGACGGATGGGTTCAGCATCCCCAACGTCAATATCATGTTCTATTAAATGTGTAAGTGTAGGTGTATCAGAAAACAAAACTGGAAAACTCAGAATCAGACCGCCTCGCCTATCAGCAGGTAGATGAGTGAGAAAGCTATCCAAAACATCCAGTGGCTCTGAATTTTTCAGTCTACCCTGCAGTACGCAATTATCAGGACCAGGGACATCCTCCTCACCATGCACGGACACAGCATGACAGAAAAAAAACTGTGATGTAACAGTAACAGTGTAATAGCGTTTTAGCATGGCACAGTTGGTGCGTTTACTTCCATTCCAGAGTGGCAACTATATACACTGCTCAAAAAAATAAAGGGAACACTAAAATAACACATCCTAGATCTGAATGAATGAAATAATCTTATTCAATACTTTTTTTTTTTACATAGTTGAATGTGCTGACAACAAAATTACACAAAAACTATCAATGGAAATCAAATGTATCAACCCATGGAGGTCTGGATTTGGAGTCACACTCAAAATTAAAGTGGAAAACCACACTACAGGCTGATCCAACTTTGATGTAATGTCCTTAAAACAAGTCAAAATGAGGCTCAGTAGTGTGTGTGGCCTCCACGTGCCTGTATGACCTCCCTACAACGCCTGGGCATGCTCCTGATGAGGTGGCGGATGGTCTCCTGAGGGATCTCCTCCCAGACCTGGACTAAAGCATCCGCCAACTCCTGGACAGTCTGTGGTGCAACGTGGCGTTGGTGGATGGAGCGAGACATGATGTCCCAGATGTGCTCAATTGGATTCAGGTCTGGGGAACGGGCGGGCCAGTCCATAGCATCAATGCCTTCCTCTTGCAGGAACTGCTGACACACTCCAGCCACATGAGGTCTAGCATTGTCTTGCATTAGGAGGAACCCAGGGCCAACCGCACCAGCATATGGTCTCACAAGGGGTCTGAGGATCTCATCTCGGTACCTAATGGCAGTCAGGCTACCTCTGGCGAGCACATGGAGGGCTGTGCGGCCCCCCAAAGAAATGCCACCCCACACCATGACTGACCCACCGCCAAACCGGTCATGCTGGAGGATGTTGCAGGCAGCAGAACGTTCTCCACGGCGTCTCCAGACTCTGTCACGTCTGTCACATGTGCTCAGTGTGAACCTGCTTTCATCTGTGAAGAGCACAGGGCGCCAATGGCGAATTTGCCAATCTTGGTGTTCTCTGGCAAATGCCAAACGTCCTGCACGGTGTTGGGCTGTAAGCACAACCCCCACCTGTGGACGTCGGGCCCTCATACCACCCTCATGGAGTCTGTTTCTGACCGTTTGAGCAGACACATGCACATTTGTGGCCTGCTGGAGGTCATTTTGCAGGGCTCTGGCAGTGCTCCTCCTGCTCCTCCTTGCACAAAGGCGGAGGTAGCGGTCCTGCTGCTGGATTGTTGCCCTCCTACGGCCTCCTCCACGTCTCCTGATGTACTGGCCTGTCTCCTGGTAGCGCCTCCATGCTCTGGACACTACGCTGACAGACACAGCAAACCTTCTTGCCACAGCTCGCATTGATGTGCCATCCTGGATGAGCTGCACTACCTGAGCCACTTGTGTGGGTTGTAGACTCCGTCTCATGCTACCACTAGAGTGAAAGCACCGCCAGCATTCAAAAGTGACCAAAACATCAGCCAGGAAGCATAGGAACTGAGAAGTGGTCTGTGGTCACCACCTGCAGAACCACTCCTTTATTGGGGGTGTCTTGCTAATTGCCTATAATTTACACCTGTTGTCTATTCCATTTGCACAACAGCATGTGAAATTTATTGTCAATCAGTGTTGCTTCCTAAGTGGACAGTTTGATTTCACAGAAGTGTGATTGACTTGGAGTTACATTGTGTTGTTTAAGTGTTCCCTTTATTTTTTTGAGCAGTGTAGTTTTGCTCAATGCACTGGCGGACAACCGTATATGGACCTTGACACTTGGCTTGAAAAGGAGAACCAACAATTGGCAGCAGAGCAAGAACCTGGTCACCTGGACTAAAATGATGAAGCTCAGCTCTTTGATCAAATATTTCTTCCATCCTCCCCTGTGAAGATGAAAGCTTCTCTTTAGCCATCTCACCAGCAGCGTACAGGCGTCGCCGGAAATCACACACGTAAGATCAACCTGGAGCACCGCTAAAAGCCCGTACACGCTATGTCCAAACACTAGGTAATTTGGACTGAAACCTGTGCTTTCCTCTGAAACCTCCCTGGCGGCTAACTGTAACAATGGTAACCCCTCCTCCCAATCCTTATCCATCTCAGTACAATAAGCTCTCAACGAAAGACTGAAGTGTTTGATGGAAACATTCCAGCACTCCTTGACTATGCGCATGATATGCGCTAGCCAAATTGTGTTTAATCTGGAGCAGTTGGAGAACCTGACCAAAAATATTAGAGGTGAAATTAGAACCTTGGTCACTCTGAATAACATTAGGGATTCCAAACAGTGAGATAAACTGAGGCAAAACTTTTAGCACAGACTTGTGATAGACCGGAGACCGGAGAAGATAGACACCAGAAAACCTAGTGGTCTGACACATCACAGTGAACAGGTAACTACTACCATTCTTAGAGCGAGGCAGAGGGCCAACAAATTCAACAATCAGATACTCAAAAGGTTGGCTAACAACGGTATTGGTTTAAATGCTTGATTATGTTTACCCAATAATTGACAGATGTGACAGGTTTTTATCAACGCAGAAACATCCCTCTTTAACCTAGGCCAAAATAAATATCTCAGTATGCGATAGGTATTCCTCACGCCCAGATATCCAGCAACATCATAGTGGGAAGTTTTCAACACCAACTCACGAAACTTAACTGGTACAACAACTTGACTAATAGCCTCCCCCACAAAACAACTACTATGAGGCACCCATTTTCTCATCAGGACATCATCCTGCAGAAAATAACCATGGGCGACATCTCCAAATTGTTCCACAGGCACGCAACTCTTCTAATGCGGGGTCAGCCCACTGCTCCTTGATTATATCGGACTGAGTCACAGATAACAGGATAACAGGGAAAGTAGTGACAGATTTCTTTGTAACATTATCGTTAGCCGGCGCAGTGACCAGGTCAACATGCCTCATGGAACATGTCACTTTGGGAAAATCTGTGCGCTCTTATTGGGAACCCCAACAAACAACGGCTTAATGGAAACCACTAGAGGTGGAGACACGACAGGCCATATGCTCACCAGCCAAGTTATTCCAAAGGATAATGTCGATACCCTCAATAGACAACGAAGGACGCACCCCTAAAACAACCTTGCCTTTCACCAGTTCAGAATCCAACATCAGTTTATGCAATAGAACTGACAGTGTTTAACCCCCAACACTATTCCCCGAATCAGTCTCAGCAGAGAAGGGTAACACAGACTCTAATGCAAATGACTCAGAGGCACCTGTGTCCCTCAAACTAGTGGTTATGCTGCGTGCTATATATATTGTGTACTACGGTTATCGTCCTGTTTTGGGTGTATTAAAAAAATACTATTGTGTATTCCTGCGCCTGTCTCCAAAATCCTTTATACAGTTGAAGTCGGAAGTTTACATTCACTTAGGTTGGAGTCATTAAAACTAGTTTTTCAACCGCTCTGCAAATTTCTTGTTAACAAACTATAGTTTTGGCAAGTCGGTTAGAACATCTACTTTGTGCATGACACAAGTAAATTTTCCAACAATTGTTTACAGACAGATTATTTCACTTATAATTCACTGTATCACAATTCCACTGGGTCAGAAGTCTGGTTCATCCTTGGGAGCGATTGCCTAAAGGTACCACGTTCATTTGTACAAACAATAGTACGAAAGTATAAACACCATGGGTCCACGCAGCCGGCATACCGCTCAGGAAGGAGACGCGTTCTGTTTCCTAGAGATGAACGTACTTTGGTGCGAAAAGTGCAAATCAATCTCAAAACAACAGCAAAGGACCTTGTGAAGATTTTGGAGGAAACAGGTACAAAGGTATCAATATCCACAGTAAAACGAGTCCTATATCAACATAACCTGAAAGGACGCTCAGCAAGGAAGAAGCCACTGCTCCTAAACCGCCATAAAAAAGGCAGACTACGGTTTGCAACTGCACATGGGGACAAAGATCGTACTTTTTGGAGAAATGTCCTCTGGTCTGATGAAACAAAAAAATAACTGTTCGGCCATAATGACCATCGTTATGTTTGGAGGAAAAAGGGGAGACTTTTGCAAGCCGAAGAACACCATCTCAACCGTGAAGTACAGGGGTGGCAGCATCATGTTGTGGGGGTGCTTTGCTGCAGGAGGGACTGGTGCACTTCACAAAATAGATGGCATCATGAGGAAGGAAAATAATGTGGCTATATTGAAGCAACATCTCAAGACATCAGTCAGGAAGTTAAAGCTTGGTCGCAAATGGGTCTTCCAAATGGACAATGACCCCAAGCATTCTTCCAAAGTTGTGGAAAAATGGCTTAAGGACAACAAAGTCAAGGTATTGGAGTGGCCATCACAAAGCCCTGACCTCAATCCTATAGAAAATTTGGGGGCAGAACTGAAAAAGCGTGTGCGAGGAAGGAGGCCTACTAACCTGATTCAGTTATACCAGCTCTGTCAGGAGGAATGGGCCAAAATTCACCCAACTTATTGTGGAAGGCTATCTGAAACGTTTGACCCAAGTTAAAAATTTAAAGGCAATGCTACCAAATACTAAATGAGTGTATGTAAACTTCTGACCCACTGGGTATGGGATGAAAGAAATAAAAGCTGAAATAAATCATTCTCTCTGCTATTATTCTGACATTTCACATTCTTAAAATAAAGTCATGATCCTAACTGACCTAAGACAGGGAATTTGTATTTCGATTAAATGTCAATAATTGTGAAAAACTGAGTTTAAATGTATTTGGCTAAGGTGTATGTAAACTTCCGACTTCAAGTGTGTGTATTGTAGGCAGGCCTACACTATTTTAGCTATGATTTGGATGTGTTAAACCCCCTCCATGATGCTACGTGTGTCCATGCTCATCATGAAACAAGAGATGAGAACCTCTGTGAATACCGGTGACCCTCGTAATTAAAATAATTTCAACTGAGACATTAGTCTCATTCCTTTGACAAATCTTTTAACAAAAGCATGTGCCACTTATTACTGTAAAGAATACAGATACCATTCCAAATATTATCTTGATTACAACTCAAACATGCCCCACAGTATTTGTTCAGAATTCTGTCATGACATTAGGTTGATCTCTTCCATTTGGGAGTGTTTGATGCATTATGGGAAATGTATTGAATTCCGTTTAATTAAATTCTATTTCCTTTAATTCCAACTGAAATGAAATAGCAATTCACAACTCAATTCAGAGTTGGCCTCAACCCTGACACATATAATGTATACACACACACACACACTCACAATGTAATAGGGTAAGCTCTTGTGTCTTTTTGACCAGGTCTTATTTGGTCCTGCATTATTGAGTAGCTCTCAGTCCATAAGGTACTGTAGTAGACATGCAGTGGTGGAAAAAGTAAAGATTCCTTAAAAGAAAATTACTCAAGTAAAAGTGAAAGTCACCCAGTAAAATACTACTTGAGTAAAAGTAAAAAAGTATTTGGTTTTAAATGTACTTAAGTATCAAAAGTAGAAGTATAAATCATTTAAAATGTATTATATTAAGCAAACCAGACAACACAATTTTCTTGTTTTTTTTTTCATTTACGGAGAGCCATGGGCACAGTTCAACACTCAGACATAATTTACAAAAGAAGCATTTGTGTTTAGTGAGTCTGCCAGATCAGGCAGTAGGGATGACCAGGGATGTTCTCTTGATAAGTGCGTGATTTCGACAATTTTCCTGTCCTGCTAAGCATTCAAAATGTAATGAGTACTTTTGAGTTTCAGGGACAATTTGCTGAGTAAAAAGTATGTTATTTTCATTAGGAATGTAGTGGAGAAAAAGTAAAAGTTGTCAAAAATATGAATAGTAAAGTACAGTACAGATACCCCAAAAACTACTTAAGTAGTACTTAAAAGTATTTTTACTTAAGTACTTTACTTCACTGCAGACATGTATCCACAAACTGCACTGGTATACTCACCACACATTCACACACACACAAACCCCCACACCAATGTACGCGCGCACACATGCAAGCGTCTCGACAAGTCGAGAAGCGGCTCCTGGCATTATACCTAAAGCGGACATTGCCTTTGGCTAAACAGAGTCGCATTAAGAGAAATCACATGCAACCTTGTTTACAAGTTCAAACACTGAAATGTGAGATGTAATCTACACCTCAATTAAGCTGATAGAATTCCTCATTATTTCATTTAATGATTTTCAATTTGAGTGTCAATATTTCCATATGGCCTACCCTTACTCCTTCTGACCTAACGTGAGAGGGACGGGTGGCTTCAGGACAATGATCAAGAGCAGCTGCTAACCGATTTGACAGCTCCAACGTAGTTACACCTCCGACACATTCGCTAGTTAACGCTTGATCTGATTGAGTCTAGGCCTAGCATTGTATAAAGCAATGTTTGTTTATTGTGTATGAGAGTGAGTGTGTACATGTGTATGTACTTGAGTGTGCATGTGCTTGAGTGCATGCATGCGTGGGTGGGCATGAGAAAGACAGAGAGAAAAGAAGAGTTTTACAGAAAAAAATGTAAAAACAGCTTCAAATCAAAGTTTATTGGTCGCGTACAGAGTTTAACAGATATTAAACGGGTGGATCAAAATGTGTGTGTTAGTAGCTCCTAACAGTGCATGTCAAACAATTACACAAATAACAATTAAAAACTAGAAATGAGAAATCACAACCCAAATAACACTGTGTCAGTACTCCAAATTCAATCTATTGTATATACACCAAGAATATATACTTAAAATGATATGTACAGCAGTAGATATATTGTATTACAGTGAGCTATGTTGAGAATCCAGTGTATAAATAGAAATTGGACGTCTGTCCATGTCCTGAAGACATTGGGAAATGCCTTCAAAACTGGCCACTAGTGGCAACAGTGAGCGCTATTACCATCAAGTAGGCTTGGGTTTTGCTATGGCGTTGTGGACGGGGATGGTTGATGGGTGTAATCCCATGACTCTGGATCCAAAAGTTGCATGTTCATTTCCAGTGGTACACTTGTTAACAATTGTTTTGTTTTAACCCTATCCCAAACATTAACCCTTAACCATTTGGAATGAATGCCTAAACTTCATGTCTTATCCGTATCCCGAACCTTAACTTAAAAACACTTTGGAATTTGAGAAGATCCTGCTTGGGAGGAGCAACCCAGGGTGACAAAAACAACTTTGAAATGTTATGTTTGGAGAAACATGGATAAACATCAGAATATGAAGTCAAATTGGTAAAACTGTGAGATCTTGTTAAACAAAATGCAATGTACAGTAGTATATATATTAGCATGAGCTATGTGAAGAATGAAGTATTTAAATACACAGTGTGAATAACAGTATAAAAGAAACGGTCCAGTGTTTAATATCTCTATATACATGGGGAAGCAGCGTTGGCCGTGTGTGTGTGTTTGTATATGCATATGTTTGTGAGTATGGGCGTATGTGTGTGTGTGTGTGTGTGTGTATATGTGAGTACAGGAATTTGTGTGTGTATGAGGTGGGTGTGTGTGTGTATGTGATAGAGAGAGAGAGAGAGAGAGAGAGCTTGTGTGTGTATTTTGCGTGAGTGAGTCTACCTTTGTCTCTTACTTCAGGGGATGGCGTGAAGGCTGTTCAACAGTTTGATGGCCTGAAGATTTTCAGTCTTTTGGTCTCGGCTATGATACACCTGTACTGTCTCTGTCTGCTAGATGGTAGCAGAGTGAACAGACCGTGACTTGTGTGGTCCTTGATGAGTTTCTTGGCCTTCCTTTGACACTAAGTGCTGTAAATGTCCTGGAGGGTAGACAGCGTGATGTGCTGGGCTGACCGTACCACCCTCTGGAGAGCCATATGTTTGAGGGCATTGCAGGTGGTGATGCAGCCTGACAGAATGCTCTTGTCCATCTATAGAAGTTTGTGAGGGTCTTAGGGGCCATGCCGAATTCATTCAACCACCCGAGGTTGAAGAGGCGCTGTTGCGCCTTCTTCACCACGGTGTCTGTGTTTTGGGACAATTTTAGGTTAGTGAGAGTCTACTTCTTCGAAGAAAGACGAGTGAGTCTTTCATCCTTTAAACTCTCCATCATTTGATCATTGTCTTACCCATTCAAATCAAATCAATCAGTATCTCCACAACTCTCAATTCTACCTTCACCTTATTTTACAGTCTGCCTATGTTCTCTTGCATCAGCCACATAACAAACTCCACCACATCTGAGGGAAAGAAAAAGCTCTCTTTCATGCAGGCCGGCTGCCAGTGAAATGACTGTCCATTAATAAACATGGTCATGGGAGTTATGCTCTGCAGTTAGTGATAGCATCGGTAAATAGAAAAATCCCCAGAGGAAAACTCTAAGCTTTGACTTGTAGAGCTAACACACTACTGCCAACTCGCCAATGCATGATAATAAGTCCAAAGCGAATCGAGACGGTCATAGATTAGTGTTTATTTGAAGACAGAGAGAGAGGGAGTGAGAGAGAGAGAAGGAAAGAAGGGACAAGAGTGGTAGAGAAAGAGAGGGAGAGGGCACAGAGGAATAATTCTCTCATTTCCCTCCGAGAGAACTGTCCATGAATTTCATGGCAGATTATTGCCTGTCTAGCTCAGTGTCAGCCATGTTTGTCAGGCTATTCAACATAGCATTATCACTTCTTTTTAGGTCAGTGATGGGGTTTTATGTTTCAAATCCCAGCCAGAGAGCATCTTCCTCTTTGATTGGACCCGCCTAACTCTCCTAGAAAAACTCATATCAGATTAAGACCAATGTAAGGCCCTATGTCTCTCATTAAGATTCAGAAAGTGTTGAGTTCCTCCATGTAATGCTAATCATACTTAAAAGTACATATTTTCTCTCGCTCTACCGCCAAGTTGGAGGGAGTGAGCAGGGGCTTAGGAGTAATGTCAGATCTCTTGCGCTACGTCTGCCTCTTCTGCCTCTCCAGATCTGAGCGCCAGTGAGTCGATTATTGAAGTGTGAACTTCATCTAGGGCTCCCCAGGGATTGGCTGAGGATAGCACCTTGAAATGGAGATAGTTACTTCAAACTCACGCCAGCATTTAGACTTCTGTAGCAAAGTGTTTATCCCCTGTTATTGGACTTATTTTCAAACACAGAGTGAATTAATCTGTTTGTGTGGTTTGTTAGGACGTTTGTTGATGTGTGCAGTGCATTCTTAGAGAATAAGGATTAATCTCTGTCAAAATAACACTACACAAGCCACGCTAATAGCTAGCCATGATGGCCTTGACCTGGATTAGAGCTGAGCTACTAGCGCTAGCTATCAATACTTAGTCTAGAACGTGATCTTGTGATCTTGGTGCAAATTACAGATCAAAGCAGTGAGGTATTTAGAACACACATCACAGGATCAGGGTTCTCCAGGGAGAACCTTGGCCATCCCCACCCGGCTGACATGCTGATCTGGTCCTCCAAGCATAGCCTCTTAGACAGACCCATCTCTTACACCCCACTGCTATTCATCTTTTATTATTTACAGTTGAAGTCGGAAGTTTACATACACCTTAGCCAAATACACTTAAACTCAGTTTTCACAATTCCTGACATTTAATCCTAGTAAAAAATCCCTGTTTTAGGTCAGTTAGGATCACCACTTTATTTTAAGAATGTGAAATGTCAGAATAATAGTAGAGAGAATGATTTATTTAAGCTTTTATTTATTTCATCACATTCCCAGTGGCTCAGAAGTTTACATACATTCAATTAGTATTTGGTAGCATTGCATTTAAATTGTTTAACTTGGGTCCAACATTTTGGGTAGCCTTCCACAAGCTTCCACAATAAGTTGGGTGAATTTTGGCCCATTCCTCCTGACAGAGCTGGTGTAATGGAGTCAGGTTTGTAGGCCTCCTTGCACCACACGCTTTTTCAGTTCTGCCCACAAATTGTCTATAGGATTGAGGTCAGGGCTTTGTGATGGCCACTCCAATACCTTGACTTTGTTGTTGTTAAGCCATCCTACCGATCCTCGACTTCGGCGATGTAATTTATGAAATAGCCTCCAACACTACTCAACAAATTGGATGCAGTCTATCACAGTGCCATCTGTTTTGTCACTGAAGCCCCATATACTACCCACCACTGCGACCTGTATGCTCTCGTTGGCTGGCCCTCGCTTCATATTCGTCGCCAAACCCACTGGCTCCAGGTCATCTACAAGTCTTTGCTAGGTAAAGCCCCACCTTATCTCAGCTCACTGGTCACCATAGCAGCACCCACCCGTAGCACGTGCTCCAGCAGGTATATCTCACTGGTCACCCCCAAAGTCAACTCCTCCTTTGGCCGCCTTTCCTTCCAGTTCTCTGCTGCCAATGACTGGAACGAACTGCAAAAAAATCACTGACGCTGGAGACTCATATCTCCCTCACTAGCTTTAAGCACCAGCTGTCAGAGTAGCTCACAGATCACTGCACCTGTACATCTGTAAACTGCCCATCCAACTACCTCATCCCCATACTGTATTTATTTATCTATTTATCTTGCTCATTTGCACCCCAGTATCTCTACTTGCACATTCATCTTCTGCACATCTACCATTTGATAGGGTCATTTGTAAGTGACTATAATATTACAACCTGAAAATGCATGAAGAGTTATAAGACAATAATCCAATAATGTGTGTGTCTAGAATTTTTAGAGACTAGGACATTGTGTTACTATCTTGCAATGTAAGCAGGGTGTATTTGGAAAACAAAGGGCTTATTGTGAAACCAAACTACAGAAATTAGGTCTTCCCACCCTCGGGAGGGGAAGAACGATTAGAAACTGTCTAGCTTGAAATCAGAAGTGATAAGCCATGAATGTGTACTGTAGAAAAATACAGCCACCTAAAGCGGGTGGAGTTTGTTTGTATGTACAATATAAAAGAACAGAGCTCTCATGAATAAAACCTGACCTATTGCAGATTTGGGAATTTGTCTAATTCTTCATTAACCAGAGCCTTACAACCTCTGGGAATTATTCAAAGCCCGAGTGATAGTTGAGTTCAACAACTGAGATAGCAAAATTGACACCATTCCAGTGTTTAATTGCTATATTGTAATTATTTCGCCACCATGGCCTATTTATTGCCCTACCTCCCTTATCTTACCTCATTTGCACTCCCTGTATATTTACTTTTTTTTCTTTTTCTACTGTATTATTGACTGTATGTTTGTTAATTCCATGTGTAACTTTGTGTTGTTGTATGTGTCGAACTGCTGTGCTTTATCTTGGCCAGGTCGCAGTTGTAATTGAGAACTTGTTCTCAACTAGCCTACCTAGTTAAATAAAGGTGAAACAAAATAAATAAAATGCCATTTTGCCACAACTCTGAAAGTATGCTTGGGGTCATTGTCCATTTGGAAGACCCATTTGCGACCAAGCTTTAACTTTACTGTGGATATAGATACTTTTGTACCTGTTTCCTCCAGCATCTTCACAGGGTCCTTTGCTGTTGTTCTGGGATTGATTTGCACTTTTCGCACCAAAGTGCAGTCATCTATAGGAGATAGGACGCATCTCCTTCCTGAGTGGTATGACTGCTGCGTGGTCCCATGGTGTTTATACTTGCATACTATTGTTTGTACAGATGATTGTGGTACATTCAGGCGTTTGGAAATTGCTCCCAAGGATGAACCAGACTTGTGGAGGTCTACAATTTTTTTCTGAGGTCTTGGCTGAGTTCTTTTGATTTTCCCATGATGTCAAGCAAAGAGGCACTGAGTTTGAATGTAGGCCTTGAAATACATCCACAGGTACACCTCCAATTGTCTCAAATGATGTCAATTAGCCTATTGAAAGCTTCTAAAGCCATGACATCATTTTCTGGAATTTTCCAAGCTGTTTAAAGGCACAGTCAACTTAGTGTATGTAAACTTCTGACCCACTGGAATTGTGATACAGTGAATTATAAGTGAAATAATCTGTCTGTAAACAATTGTTGGAAAAATTACTTGTCATGCACAAAGTAGATGTTCAAACCGACTTGCCAAAACTATAGTTTGTTGACAAGACATTTGTGGAGTGGTTGAAAAACTAGTTTTAATGACTCCAACCTAAATGTATGTAAACTTCCAACTTCAACTGTAACTAGGCAAGTCAGTTAAGAACAAATTGACAGCCTACCCCGGCAAAACCCTAACCCTGACAACACTGGGCCAATTGTACACCACCCTAAGGGACTCCCAATCACAGCCAGTTGTGATACAGCCTGGAATTGAACCAGAGTCTGTAGTGACACCTCTAGCACTAAGACGCAGAGCTTTAGACCACTGCGCCACTCGGGAGCACTTACTGCTGTTGTATCCAGGGACAGGGTTATATATTGTTGTCTCAGGTTGTTGTTTTTTTTAACAGAAAACAGGCTGAGTTCATTTTTGTTCGGTTACATGTTGGTTTCTTCCATTTTGTTACATTTCTTCAAATGTGTTACTTTTCTCATTCCTAATTGTAATTTCAAACGGGGATGTCAGTGACAAACACAAATACTTTCCACCAAACCTCTCTACATACCTGGTTAAGAGGTTTGGATCAATTGCCTACACATATGGTCTTATGAATAACCATTATCCTGCAGTCAATCAGCTCCCCCTTCTGCACCAATGACTTCTATATAACCCCCATCACAACATTGAAGTGCCTCTCCCTCCCTAGTCCCGACCACATGGTTGCCACAGCACCTTGTGTAAACCACATTAAAACAGCGACAGAAACGTAATTACACTTTAGGCATCACTAAGCATTGGCTCAGCAGTAATTCACTCCTTCCTTCTTCTTCCCCTCTTGACGACTGAGAAAAGGGATGAGGAAGGAAGATGCAATTTTCTGAGGACCCGGGATTCAGGGAAATGCATACGGAGGATTAAGCAGGAAATACAAAGAGCCCTGTACTCTTGCATTAGACGGGCTTAGGTTCTCCAATAGGTATGCATAGAATCATTTTCCTCTCTGATGTTCTTTAGACTGGCGACGTTAGATGAGGAATATGTGGAGAAATATATATGCAACTCCTCATACTGTGGCCTTCTGTCAGTCAGAGCTCTTTTTGTGGTGATGAAGCATTACATTATTAAAAGTATCTCATATTCAGCAGGCAGTCATCAATATAAAACAGAAAAATGAATCTGACTGTGGCTCGCCCGTTGACTGATTGCCAAATCTTCCCTTGCACTAAGTGAATTAATTACATAGCCCTGTGTCAGCTATAAGCACCTGCAGAAAAGATGAATAAGAGGGAATAAAAATACAAATTGTACAGTCCATTAGTGACAAATCAGGTCTCATGATTTAAATCCTGCAATTAATATGCGTACGGGCGTATGGTAGAATGTTAGAGAATATCAAATTAACTTTTAAGACCTGGGCCCTGTGCGTTGCATGAATACCAACTAATGACGATCAAACATTTAATTGGCGGATAGCGGGTGTGCACAGGTTTTTGGCATACGTGTACACCCACCCTATGTTAGAAATTTATGCCTGTGTTAAGGCCCCTGGATCTAATTAAACCAATTGAGGCAGTGCGGTGGCACACTGGATTTGCTAATGCAGTGCTGTGGAACAAGTGGAGGCAAACCCAGGGAGCTCAGAGTTGCGTGGCAACCTATGATGGGGAGCCTCTGATAAAAGCATGGCTGATTTCTACTGTGTGTGTGTGGGGGGGGGGGGGTATTGGTGTGTGTTTTGTGGTGTTTGTGTGTGTACGTGTGTGTTTATATACATGGGGGGGGGTTGTTGTTTGTGTGTGTGTATTTGTGGTGTGCACTTGTGTATGCACATGCGTGTTTATATAAATGTAGGTGTGTTTGTGTGTGTTCAGAGGGCTCTAAGCAGCCGCATATTTCACTCAATTAGTGCCACAGCAGGGAACTCTATGGCTACTTACTGGAGGAAGTTTGAGGCGGAATAGTTTTGCTTTGTGATCATGAGTAGTGATGAGGAGATGTGGGATTGAATATGTGTTTGAGAGTTGGGGGTGGGTGGGGTTGTGAGGAGAGAAGACTGCATAGCATATAGAAGAGGTGGTGAGGAGTGTTTGTGTGTGTCACATCAGCCCTTCTTAATCAAGTCCAGTCAGTCTACAGTTTAGAATACCAACCGCATGTGTGTCCACATATCTACTGGGAATGAGAACCTAGTCAATTTTGCTGCTGCAGCTGCTACCTGACAAGAGTGATGTGAGTTAGATATGCAGAGGCCTGGAGTAGTGGTCCGATGACTGATCCTTATCCACGGCTCCACTGGCAATCTGGGTCTTTGGCTTGGCTTTGCCTCTTTTCTCTTTTCTCATTTTGGCAGAACTTTTTAGTATTTTTTAGTATTGGAAGCATCTAACTGGCTAACACCATCTACAGTTGAAGTCGGAAGATTACATACGCTTAGGTTGGAGTCATTAAAACTTGTTTTTCAACCACTCCACACATTTCTTGTTTAACAAACTGTCGTTTTGGAAAGTCGGTTAGCACATCTACTTTGTGCATGACACAAGTAATTTTTCCAAAAATTGTTTACAGACAGATTATTTCACTGTATCAGAATTCTAGTGGGTCAGAAGTTTACATACACTAAGTTGACTGTTCCTTTAAACAGCTTGTAAAATTCCAGAAAATGATGTCATGGCTTTAGAAGCTTCTGATAGGCTAATTGACATCTTTGAGTCAATTGGAGGTGTACCTGTGGATGTATTTCAGATGCACTATCAGGCTGTTTAACTAACATAATTGGAAAATCAAAAGAAATCAGCCAAGACCTCAGATTTTTTTTTACCTCCACAAGTCTGGTTCATCCTTGGGAGCAATTTACAAACACCTGAAGGTACCACATTCATCTGTACAAACAATGGTACGCAAGTATAAACACCATGAGACCATGCAGTCGTCATACTGCTCAAGAAGGAAACACGTTCTGTCTCCTAGAGATGAACGTACTTTGGTGTGAAAAGTCCAAATCAATCCCAGAACAACAGCAAAGGACCTTGTGAAGATACTGGAGGAAACAGGTACAAAAGTTTCAGGAAAATGAGTCCTATATCGACACAACCTGAAAAGCCGCTCAGCAAGGAAGAAGCCACTGCTCCAAAACGGCCATAAAAAAGCCATATTACAGTTTGCAACTGCGCATGGTGACAAAGATCGTACTTTTTGGAGAAATGTCCTCTGGTCTGATGAAAGAAAAATATAACTGTTTGGCCATAATGACCATCGTTATGTTTGGAGGAGAAAGGGGGATGCTTGAAAGTTGAAGAACACCATCCCAACCGTGAAGCACGGGGGTGGCAGCATCATGTTGTGGAGGTGCTTTGCTGCAGGAGGGTCTGGTGCACTTCACAAAATAGATGGCATCATGAGGAAGGAAAATTATGTGGATTTATAAAAGCAACATCTCACGACATCAGTCAGGAAGTTAAAGCTTGGTTGCAAATGGGTCTTCCAAATGGACAATGACCCCAAGCATACTTCCAAAGTTGTGGCAAAATTGCTTAAGGACAACAAAGTCAAGGTATTGGAGTGGCCATCACAAAGCCCTGACCTCAGTCCTATAGAAAATGTGTGGGCAGAACTGAAAAAGCGGGTGCGAGCAAGGAGGCCTACAAACATAACTCAGTTACACCAGCTCTGTCAGGAGGAATGGGCCAAAATTCAACAACTTATTGTGGGAAGCTTGTGGAAGGCTACCTGAAATGTTTGATCCAAGTTAAACAATTTAAAAGCAATGCTACCAAATACTAATTGAGTGTATGTGAACTTCTGACCCACTGGGAATGTGATGAAAGAAATAAAAGCTGAAAGAAATCATTCTCTCTGCTATTATTCTGACATTTCACATTCTTAAAATAAAGTAGTGATCCTAAGACACTGAATTTTTACTAGGATTAAATGTCAGGAATTGTGAAAAACTGAGTTTAAATGTATTTGGCTAAGGTGTATGTAAACGTCCGACTTTAACTGTATACATTTCATAAAAGTTGAAAATACAACCCAAAACTCTTTATTTATGCTTCAATTTATTACCTTACCTCTGTCGACTTTTCTTAATCTTTAGGTTACCTTTGTCCCCCTGTTTTTGTTTTACGCCTTCTTGGAAATAACAGGTGAAACTTGGTGCAAATATTCAGTAAATCTATCCCTAGAGTGGTAGAATAAAATAGACAATAAGTCAGAGGGATTGAGATGGAAAGAGTGATAAGAGGAGAGAAAGAGAGTGATTGCTGATACTGAGATCTGCCTCCTATATTCAATAGTGACAGGAATTTTATCAGTATTCTGGTTCTATTCTTAACCACACACTGAGCTTGAGAGTCAATAACATGGGTCAGCAGCCTGCCCTGATTTATATCAACAATGTCCTGATTATGCATCAAATGGTTTATTTATTTTATGGTCTGTTATTAACTTAGAAATTCATGTTAGAAAAAAGGAAAAAGAAATTACATGGTAAAATTATTATTTTATAATAAATATATTTAATTATTCATTTATCTGCACGAACATAAACAACTGCCATAAACAACTGTGGTGTGTGTGTGTGTTTCAAGTTTTTTTTGCTGTATGTACAGGATACACATGGTATACACCGTCCAACGAATTGCTTAGTTGCAGGTTCCTTCTGGACAATGCAACAACAATAAGAAATGATAAAAGATAAGAATACGGGCATAAGTAAATGGCTCAGTAGAATAAACATTTTAGCATAAGTATAATACAGGAAGGCACTTTTGCATTCGTGTGTAGACAGTTAAGCTCTGCCTGCAACTAAAGTGGTCCAGCTATAGCTAGTGTGTGTGTGACTTGAAGGTTATCTGTGTCTGCATCATCTCTCATGTTGCTCCTGGCTAGCTTCCTGTGCACTCTCATTTTTCTTCCTCTCCCTCTCTCCCTCTTTCTCTCTCTCTCTCTCACTCTCTATCCACTGTTTCTTGCTGCATGCCCGTGGATTGTCATTGACTTCATCGACAACTTACCTTTTGGCATAACTGAGGAGGCTGAGCATAAATGTACACACTCATCAAATATTCTAAACCTTATTACGTTATAGTGTATCATATTTGGCTGGCTGTGTCAATGCTTTGGGGACGCAGTAATTTTTCTGCTCCCTCTGCATTTTCTTAACCTTCGGGCAGGGGCTTTGTCCTCTCTGCACCTCCTCTGTCCCCTTCACTGGTTTTATTTGCCATTCCCCTTTCAAAAAAATGGGACTCTGCCCAGACATGTCCAGCCCATAGCCTATAGTAGTTTGGACAAGAACAGAGGAGAGGAGTCTGGGTCAAGATTGCATCTGCAGAGTCACAGAATGGGAGTGATTAAATTAAGGTACTGACAGAACAAAGTGTCCTCTCTCCCCTCATCTCATCTTTCCTGGGTGGGTCTGAATACCTCCCTCTTGATCCATTTTCCCCAGGTACAAAAGTTGGAATGGGCCTGTGGCTGGCAGCTGCTGGACTGAAAGGACAAGCTCTTCCTCGCAGAGTTGAAGAGATAATAAATGGCTTATTTTCTTATAACTGCACCACGGGTGTCCATCTCTGCTGTCCCCATAGGAGAACCTTTTTGGTTCCAGGTAGGACCATTTTTTGGTTCCAAAAGGGTTCTACCTGGAACCAAAAGCGTTCTACCTGGAACCAAAAAGGGTTCTTTAAAGGGCTCCTATGGGGACAGCCAAAGAACCCTTTTAGGTTCTAGATAGCATTTTTTTTTTTAAGAGTGTAGACGTACATTATGGACTTTTAGCCAGGGAGTGGTTGTTGACTAGGGAACTGGAGGAACGAAGAGGTACCACAGGCTTGAGAAGAGGGGACAATCATTGACTTTGTAAAGAGATGTGAAATTAATACGCCCATCTTATCGAGGCAAAGCATACGCCAGAGATATCTACCTACAGGCC
The DNA here is from genome assembly GCA_003317085.1 of Hucho hucho. Taxonomy (NCBI): domain Eukaryota; kingdom Metazoa; phylum Chordata; class Actinopteri; order Salmoniformes; family Salmonidae; genus Hucho; species Hucho hucho. The sequence goes on from QNTS01000341.1 coordinate 318,493, forward strand.
TAAAAGTCTGAGTAGCTCACCTGGCTGCCTATAATGGTAGAGGACGGTTGAGACACCATCGTAGTAATGCTATTCTCAGTCAACCTTTGTAACTAGCAATCACTGGCATAAGGATTATTTTGCAAACAATCAAAAGTCCAAATGTTAGGGTATTTGGCTCATGAAATTGCATCCTTGATTGGCAACAGTAGGATCTTTAGCAAGCTGTGCTCAATGGAGTTAAATGTGGTTGGTACTGAATTACGAGCTACTTAATTATTTACAGTTTCACATTCAGACAAGACCTGTAATAAAGGGCCATGTAAAAAGACCCATGAGCACTGACAAGTGACGTTCATAGGAGCACATCAAATTTGGTGTTGATTGAAAGCTAACATTGTTGAGAAATTAAGGCATATGTAAATGATTTAACCATTTTCCATCCCAAAAATGTGGTATAAGCAAAGACTGCTTGACTTTCTGGTCAAGCAGATTGAAAAGGGGGCTTAGAAAACATCTAGCAGAAAAAGTCTGAAAAGGTATTAGAAATACATCAAAACACAATAATGCTGAAGTAAAGACCCTTGCCAACTATTAAATATTTATATTTAGTTTTGCAGAGATTATTTTCATTCTGTAAGTTTAAGAAATATTTCCTAGTGTCTTGTCATTCTGTTTCCAAAAACCCACATATCTTTAATTAAGTAATTTTCTAATTTCTCTCCCTCATGACAAGGGAAGATAATGAAAGTTCAGAGAAGTAACAAGCAAAGGTAGAACTACCAATTCGATTTAGTATTTTTACTGCTAACAATTTGGTTTATGATTTATAGAGTGATGAAAACGCATCATTCTGTTACCATATGGGAATTCATAGTAGTCACAAACTCTCTTCCACTAGTATACTGTTATGTTGCAATCATTCTTAGCTGTTTTCTTTCTGTCTCTGTCAAAGCAAGAGATTGAAAACAGTCTGGAGAACTTTCTCCCTGACTCTCTTATCTCTCTCTCCAGTTAATGTCATCTCTCCCGAACTCTTACTGACACCTACCCATGAGCCCCCTTTCTTTCCATTTACTTTCCCACTGAGCACCGTTTGACATTGGACGTCCTTGGACGTTGAAAAGTAGTTGGAATTTGGTCAGTCCAAATTTGAACCAATTATGGACGTCTGTTTCACAAGTTTGGACAGTATAGTAGTACAGTAAAGAAAAGTAGCGAATAGGTAAGCTCAATACAGTACTGTAATGTACAGTAGAGTAGAGTTTAGTGCAGTACTCTACAGTGCAGTAGAGTACACTAGAGTAGATTACAGTATAATTTACTGCATTGTACTGTATCGTACTGTACTGCACTGTACTCTACTGTATGTACAGAACTATCCTCTAAATCAAATAACATTTTATTGGTCACATACACGTGATTAGCAGATGTTATTGCGGGTGTAGCGAAATGCTTGTGCTTCTATTTCTGAAAGTGCAGTAATATTAAGACTATATACATATGGACGAGCGATGTCAAAGCGGAACAGACTAAGATACAGTAGAATAGAATAGAATACAGTATATACATATGAGATGAGTAATGCAAGATATGTTTATTTTTTATTTCACCTTTATTTAACCAGGTAGGCCAGTTGATTACAAATTCTCATTTACAACTGCGACCTGGCCAAGATAAAGCAAAGCAGTGCGACACAAACAACAACACAGAGTTACACATGGAATAAACAAATGTACAGTCAATAATACAATAGAAAAAATATATATACAGTATGTGCAAATGAGGTAAGATTAGGGAGGTAAGGCAATAAATAGGCCGTAGTGGCGAAGTAATTACAATTTAGCAATTAAACTCTGGAGTGATAGATGTGCAGAAGATGAATGTGCAAGTAGAGATACTGGGGTGCAAAGGAGAAAAAAAATATGGGGATGAGGTAGTTGGATGGGCTATTTACAGATGGGCTATGTACAGGTGCAATGATCTGTGAGCTGCTCTGACAGCTGATGCTTAAAGTTAATGAGGGAGATATGAATCCCCAGCTCAGTGATTTTTGCAATTCGTTCCAGTCATTGGCAGCAGAGAACTAGAAGGAAAGGCGGCCAAAGGAGGAGTTGACTTTGGGGGTGACCAGTGAAATATACCTGCTGGAGTGCGTGCTACGGGTGGGTGTTGCTATGGTGACCAGTGAGCTGAGATAAGGCGGGGCGTTACCTAGCAAAGACTTATAGATGACCTGGAGCCAGTGGGTTTGGCGACGAATATGAAGCGAGGGCCAGCAAACGAGACCATACAGGTTGCAGTGGTGGGTAGTATATGGGGCTTCGGTGACAAAACGGATGGCACTGTGATAGACTGCATCCAATTTGCTGAGTAGAGTGTTGGAGGCTATTTTGTAAATTACATTGCCGAAGTGTAAACAGTGTAAACATTATTAACTACTTACGGAGTGGTGGGGCGCTAGCCGACACTATCCGGTGAAATGTGAGGCGCCAAATTCAAAATCCAAAAGTTGAATTATTAAACATTCATCAATATACAAATGTTGCATAGTCATCAAAAGCTCTCTTTCTTGGCAATATCACAGCGTTGTCAGATTTCAAAAAGGCTTTACGGCGAAAGCACAACATTTGATTGTTTGAGGGTAGCACCTCTAATATTTACGCATTAGCGTAAATCCATAACCCAACACGGGTCTCAAAAAACGCATAAAATCGCTAATATAAAATCGCTTACCTTTGATGAACTTCTGCTGAGGGCTTCCCAAGTGTCCAACGAAGACAAACCATGATTCTTTTGTTAGAAAAAGTCATTTATTATATCCATAAATCTCTGTTTGGTTGGCGCGTTATGATCAGAAAATCCACCGTTGAGTCGCCCATTGAACCATGAAGAGAACACCTTCAAATTATATCTATACACTTTCTATAAACAAATCAAACATAATTTTTAATGTATCCTTAGGTATCCTTTTGGGTATATTTGCTGTAATATTTCAACCGGACGATAACATGAACGATAGGAAAGAAAAATAAAATGGTGCGCGTTCACAATCTCGCGCGCGTCAAACCTTGTTTACAAAAGTGGTCGCTGACAATTTCCTGTTCCTATCTGTTCTGGTCACTCCTACAATTCCCAGACTTTGTCTGTTGACATCTAGTGGAAGCCATAGGTACTGCAGTCTCAGTCCTAGTTAAAATACAAATGAATAGGCAGCCTGGAGAAGGTCATTTACAAAAAAAACTGCAAATCCGGATGGATTTTCCTCTGGTTTTTGCCTGCTATATCAGTTCTGTTATACTCACATACATTACTTTAACACTTTTAGAAACTTCAGAATGTTTCCTATCCAATAGTACTACTTATGTGCATCTCCTATTTTCTGGGCCTGAGTGGCAGGCATTTTACTTTGGGCACGCCAGACTCTCCAAAACCATCACCTCTGCTGCCGCTCCCTAAGAAGTGAATGTGCTAGTGATGTCTGTTTCTCAAACTAGACACTCTAATGTACTTGTCCTCTTGCTCATTTGTGCCCCGGGGCCTCTCCTCTTTCATTCTGGTTAGAGCCAGTTTGCACTGTTCTGTGAAGGGAGTAGTACACAGCGTTGTACGAGATCTTCAGTTTCTTGGCAATTTCTCGCATATAGCCTTAATTTCTCAGAACAAGAATAGACTAACGAGTTTCAGAAGAAAGGTCTTTGTTTCTTGCCATGTTGAGCCTGTAATCGAACCCACAAATGCTGATGCTCCAGATACTCAGTTTTATTGCTTCGTTAATCAGAACAACAGTTTTCAGCTGTGCTAACATAATTGCAAATGGGTTTTCTACTGATCAGTTAGCCTTTTAAAATTATAAACTTAGATTAGCTAACACAACGTGCCATTGCAACACAGGAGTGATGGTTGCTGATAATGGGCCAATGTATGCCTATGTTGATATTCCATTATTCCAGCTACAATAGTCCTTTATAATATTAACAATGTCTACACTGTATTTCTGATCAATTTGATGTTATTTTAATTGACTTTTAATTTAAGCTTTACTTTTAAAAAAAAGTACATTTCTAAGTGACCCCAAACTTTTGAATGGTAGTGTATATACAGTTGAAGTCGGAAGTTTACATACACCATAGCCAAATACATTTAAACTCAGTTTTTTCACAATTCCTGACATTTAATAGGTCAGTTAGGATAACCACTTTATTTTAATGTGAGAATTATGTCAGAATAATAGTAGAGAGAATGATTTATTTAAGCTTTTATTTATTTCATCACATTCCCAGAGGGTCAGAAGTTACATACACTCAATTAGTATTTGGTAGCATTGCCTTTAAATTGTTTAACTTGGGTCAAACGTTTCGAGTAGCCTTCCACAAGCTTCACACAATAAGTTGGGTGAATTTTGGCACATTCCTCCTGACAGAGCTGGTGTAACTGAGTCAGGTTTGTAGGCCTCCTTGCTCACACACACTTTTCAGTTCTGCCCACAAATATTCTCACTGCGGTGGCGGTCGGCGCTCGCCTTCTGCCGCCTCACGGCCCATTGCAGGTGCACATGGGCGGCATCCCAGGTCTCCTCCGAGCGCTTAAACCATTCGTCCACCACAGGAGCCTCGATCTGGCTCTGATTCCAAGGTGCCAGAACCGGCTGATAACCCAGTACGCACTGGAAGGGAGAGAGGTTAGTGGAGGAGTGGCGGAGTGAGTTTTGGGCCGTCTCTGCCCAAGGGATGAACGTCGCCCACTCCCCCGGAATATGGCAATATGACCGCAGAAACTTACCCACATCCTGGTTTACTCTCTCCACCTGCCCGTTACTCTCGGGGTGAAAACCTGAGGTGAGGCTGACCGAGACTCCCAGACAATCCATGAACGCCCTCCAAACCCTGGACGTGAACTGGGGACCCCGATCAGAGACTATATCCTCAGGCACCCCGTAGTTCCGTAAGACGTGTGTGAACAGGGCCTCCGCAGTCTGTAGGGCCATAGGGAGACCGGGCAAAGGAAGGAGACGGCAGGACTTAGAAAACCGATCCACAACGACCAGGATCATGGTGTTGCCCTGTGAGGGAGGAAGATCAGTCAGGAAGTCCACAGACAGGTGCGACCACGGCCGCTGTGGAACGGGTAGGGGTTGTAACTTCCCTCTGGGCAGGTGTCTGGGAGCCTTGCACTGGGCGCACACCGAGCAGGAGGAAACATAAACCCTAACGTCCTTAGCTAAAGTGGGCCACCAGTACTTCCCACTAAGACAGCGCACTGTCCGACCGATGCCAGGATGACCAGAGGAGTGTGACGTGTGGGCCCAATAGATCAACTGGTCGTGGACAACAGACGGAACGTACAGACGCCCAGCTGGACACTGAAAGGGAGTGGGCACTGTACGTAACGCCCGTTCAATGTCCGCGTCCAGCTCTCACACTACCGGTGCCACCAGGCAATAGGCCGGGAGTATGGGAGTGTGATCCATGGACCACTCCTCTGTGTCATACATCCGTGACAGTGCGTCTGCCTTAGCGTTCTGGGAACCTGGTCAGTAGGAAAGGGTGAAAACAAAATGGGTAAAGAACATGGCCCACCTTGCCTGGCGAGGGTTCAGTCTCCTCACCGCGCGGATGTACTCCAGATTGCGGTGGTCAGTCCAGATGAGAAAAGGGTGTTTAGCCCCCTCAAGCCAATGTCTCCACACCTTCAGAGCCTTGATGACAGCCAACAACTCCATGTCCCCCACATCATAAATTCGCTCCGCCAGGCTGAGCTTCTTCAAAAAGAAGGCACAGGGGCAGAGCTTCGGTGGCGTACCCAAGAGCTGAGAGAGCACGGCTCCTATCCCAGCCTCGGACGCGTCCCCCTCCACTATGAACGCCAAAGAGGGATCCGGATGAGCCAGCACGGGAGCCGAGGTAAACAGAGCCTTCAGGTGACCAAAAGCCCTGTCTGCCCCAGCCGACCACTGCAGTCGCACCGGTTCTCCCATCAGCAGTGAGGTAATTGGAGCCGCTACCTGACCAAAGCCCTGGATAAACCTCCGGTAGTAGTTGGCAAACCCTAAGAACCGCTGCACTTCCTTTACCGTGGTGGGAGTCGGCCAATTACGCACGGCTGAAATGCGGTCACTCTCCATCTCCACCCCTGACGTGGAAATGCGGTACCCTAGGAAGGAGACGGACTGTTAGAAGGACAGACATTTCTCAGCCTTGACGTACAGGTCATGTTCCAACAGTCGACCAAGCACCCTGCGCACCAGGGACACATGCTCGGCGCATGTAGGAGAGTATATCAGAATGTCATCAATATACACCACGACACCCTGCCCGTGCAGGTCCCTGAAAATCTCGTCTACAAAGGCCTGGAAGACTGATGGAGCATTCATCAACCCGTACGGCATGACGAGGTACTCATAGTGCCCTGAGGTGGTACTAAATGCCGTCTTCCACTCGTCTCCTTCCCGGATACGCACCAGGTTGTAAGCGCTCCTGAGATCCAATTTTGTGAAGAAGCGCGCCCCGTGCATTGACTTGATCGCACTGGCTATGAGAGGTAGCGGGTAACTGTACCTCACAGTGATCTGGTTGATGCCTCGATAGTCAATACACGGGTGCAGACCTCCATCCTTCTTCACAAAAAAGAAGCTTGAGGAGGCAGGTGAAGTGGAGGGCCGAATGTACCCCTGACCCAGGGATGCGGAGACATATGTTTCCATAGCCGCCGTCTCCTCTTGTGACAGGGGATACACGTGACTCCTGGGAAGTGCTGCGTCTACCAGGAGATTTATCGCACAATCCGCCCGTCGATGTGGTGGTAATTAACTTCTTAGGGAGCAGCTCCCGAGGTGACTGTTTTGGAGAGTCTGGCGTGCCCAAAGTAAAATGCCTCCCACTCAGGCCCAGAAAACAGGATATGCACATAATTAGTACTATTGGATAGGAAACACTCTGAAGCTTCTAAGAGTGTCAACATATTGTCTGTGAGTATAACAGAACAGATATAGCAGGCAAAAACCCGAGGAATTTCTGTCCTGGAAAAAGTGTATTTGACACATTGCCTCATTTTGAATCCCTCCCTCTTGAAAATGACCATATAAGGGAGTAAGATTTCAGTACCTATTGCTTCCACTGGATGTCAACAGTCTCTAGACAGTGTTTTGATTACGTTTAGTTGCTCTGGATGGTAATAGAAGAAGAATTAGGAAGTGGTCACCAGATGTAAACAGAAGAGGATGCGCGCTCATGGCCTTGCGCGCGCTGTGGTTTTTTCCTTTCGCCCAGTTTATAATCCGGTTGAAATATTATACTAAAAATACTAAGTGTTCCTAAGGATACATTATCAATGATGTTTGATTGTTCTTGGGCAAGTTTATAGGTATAGGTTGAACGAGTTCTCTTCACGGTTCAATGGGCGAGTGGACGCTGTATTTTCTGATCATAACGCACCAATCAAACTGAGATTTATGGATATAATACATGACTTTTTCTAACAAAAGAACCATGGATTGTCTTTGTTGGACACTTGGGAAGCCCTCAGCAGAAGTTCTTCAAAAGGTAATTGATTTGTTTTCGCTGTGAAATGTGTTTTGTGTGAACCGCGATGGTTTAAGAATTTATGCTAATGGAAAATATTGGAGGTGCTACCCTCAAACAATCAAATGTAGTGCTTTCGCCGTAAAGCCTTTTGAAATCTGACAACGCTGTGATATTGCCAAGAAGCAGAGCTTTTGATGACTATGCAACACTTGTATATTGATGAATGTTTAATAATTCAACTTTTGGATTTTGAATTTGGCGCCTTGCATTTGGCGCCCCACCACTCCCTAAGTAGTTACGTCGCCTACTTTTTAAAGATGGCAAGAGCCAAATCAGCATATTCAGAGGGGATGCGCACGGTGGAGACCTCGTCTGGACTTTCCACCGTAGTAGCACCGACGGAAACCCCTAAACACCTCCCCGAGCACTCTCATGACCACCCCTTGAGAGCCCTCTGTTGCCACGAAATAGTGGGGTCATGACAGGCCAACCAGGGTAGGCCCAGCACCACGGGAAACGCAGGAGAATCAATAAGGAGAATACTAATTCTCTCCTTGTGACCCTCCTGCGTAACCATGCTCAGTGGAGTAGTGGCCTCCCTAATCAGCCCTGACCCTAATGGTCGACTATCTAGGGCGTGCACAGGGAAAGGCATATCAACAGGAACCATGGGAATCCCTAAACTTTGGGAAAAAGAACGGTCAATAAAATTCCCAGCTGCGCCTGAATCTACGAGCGCCTTATGCTAGGAATGCGGGGAAACATCTGGAAATTCAATAAACACATACATGTAAGCAACAGGGGGATCTGGGTGAGCCTGGTGCCTACTCACCTGGGGTGACACGACAGTGCCCTGCCTGCTGCCTCGACTCCCTGGGGAACCCCCCCAGCACCGACCAGCAGTGTGCCCTCTACGGCCACAGATGGTGCAGGGAATGGCCCCTCCTCCGGTCGCCCTAAGTGCGGCACCTCCCAGCTCCATGGGCGTCGGAGCGGAGGTGCTGGGGGATGGAACTGACAGGCCTCGATCTGGACGTCCGCGGGTGGCCAGCAGGTTGTCCAGCCGGATGGACAGGTCCACCAGCTGGTCCAATGTGAGGGTGGTGTCTCGGCAGGCCAACTCCCGACGGACGTCCTCGCGCAGACTGTACCGGTAGTGATCGATCAGGGCCCTGCCGTTCCATCCCGCGCTGGCGGCCAGGATCCGAAAGTCCAAAGCGAAAGCCTGAGCACTCCTCGTACCCTGCCTCAGATGGAACAGACGTGAACTCTGTGTAATGATCCAACGCCGCGTCTCCCTCACTCCATACGGCGTTGGCCCATTCCAGGGCTTTGCCTGAGAGGCAGGAGACGAGGGCGGACACGCTCTCACGTCCCGAAGGAGCCGGGTGGACGGTTGCCAGGTAAAGTTCCAGCTGAAGTAGGATCCCCTGGCATCCGACAGCCGTCCCATCATACTCCCTCGGGAGCGCGAGTCGAATCCCGCTGGGACCGGGTGAAGGAGGGGTGATCAGCGGTGTCCTTGTTGTTACTGGTGGAGACGCTGGAGGAACTCCTCTTCTCTCCCAGCGCTCCATATTCTGTAGGACGCGATCCATGGCAGTGCCGAGATGTTGCAGCATCTCCTCATGCTGCCAGACGCGCTCCTCAACCTCTGGTACTGGGGTAATTGCTCCTGCTGACTCCATTTGATGGTGCATGATTCTGTCAGCGCCGATGTGTGTAGCTGGTGTAAAAGTCAGGCGCAGGAAAGCAGAGATGAGTGAACAACGTATTTAATAAAATACGGGAAAAAAGGAATAACAAAATCCAACTTGCCCTTTAAACACACGGGCGACATAACCAGCCGTAATATACCGACAAAGAACAACAAACAATCACGCACAAAGAACATGGGGAAAACAGAGGGTTAAATAATGAACATGTAATTTGGGAATTGAAACCAGGTGTGTAAAACAAAGACAAAACCAATGGAACATGAAAAATGGATTGGCGATGGCTAGAAGGCCGGTGACGTCGACCGCTGAAAACCGACCGAACAAGGAGAGGGACGGACTTCGGCGGAAGTCATGACACCAGACTTGTGGAGGTCTAAAAAAAAAATCTGAGGTCTTGGCTGATTTCTTTTGATTTTCCCATGATGTCAAGCAAAGAGGCACTGAGTTTGAAGGTAGGCCTTGAAATACATCCACAGGTACACCTCCAATTGACTCAAATGATGTCAATTAGCCTATCAGAAGCTTCTAAAGCCATGACATAATTTTCTGGAATTTTCCAAGCTGTTTAAAGGCACAGTCAACTTAATGTATGTAAACTTCTGACCCAGTGGATTTGTGATACCGTGAATTATAAGTGAAATAATCTGTCTGTAAACAATTGTTGGAAAAATTACTTGTGTCATGCACAAAGTAGATGTCCTAACTGACTTGCCAAAACTATAGTTTGTTTAACAAGAAATTTGTGGATTGGTTGAAAAACAGGTTTTAATGACTCCAACCTAAGTGTATGTAAACTTCCGACTTCAACTGTATATACTGTAAATGGAATGTCTACATGTTCATTTTTTTTTAAATGTATGTAAATTATAAAGTATTTTTGTCTGTAACGTCTTTTTCTTTATGTGTCGGACCCCAGTGATACTAGCTGTCGCCATTGGTGTCGGCTAATGGGGATCCTAAATAAAATCTAATTAAAATCAAACCCTACAACAGCCATATAATCCCAAATCCGGGACCAACCACCTTTTCCTCACTGAACAATTGGTGATGGCGACAGGACCATTATTTCCACACAGTGTGACATCCTGAATTTAAAATGTATACATTTTAGATGTACATTTTTTTGTCACTGGCTTACACACAATACCCCATAATGGCAAAGTGGAATTATGTTTTTTCGAAATATTTACAAATTAATAAAGAATGTGTCAGTAAGTATTCAACCCCTTTGTTATGGCAAGCCTAAATAAGTTCAGGAGTACAAATTAGCTTAACAAGTCACAGAATAAGTTGCATGGACTCGCTCTGTGTTAAATAATAGTGTTTAACATGATTTTTGAATGACTACCTTATCTCTGTACCTCACACATACAATTATCTGTAGGGTCCCTCAGTCGAGCAGTGAATTTCAAACACAGATTCAACTACAAAGTCTAGAGTTTTTCCAATGTCTGGCAAAGAAGGGCAGCTATTGGTAGATAGATAAAAATCTGACAGTGAATATCCCTTTCAGCATGGTGAAGTTATTAATTACACTTTGGATGGTGTATCAATACACCCAGTCACTACGAAAATACAGATGTCCTTCCTAACTCAGATGCCAGAGAAGAAGGAAACCACTCAGGGATTTAACCATGAGACCAATGATGACTTTAAAATAGTTACAGAGTTTAACGGCTGTGATAGGAGAAAACTGAAGATGGACCAACAACATTGTAGTTACTTCACAATACTAACCTTATTGGCAGAGGTAAAAGAAGGAAGCCTGTACAGAATACAACTATTTCAAAACATGTATCCTGTTTGCAGCAAGACACTAAAGTAATACTGCAAAAAATGTGGCTTAGCAATTAACTTTTTATCCTGAATTCAAAGCGTTGTGTTTGGGGCAAATACTGTAACGACGCTAAGAGCGGTGTGTGTGGAGTCAGGCGCAGAGAGCAGAGTAACGGTACAACCGTCTTTAATGTGTCCAAGCAAATACAATGTCCAACGCCCAAACACACAGGCGAAAACCAGACGGAATACAACAGACACAACTGTAGCCCAAAACATGGGACAAACACAAGCGCTCTCAAAACAGAAAAACAATCCCGCACGAAAGAAGGCGGGCTAAACTGGCTTAAATTGCCCTACTAACCAAAACGAAAACAGGTGCAAACAATCAGGAAAAGAAACAGAAAGAAAATAGATGATCGGTGGCAGCGACGACGACCGCCGAAAACCGCCCGAACCGGCAGAGGAGCCACCATTGGTGGAAGTCGTGACAAATACAACACATTACTGAGTACCACTCTTCATATTTTCAAACATAGTGGTGGCTGCATCAAGTTATGGGTATGCTTGGAATCGGTAAGGACTGGGGAGATTTTCAGGATAAAAAACGGAATGGAGCTAAACACAGGCTAAATCCTAGAGGACAATCTTGCTCAGTCTGATTTCCACCAGACACAGGGAGATTAATTCACCTTTCAGTAGGACAATAACCTCAAACACAAGGCCAAATCTACACTGGAGTTGCATACCAAAAAGTGCATTCGAAAGGTATTCAGACCCCTTGACTTTTTCCACATTTTGTTACAGTACATTACAGACTTATTCGAATATGAATTAAATAAATTAAAAATCCTCATTAATCTACACACAATACCCCATAATGACAAAGCCAAAACAGGTATTTAGAAATGTTTGCAAATTGTAAAACAGAAATACCTTAATTAAGTATTTAGACCCTTTGTTATGGGACTCGAAATCGAGCTCAGGTGCATCCTGTTTCCATTGATCATCCTTAAGATGTTTCTACAACTTGATTGGAGTCCGCCTGTGTTAAATTCAATTGATTGGACATGATTTGGAAAGGCACACACCTGTCTATATAAGGTCCCACAGTTGGCAGTGCATGTCAGAGCAAAAACCAAGCCATGAGATGGAAGGAATTTTCCCTTGAGCTCCGAGACAGGACTGTGTCGAGGCACAGATCTGGGGAAGGGTAACAAAACATTTCTGCTGCACTGAAGGTCCGCACGAACACAGTGGCCTCCATCATTCTTAAATGGAAGAAGTTTGGAACCACCAAGACTCATCCTAAACTTGGCCGCCCAGCCAAACTGAGCAATCGGTGGAGAAGGGCCTTGGTCCTCTGTGTAGATGGGAGAACCTTCCGGAAGGACAACCATCTCTGCAGCACTCCACCAATCAGGATTTTATGGTACAGTGGCCAGACTGAGCCACTCCTCAGTAAAAGTCACATGACGGCCCGCTTAGAGTTTGGCAAGAGGGATGTAAAGACTCTCAGACCATGAGAAACAACAAAAACTCTTTGGCCTGAATGTCAAGCGTCACATCTGGAAGAAACCTGGCACCATCCCTACGGTGAAGCATGGTGGTGGCAGCATCATGCTGTGGGGATGTTTTTCATTGACAGGGACTACAAGATTAGTCAGGATTGAGGGAAAGATGAACGGAGCAAAGTACAGAGATCCTTGATGAAAACCTGTTCCAGAGTGCTCAGGACCTAAGCCTGGGGCAAAGGTTCACCTTCCAATAGGACAATGACCCTAATCACACAGCCAATACAACGCAGGAGTGGCTTCGGGACATGGCTCTGAATGTCCTTGAGGGGCCGAGCCAGAGCCCAGACTTGAACCCGATCTAAAATATCTGTAAAGACTTCAAAATAGCTGTGCAGCGACGCTCCCCATCCAACCTGAGCTTGAGAGAATGTGAAGAGAACAGGAGTGCCAAGCTTGTAGAGTCATGCCCAAGAAGACTCGAGGCTATAATCGCTGCCCAAGGTAATTCAACAAAGTACTGAGTAAAAGGCTTGAATACTTATGTAAATGTGATATTTTAATTTTTTATAAATGTGCAACAATTTCTAAAAAAGTTTTTTGCTTTGTCGTTATGGGGTATTTTATTTTTTATTTTTTTATTTCACCTTTATTTAACCAGATAGGCAAGTTGAGAACATTTACAACTGCGACCTGGCCAAGATAAAGCAAAGCAGTTCGACTCATACAACAACACAGAGTTACACATGGAGTAAACAAACATACAGTAGAAAAACAAATCTATATACAATGTGTGCAAATGAGGTAAGATAAGGAAGGTAAGGCAATAAATAGGCCATGGTGGCGAAGTAATTACAATATAGCAATTTAACACTGGAATGGTAGATGTGCAGTAGATGAATGTGCAAAGTAGAAAAACTGGGATGCAAAGGTGCAAGATAAATAAATAAATACGGTAGGGGATGAGGTAGTTGGTTGGGCTATTTACAGGTGCAGAGATCTGTGAGCTGCTCTGACAGCTGGTGCTAAAGCTAGTGAGGGAGTTAAGTGTCTCCAGTTTCAGTGCTTTTTGTAGTTTGTTCCAGTCATTGGCAGCAGAGAATTGGAAGGAAAGGCGGCCAAAGGAGGAATTGGCTTTGGGGGTGACCAGTGAGATATACCTGCTGGAGTGCGTGCTATGGGTGGGTGCTGCTATGGTGACCAGTGAGCTGAGATAAGGCAGGGCTATACCTAGCAGGGACTTGTAGATGACCTGGAGCCAGTGGGTTTGGCGACAAGTATGAAGCGAGGGCCAGCCAACGAGAGCATACAGGTTGCAGTGGTGGGTAGTATATGGGGCTTTGGTGACAAAACGGATGGCACTGTGATAGACTGCATCCAATTTGTTGAGTAGAGTATTGGAGGCTATTTTGTAAATGACATCGTCGAATTCGAGGATCGGTAGGATGGTCAGTTTTACGAGGGTATGTTTGGCAGCATGAGTGAAGAATGCTTTATTGCGAAATAGGAAGACAATTCTAGATGTAATTTTGGATTGGAGATGTTTGATGTGAGTCTGGAAGGAGAGTTTACAATCTAACCAGACAGCTAGGTATTTGTAGTTGTCCACATATTCTAAGTCAGAACCGTCCAGAGTAGTGATGCTGGAGGGGCGGGCAGGTGCGGGCAGTGATCGGTTGAAGAGCATGCATTTAGTTTTACTTGCATTTAAGAGCAGTTGGAGGCCACGGAAGGAGTGTTGTATGGCATTGAAACTCATCTGTCCAAAGAAGGGCCAGATGTATACAGAATAGTGTTGTCTACGTAGAGGTGGAGCAGAGACTCACCAGCAGCAAGAGCGACATCATTGATGTATACAGAGAAGACAGTCGGCCCAAGAATTGAACCCTGTGGCACCCCCATAGAGACTGCCAGAGGCCCGGACAACAGGCCCTCCGATTTGACACACTGAACTCTATCGGAAAAGTAGTTGGTGAACCAGCCGAGGCAATCATTTGAGAAACCAAGGCTGTTGAGTCTGCCGATAAGGATGTGGTGATTGACAGAGTCGAAAGCCTTGGCCAGGTCAATGAATACGGCTGCACAGTAATGTCTCTTATTGATGGCGGTTATGATATCGTTTAGGACCTTGAGCGTGGCTGTTTACCCATGACCAGCTCTGAAACCAGATTGCATAACAGAGAAGGTACGGTGGGATTCTAAATGGTCGGTAATCTGTTTGTTAACTTGGCTTTCGAAGACCTTAGAAAGGCAGGGTAGGATGGATATAGGTCTGTAGCAGTTTGGGTCAAGAGTGTCTCCCCCTTTGAAGAGGCGGATGACCGCAGCTGCTTTCCAGTCTTTGGGAATCTCAGACGACACGAAAGAGAGGTTGAACAGGCTAGTAATAGGGGTTGCAACAATTTCGGCAGATAATTTTAGAAAAAAAGGGTCCAGATTGTCTAGCCCGGCTGATTTGTAGGGGTCCAGATTTTGCAGCTCTTTCAGAACATCAGCTAACTGGATTTGGGAGAAGGAGAAATGGGGGAGGCTTGGGCGAGTTGCTCTGGGGGGTGCAAGGCTGTTGACCGGGGTAGGGGTAGTCAGGTGGAAAGCATGGCCAGCCGTAGAAAAATGCTTATTGAAATTCTCAATTATAGTGGATTTATCAGTGGTGTCAGCGTTTCCTATCCTCAGTGCAGTGGGCAGCTGGGAGGAGGTGCTCTTATTCTCCATGAACTTTACAGTGTCCCAGAACTTTTTTGAGTTTGTGTTACAGGAAGCCAATTTCTGCTTGAAAAAGCTAGCCTTGGCTTTCCTACCTGCCTGTGTATATTGGTTCCTAACTTCCCTGAAAAGTTGCATATCACGGGGGGCTGTTCGGTGCTAATGCAGAACGCCACAGGATGTTTTTGTGCTGGTCAAGGGCAGTCAGGCTCATCGGTGGCACTCCATGTCCTATCCTACATCTCAAAACCTTTCCTACGTCTCCGCTAAAAACTACTGCTCCAAATTCGCTCCATTCATTCAAATCACAATTTAACCAAAGCCCATCTGTTTTTGTGACTACCTAGATCTACCATTTGGTTTTGAAGTACTGAAACCAAACCATATGATTTGAATGAAAAGTATTTGAATAAGGTGAATGTAAGAAGGCACATCATTTCAAATAGGCTACATGTTCTATTAAACAGTATATAAACACTCTAAATAGGTCAGGAGCCAGACAGGGAACCATAACAAGGAACGAAAATGTATTATTTAAGCTATATTTCAATTATTTCAATGCTGTAGCCTACAAAGAATTACATTGTTAAGCATTTGCAAGTGCGACACAATAGGCTGGTAGGGACATAAAGCGCTCAGCATTTCATTGTATTAAATCATTATAGTCTATACATTTTGCATATAGTCTGTGACTTCTAATTAAATACAAATTAAACTAAAAATAACTTAGTGCCTTTGAATTCATTTTTGTTATTTAATATTTAGAAACATGAGTTTGGCCAGTCTGTGGCTTCAAGCTCATGGGATGGTACCTGGAGAGTTATCCAGCAACTGAGAATATCCTTTCCATACTTGCAGAGCAACTGGGATGCTAAACATCCTTTTGGCCATTCTTGACAGGCTAGGCAGAGTTGTTTTGGTTAGCTACCTGCAGATTCATGCAGGGTAGTAATGCCATGAGTTGGGGCTATGGTTCATTGTTTAGCTAGCTAGCTACATGTCTTAACAAAAGATTCTACTATGCAAGTATCCATTTCAATAGAATGTTCATGATTTCACACTGACACGACAGCTGTTGATCGACGTAGCTGGTAAATTTGTGCAGAACAAATGACCAATTTACGAATGCTCAACACCCGTTAGATATGGCCAGTGTCAGTAAACATTGGCAAAAAAGCGTAGATTGTTGCCAGCAGCACAGTTGCAGTCACCAACACTCTGGATAACATAAAAACAGGCTAACCAGCTCTGCTAGGGTGATAAAAATGGTCAGTGAGCTGTTCTCTCGTTTGTGTCTGGTATGTAGCTAGCCAACGTTAGCCAGTTAACTTGGGTGCTTGACTGCTGTTAGGACAGAACGCTCGGATCAATCCTTAAAGAGATGGGTGGGACTAAAGCTTAAGAGGGTATGAACAATGCTGAATGGGTGTAGACAAAGAAGAGTTCTCCAGTAGGTACCAAAATCTTCAAATGCCATTTTCTCAAAAGTGAGGTTACAAGTTTATGAACTTTCAAAACAGAATTACTTTCCCATTGTAAAAAACACAATTTCAAATTTTGTTACATAAGACTGTTTTATTTTTTTTATTTTTTTTACATTAAACACATATTTGACAATTCAATGCAGAGACACTAATTGTTGTTTATGTAACAGTAAATACACTGTTTTTTGTAGGTAATTTAACAAATTCAGCATTTTGATATAAAAATACAGAAGTCAAAATACTCAAACAAATTACCTAAAAACTGTCTGGGGTAAAACTTCCGCTTTAACATGACTATACAAGAGAACAGATGAACAGGAATTACAGAGGGTGGTGTGGTCTGCCCAACGCACGACCGGGACCAAACTGCCTGCCCTCCAGGACACCTACAGCAACCAATGTCACAGGAAGGCCAAAAAGATAATCAAGGACATCAACCACCCGAGCCATCCAGAAGGCGAGGTTAGTACATTTGCATCAAAGCTGGGACCGAGAGACTGAAAAGCAGTTTCTATCTCAAGGCCATCAGACTGTTAACTTAAGGATCGGTGTCCCGCTAAACATTTAGGTACATATAAGTATCTTATATCAGCTGAAAGCTTAAATTCTTGTTAATCTAACTGCACTGTCCAATTTAGAGTAGCTATTACAGCAAAAACATGCCATGCAATTGTTTGAGGACGGCGCCCCACATCAAAATATTTTTCCACAGGTTTCATGCATTCACATATAACAATTAAATATTCACTTACTTGTTGAAAATCTTCCTCTGATTTGTCATCCAAAGGGTCCCAGCTATAACATGTAGTGTCGTTTTGTTAGATAAAATCCTTCTTTATAACCCAAAAAGTCAGTTTAGTTGGCGCCATCGATTTGAGTAATCCACTCGTTCAACTTTCAGTAAAAGGAATCCGAAAATCTACCCCTAAACTTTGTTTCAACAAGTCAAAATACGTTTCTATTTACTCCTCAGATATAAAATGTAATCAAACTATAATATTTCTTTCAGAAAGAAGTATGTTCAATAGGATTTTTAGCAGGTGCGTAGTGTCTTCATGGCGCGCACAAACACAAATTTCCAAGACTGTGTCACTCTACTAAAACTGATATTTCTTATTTGTTTTTGAAGTTACAAGCCTGAAACCTTGAACATAGACTGCTGACACCCTGTGGAAGCCATAGGAATTGCATCCAGGGAGCTAATTTTCAATATGACCTTTCTCTTGCATTTTTAAGAGGATGGTCTCCGGTTGGTTTTTCTTTGGATTTTCTCCTACCATATCTATTGTTATATTCTCCTGCATTATTTTAACATTTCTACAAACTTCAAAGTGTTTTCTTTCCAATGGTACCAATTATATGCATATCCTGGCTTCTGGGCCTGAGCTACAGGCCGTTTACTTTGGGCACGTCATTCAGGCAGGAAGTGGAGAAAAAAGGGGCCTAGCCCTAAAAAGTTAAATAGCCATCACTAGCCGGCTACCACCCGGTTACTCAACCCTGCACCTTAGAGGCTGCTGCCCTATATACATAAAATCACTTTAATAATGTTTACATACTGCTTTACTCACCTCATATGTACAGTACCAGTCAAAAGTTTGGACACCTACTCATTCAAGGGTTTTTATTTTTACTATTTTGTACATTGTAGAATAATAGTGAAGACATCCAAACTATGAAATAACACATGGAATCATGCACTGAACAAAAAAGTGTAAAACAAATCAAAACATATTTTAGATTATTCAAAATAGCCACCTTTGCCTTGAGGACAGCCTTGCACACTCTTGGCAATCTCAACCAGCTTCAGCTGGAATGCTTTTCCAACAGTCTTGAAGGAGTTCCCACATATGATGAGCACTTGTTGGCTGCTTTTCCTTCACTCTGTGGTCCAACTCATCCCGTTCCTTCTCAATTGGGTTGAGGTCAGGTGATTGTGGAGGCCAGGTCATCTGATAAAGCACTCCATCACTCTCCTTCTTGGTCAAATAGCCCTTACACAGCCTGGAGGTGTGTGTTGGGTCATTGTCCTGTTGAAAAACAAATTATAGTCCCACAAAGCACAAACCAGATGGGATGGCGTATCGCTGCAGAATTCTGTGGTAGCCATGCTGGTTAAGTGTGCCTTGAATTCTAAACAAATCACAGACAGTGTCACCAGAAAAGCACCCCCACACCTCCATGCTTCACTGTGGGAACCACACATGCAGAGATCATCCGTCCACCTACTCTGCGTCTCACGAAGACATGGCGATTGTAACCAAAAATCTCACATTTGGTCTCATCAGACCAAAGGACAGATTTCCACCGGTCTAATGTCCATTGCTCATGTTTCTTGGCCCAAGCAAGTCTTTTCTTATTATTGGTGTCCTTTAGTAGTGGTTTCTTTGCAGCAATTCGACCATGAGGGCCTGATTCACACAGTCTCCTCGGAACAGTTGATGTTGAGATGTGTGTTGCGCGGAGTTGAACAAGGGAACCCAAGAGCAGACTCAGACGAGGGATGAAGTAACTAAGGTATTTATTGAAACACGGGGGGGGGGGGTGGAGTGCAGGTCAGGGGAAGCTCGTGCAGGTTACTGGAAACCAGATTTGGTGGCTAAGGCTGGAGCGAGAGGTGTTGAGACAGGGTAAGCAGGTCCGGAGGGAAATCCAAGGGAGTAGTAGAGTGAGTAATCCAGGACAGAGTAGCAGGATGATGAGATGTGGGACTGGAAACAGGGACCAGAGTCAGAGCGGGCAGAACTGTAGTGGAGAGGAAAACAGCATCAGGCAAGGAAAACAGGCACAACAGCATAACAGGATCTGAATAGTATCAAACGGCTAGAAATGTAGACTGACTGAGCAGAGATTACGATCTGGCAGCGTTGAAGTGGCAGGGCTAAGTATTTGTAGAGGTCTTGATTATGGAACAGGTTGCAGCTGGTGGGGATCTGCTCTGACTTCAGCACACCTGTCTCCGTCCACACAATCACACACACAGAGAGGGAAAGGGAGAGGGAGAGAGTACTGGGGGAGTGGCGACAGGTCAAGGAGACACAGGATGAGCAGTAGAGGGCATTGACGGAGCAGATGTGACAATGTGTCTAACTTGAACTCTGTGAAGCATTATTTGGGATGCAATTTCTGAGGTGCATTAACTCTAATGAACTTATCCTCTGCAGCAGAGGTAAATCTGGGTCTTCCTTTCCTGTGGCGGACCTCATGAGAGCCAGTTTCATCATAGCGTTTGATGGTTTTTGCGACTGTACTTGAAGACACTTTCAAAGTTCTTGATATGTTCTGGATTGACTGACCTTCATGTCTTAAAGTAACGATGGAATGTAATTTAAGCTTTTCTTGACATAATATGGGTCTTTTACCAAATAGGGCTATCTTCTGTATCCCACCCTTACCTTGTAACAACACAACTGATTGGCTACAACGCATTAAGAAGGAAATATATTCCACAAATTAACTTTCAACTAGGCACACCTGTTAATGGAAATGCATTCCAGGTGACTATCTCATGAAGATGGTTGAGAAAATGCCAAGAGTGTGCAAAGCTGTCATCAAGGAAAAGGGTGGCTATTTGAAGAATCTCAAATATAAAATATATTTTGATTTGTTTAACACTTTTTAGGTTACTATTGATTCCGTATGTGTTATTTCATAGTTTTGATGTCTTCACTATTATTCTATGATGTAGAAAATTGTAAAAATAAAGAAAAACCCTTGAATGAGTAGGTGTCCAAACTTTTGACTGGTACTGTATATACTGTATTCTATTCCACTGTATTTTTGTGAATGTCACCCCTACATTGCTCGTCCTAAAATGTCTTAATTCCATTATTTTACTTTTAGATTTGTGTATTGTTGTGAATTCTTAGATGCTACTGCACTGTTGGAGCTAGGAACACAAGCATTTCGCCACACCCGCAATAACATCTGCTAAATGTGTGTTTGTGACCAATACAATTTGATTTGATTTGAGATAAAGCCACGCCTTTATTAAGCCACTCCTCCACTCCAGGAACTCGTTGCTAAATTGAACCATTAAGGGTTCCTCCAAGAACCCCTCAACTAACCGAATGTGCAAATATCAACCATGGAGATCACAATTGCCTTACTGTAACTGCAATGGGATTATGATGCAGTGCTGCCCTCCCCTACGTTTCATCTTAACTGATCCTGGTTCTGCTGTAAGCCATTACATTGCACAGGTGTCTGGTATGTGTTTGCAAGTTTCAAGGTGTTTGTCATTGTTGTGTGTCTTTATGTATGAATTTCAATGGGTGTGTTTTTATGTGTATGTGGTACAAGTGTGAGCTTTTGACACTGTGAAGGCAACTTCAGTGTGTGTATTTGTGTGTTTGCGCGCGTGAGTGCGTGTGTGAGAGAACATGCTGATCAATAAGAATAAGTCAGCAGCATCTCAGAGGAAATGTCTTTATACTTTATCTGGTGAGGACTAAAGATCGTTACAGCCTTCTAATCAATCTCCATCACACTGCAGTTCACTCAGAATCACTGAGAGTTATTGATCTAGCGATGCACTAAAACCTCCACAAATGGAGGGTCAGAAAATGGTAAATGATTGAAGTGTGTGTCCAAGATGTCTTGGAAAGGGATTGGTATAGAACACTTCTCATGTTTTATCTGATGACATGTATCAATGATATGATAGTATTTCATATTGAGTTGTAGTGACGGTAGTGCACCAGACAACGTGAATACATATTGTGTAAAAACAAATCAACAATTCTCTATTCTCAATTATTGTTGTAATAAATAGCTTCTTACTCAAAATATTGAATGAATGAATATCCCTCTGTGATCACATCTCAGATCTTCAAGGTTACCGATGATTTCCTCCCCTTGGAATATGTGGCGTCGTGGCTTCTCTGTTTAGCTTCAGTAATAGGCTCTGATTCTTCTGAGGTTTCTCCCGCCACAGAGGGGATGATTCCAGACATCCACGTAATAACTTCTCAATTTGTTCAATTTTCAATTAACAGTCAGCTATTGCGAGGCGGTGAGATTAAACAAGGAAGGGAGGGAAGGGTAAAATGAACACAACAGGATGTTTCTTATCGTAGTCTTTGATCTGGGTTTTGCTTGACAACACAAAGGATTAAAAGACTTACAAATGGAGAGAGACGGAGTCCCCCTTTAAGCTGCTTTAGCCCAGCTAGCAGATCCACTGTGTTCTGTTCTCTACTCACGGCTCTCATTTAGAATGGAAAGCACATGTGCCTGTCACTTAGAGTCTGTCAGCTCTCCTTCCTCTCTCTTTTCTCCTCAAATTATATTTCAAACCCCCTTATCATCTCACACCTTGTCATGCCAGGACTAATGAAGCGTTAGCAGGAGCACACATTAGCAGGAGCATGCACACACACATACATGCACAAGCGCACACACGCACCGGCGCAGACGACATACAGTGGGGAAAAAAAGTATTTAGTCAGCCACCAATTGTGCAAGTTCTCTCACTTAAAAAGATGAGAGAGGCCTGTAATTTTCATCATAGGTACACTTCAACTATGACAGACAAAATGAGGAAAAAAAATCTAGAAAATCACATTGTAGGATTTTTAATGAATTTATTTGCAAATTATGGTGGAAAATAAGTATTTGGTCAATAACAAAAGTTTATCTCAATACTTTGTTATATACCCTTTGTTGGCAATGACAGAGGTCAAACGTTTTCTGTAAGTCTTCACAAGGTTTTCACACACTGTTGCTGGTATTTTGGCCCATTCCTCCATGCAGATCTCCTCTAGAGCAGTGATGTTTTGGGGCTGTCGCTGGGCAACACGGACTTTCAACTCCCTCNGCCCGTCTGAAGTTTGCTAGAGAGCATTTGGATGATCCAGATGAGGATTGGGAGAATGTCATATGGTCAGATGAAACCAAAATATAACTTTTTGGTAAAAACTCAACTCGTCGTGTTTGGAGGACAAAGAACACCATACCTACTGTGAAGCATGGGGGTGGAAACATCATGCTTTGGGGCTGTTTTTCTGCAAAGGGACCAGGACGACTGATCTGTGTAAAGGAAAGAATGAATGGGGCCATGTATCGTGAGATTTTGAGTGAAAACCTCCTTCCATCAGCAAGTGCATTGAAGATGAAACGTGGCTGGGTCTTTCAGCATGACAATAATCCCAAACACACCGCCCGGGCAACGAAGGAGTGGCTTCGTAAGAAGCATTTCAAGGTCCTGGAGTGGCCTAGCCAGTCTCCAGATCTCAACCCCATAGAAAATCTTTAGAGGGAGTTGAAAGTCCGTGTTGCCCAGCGACAGCCCCAAAACATCACTGCTCTAGAGGAGATCTGCATGGAGGAATGGGCCAAAATACCAGCAACAGTGTGTGAAAACCTTGTGAAGACTTACAGAAAACGTTTGACCTCTGTCATTGCCAACAAAGGGTATATAACAAAGTATTGAGATAAACTTTTGTTATTGACCAAATACTTATTTTCCACCATAATTTGCAAATAAATTCATTAAAAATCCTACAACGTGATTTTCTGGATTTTTTTTCTTCATTTTGTCTGTCATAGTTGAAGTGTACCTATGATGAAAATTACAGGCCTCTCTCATCTTTTTAAGTGAGAGAACTTGCACAATTGGTGGCTGACTAAATACTTTTTTTCCCCACTGTACATGTGAACACACACACAAGCACACACACTCCCAAGTGTGAAAAATGCATACACAGGCACACACAGCATTCACATACACGCTTGTGCACACACACGCCCAGTGCCTAGCGTACACACAAATCAGGAAGAGTGGTGTCTGCAATTTTTAAGCCTGTTTGACAGTGTCTGTGAGGGAGATCTATCATTGTTTGTTGTCAGCTGAGATACTGAGATAATGGATGGATTTAATGGCTTGATTTAGGCCTCAGCCTGACTGGCTGGCTAGCTTCTGACTGACTGACTTGCTGGCTTCTGACTGAATGACTGACTGACTGGCTTGTTGGCTACACTCTTAGATATAAGGTTACGGTATTGTGCCCTGGGGTACAAAAAGATCAGAATACATATAATGTATCTCCAGAGGTACACATATGATCTCACATGGTACTGTTCGGTACGTTTTAGGGTACATGTGTGGATAAAGAGTATAACAGTACATTTCTGTACCCAATATTTGGAATATGAAAAGGTGAGAAAAAATAAGAAACCCGCTCACTGCTTTTGATAGTATCACTGTTCTTTAATAAGCATTACGCATCTGCGTCAAGGCCTTCGTCAGAGCTTTTGACGAAGGCGTTGAGGCCGATACGTAAAGCTTATTAAAGAGCAGTGATACTATCAAGAGCAGTGTGCAGGTTTCTTATTTTTTCTCATCTTATTCAACTGTTACCATGCAGCTGCAAAAAAGATAGCTCAGATGTGCGAGTGCCTTTTGAATTTTGAATATAAAAAGGTACAATCATCACACTCACTTTCAATGTACAGTGAAGGTACACTTCTGTTTCTCAAGGTACAAACATATTTTGTGTACCCTCTTGATGGTTCTGATCTGTACCTTTGCTTAGCAGAAAAGCAATGTATTGAAGAAATGTACATATTTGTACCCCATAAAGTACAATGATGAATTTTAAAATAACTAATGGCTTTGTCACTGGGGTGGTTCACTAAAAAGGCACATTTGTACCATAATCATTATCACATTTCCCAGCATGCTCTACTTCCAAGAATAATACAATTTTTTTTTTTAAATCTGTATATATGTACATGTTTTTGCATGTACATTGATTGATTGATTAAATCTCATGCTACACAAAGATTAAGAACATACATTTTTCTGAAGTAATCAAAAAAGTACAAAAAAGTCATCATATTGTGACTTGCAGGTAGGGTTACTAAATTCTGGTAAATTTCCCAGGTTTTCCAGAAATCTCAGTTGGAAGATTCCTGGACACAGGTAGGAAAAAGCAGGAAATTTAGGGAAAGTTAACAGAATTTTGCAACCCTACTTGCAGGCCTCATGTGGCCTGTAAACCATGAGGTTCAGGCCACTCTATTAGTGTCAAGTCCTGGCCATAGAGAGCCCTCTGGGTTCTCTATGGTGGTTAGGTCAGGACGTGACTAGGGGGGGTTTCTATGTTTATTTCTATGTTGGTTTTGTGTGTGGTTCCCAATTAGAGGCAGCTGTTATTCATTGCCTCTAATTGGGGATCATACTTAGGTAGTCCTTTTTCCACCTGTGTTTGTGGGATATTGTTTTTGTATGTGCCGTGTGAGCGCTACTTAGTGGCCGATTCAGTTCTTTCTTTGTTGTTTTTGTCTGTTTTCACAATTAATAAATATGTGGAACGTCATGCCTTGGTCCATTTCTGAGAACGATCGTGACAATTAGGGTAAAATTAGGCTTCAAAATAAGGCCTTATGACAGGGTTACCCAATTGGATTTTATTTAACCCCCCAAGATTTCTGAGCCAAAAATGTTTTGGGGTGTGACATTTTCATTGCTGGATATAAATGTGATTTTAATTTAAGAAATCTGTTCCCAAGTATTCCCACTCATAATATACAGACAGGATGTATACAAATCCATTCAAGGTTTGAATTGATTATGTTTTAGTCAAACTATATATACAAAGTATGTGGAAACCCATTCAAAGTAGTGGATTTGGCTATTTCAGCCACACCCGTTGCTGACGTGTATAAAATCTAGCACACAGCCATGAAATCTCCATAGACAAACATTGGCAGTAGAATGGCCTGTACTGAAGCGCTCAGTGACTTTTAACGTGGAACCGTCATAGGATGCCAGGTTCCAACAAGTCAGTTAGTCAAATTTTTGCCCTGCTAGAGCTGCCCCGGTCAACTGTAAACGTTTAGGAGCAACAATGGCTCAGCTGCAAAGTGATAGATCACAAAACGGGACTGCCGAGTGCTGAAGTGCGTAGCACATAAAACATTGCCTGTCCTCGGTTGCAACACTCACTACCAAGTTCCAAACTGCCTCTGGAAGCAACGTCAGCACAAGAACTGTTCGTCAAGAGCTTCATGAAATGGGTTTCCATGGCCGAGCAGCCACATACAAGCCTACGATCACCATGCGCAATGCCAAGCGTCGGCTGGAGTGGTGGAAAACTCAAAGCCATTGGACTCTGGAGCAGAGGAAACGCGTTCTCTGGAGTGATGAATCACACTTCACCATCTGGCAGTCTGACGGACAAATCTGGGTTTGGTGATGACAGGAGAACGCTACCTGCCCTAATGGATAGTGCCAACTGTAAAGTTTGGTGGAGGAGGAATAGGGCTGTTTCTCATGGTTTGAGAAACTGGCCCGTTAGTTCCAGTGAAGGGAAATCTTAATGCTACAGCATACAATGACATTCTAGATGATTCTGTGCTTCCAACTGTGTGGCAACAGTTTAGGAAAGGCCCTTTCCTGTTTCAGCATGACAATGCCCCCATGCACAAAGTGAGGTCCATACAGAAATGGTTTGTCGAGATCGATGTGGAAGAACTTGACTGGCCTGCACAGAGTCCTGACCTCAACCCCATCGAACACCTTTGGGATGAATTGGAACGCAGACTGGAAGCCAGGCCTAATCGCCCAACATCAGTGCCCGACCTCACTAATACGCTTGTGGCTGAAATGAAGTCCCCACAGTAATGTTCCAACATCTAGTGGAAAACCATCCCAGAAGATTGTAGGCTGCAAAGGGGGGACCAACCGCATATTAATGCCCATGATTTTGGAATGAGATGTTCGACAAGCAGACCACACTCTGCCCCCAGCTGTGCTCTGGACACCATATGTGAACTGATTGCCCCCCATCTATCTTCAGAGATTGTGCTGCTAAGTGACCTAAACTGGGACATGCTTAACACCCCGGCCATCCTACAATCTAAGCTTGATGCCCTCAACCTCACACAAATTATCAATGAACCTACCAGGTACAACCCCAACGACGTAAACACGGGCACCCTCATAGATATCATCCTAACTAACTTGCCACCCAAATACACCTCTGCTGTTTTCAACCAAGATCTCAGCGATCACTGCCTCATTGCCTGCATCCATAATGGGTCTGCGGTCAAACGACCTCCCCTCATCACTGTCAAACGCTACCTAAAACACTTCAGCGAGCAGGCCTTTCTAATCAACCTGGTCTGGGTATCCTGGAAGGATATTGACCTCATCCCGTCACTAGAGGATGCCTGGTTGCTCTTTAAAAGTGCTTTCCTCACCATCTTAAATAAGCATGCCCCATTTAAAAAATGTAGAACTAAGAACAGATATAGCCCTTGGTTCACCCCAGACTTGACTGCCCTTGACCAGCACAAAAACATCCTGTGGCGTTCTGCATTAGCATCGAACAGCCCCCGTGATATGCAACTTTTCAGGGAAGTCAGGAACCAATATACACAGGCAGTTAGGAAAGCCAAGGCTAGCTTTTTCAAGCAGAAAATGGCTTCCTGTAACACAAACTCAAAAAAGTTCTGGGACACTGTAAAGTCCATGGAGAATAAAAGCACCTCCTCCCAGCTGCCCACTGTACTGAGGATAGGATACTCTGTCACCACCGATAAATCCACTATAATTGAGAATTTCAATAAGCATTTTTCTACGGCTGGCCATGCTTTCCACCTGGCTACCCCTACCCCGGGCAACAGCCCTGCACCCCCCACAACAACTCGCCCAAGCCTCCCCCATTTCTCCTTCTCCCAAATCCAGTTAGCTGATGTTCTGAAAGAGCTGCAAAATCTGGACCCCTACAAATCAGCCGGGCTAGACAATCTGGACGCTTTCTTTCTAAAATTATCTGCTGAAATTGTTGCAACCCCTATTACTAGCCTGTTCCACCTCTTTTGTGTCGTCTGAGATTCCCAAAGACTGGAAAGCAGCTGCGGTCATCCCCCTCTTCAAAGGGGGAGACACTCATGACCCAAACTGCTACAGACCTATTTATATCCTACCCTGCCTTTCTAAGGTCTTTGAAAGCCAAGTTAACAAACAGATTACCGATCATTTCGAATCCCACTGTACCTCCTCTGCTATGCAATCTGGTTTCAATGCTGGTCATGGGTGCACCTCAGCCACGCTCAAGGTCCTAAACGATATCATAACCGCCATCAATAAGAGACATTACTGTGCAGCCGTATTCAATGACCTGGCCAAGGCTTTCGACTCTGTCAATCACCACATCCTTATCGGCAGACTCGACAGCCTTGGTTTCTCAAATGATTGCCTCGCCTGGTTCACCAACTACTTCTCCGATAGAGTTCAGTGTGTCAAATCGGAGGGCCTCTCTATGGGGGTGCCACAGGGTTCAATTCTTGGGCCGACTCTCTGCTCTGTATACATCAATGATGTCGCTCTTGCTGCTGGTGAGTCTCTGATCCACCTCTACGCAGACGACACCATTCTGTATACTTCTGGCCCTTCTTTGGACACTGTGTTAACTACCCTCCAGATGAGCTCAATGCCATACAACTCTCCTTCCGTGGCCTCCAACTGCTCTTAAATGCAAGTAAAACTAAATGCATGCTCTTCAACCGAACGCTGCCCGCACCTGACCGCCCGTCCAGCATCACTACTCTGGATGGTTCTGACTTAGATTATCTGGACAACTACAAATACCTAGGTGTCTGGTTAGACTGTAAACTCTCCTTCCAGACTCACATCAAACATTTCCAATCCAAAATTAAATCTAGAATTGGCTTCCTATTTCGCAACAAAGCATCCCTCACTCATGCTGCCAAACATAGCCTCGTAAAACTAACCATCCTACCGATCCTCGACTTCATTTGCACACATTGTATATAGATTTGTTTTTCTACTGTATTATTGACTGTATGTTTTGTTACTCCATGTGTAACTCTGTGTTGTTGTATGTGTCGAACTGTTTTGCTTTATCTTGGCCAGGTCGCAGTTGTAAATGAGAACTTGTTCTCAACTTGCCTACCTGGTTAAATAAAGGTGAAATAAAAGCAGGTGTACACATACTTTTGGTAACGTGGTGTATATGTTTGGGCTTGTTGCATTCAATTTGCAGTCTACATATTATTTGAATTTATGTTCCAGCCCCCTGACCATCCGCTCAAGAAAAAAATTGTCCAGCGGCTGAATCTAGTTGAGGATCCCCTCCTTATGATATATCTAATATATTGTCATAAGAGTTTAATTTTTGTGAAAACATTCGCTTAGGAACTGTCTTGGTAAAGGTCACAGGACTGAAAATGAAGGAATTCAACAACCTTGTCTCTGTCACTACAGTCATGGGTGGTAACTCTACAATTCACTCAAAAAGGCAAGGCACACTGGTAAATTGTATTGGAGGTGTGTTTTAGTGGGTACGTGGTTTTCAGTTAGTTATTTTTGGCCACTAGTGAGTGGAAGTGTTGTACCAGTTTAAGCGGTCTATCTATGGTAGAGGTACATTTTCCTTTTCTAAAAGCATGCTTCTGTGCCTGCAGACTACAAAAGGTAGTTTCTGAGGTATGAACTGGGGTACAATTATGTACATATAACTAGTGATGGGGAAACAAAGTTTACTGAAGCGTTGAGGTTTTCCAGCCAATTGTGTCAAAAGTAGGTTCAATACTCAAGGCTTTGATCAACACAGTGTACACTTGTGGCACCTGCTGGTCAAAAGAATTTAGCCAAATTATTATAGATGTCCCACACACCGTAGTGGGTGCATAGTGTAGCCTTTTTGTCTTCTACCAATACAAAACCAATTAGGTGGTTGTTTGACGAAGCAAAGTTTCAGACATCATTGATCACATGCTTCTGATAAAGTGATACCGGCATCAGCACACTGCTTCGAAGTACACTGCTTAACGATTTAGACGCATGCCTCGGTACTCCGGTATCAAACAACATCACTACCTATAACTAAAGGTACAAATAACGTATCTTACAGGGTACCACCCCAGTGACAAGCGTTTGTACTCCTTTAGGAACAAATCTAAACCTTTTTTTCGGAGAGTGTAGATTCTGACTGACTGGCTGGCTGGTTGAGTGAGTGAACAAGGGAGTGTTTACCTCAAGATTGTGGAGGAGGGAGATGCTGACTGACTGGCTGGCCGACTGGCTGAGTCTACGAGGGAGCGTTTACTTCGAGGTAGTGGGGGGAAAACGCACTTACTCTCCAGCTTCTCCAGAGTAAAGTTCATCCATCACTCCAGTCCAGTGTCACGTTAGTGTCTCTCTAAAGGCCATTGTCATGCTTTATTACATGACAAATGAATGGGAAGTGAGTGTTTTCTTCTTCTCTCGCTTACCTTGCTCAACCGCCGGTAACACATTTACCTAAACAACATCAATATCCATGGGGAAACAATTCAGCGGAGAATAATGCACCAAATGAACATAGCCATAATGTGTCTCTATTACGTACAATTCCAAATAATGTTTCGTTGACATTAACCAGGTTTCTATCCAACCCCTTCAATCCGATGAATTACCTGATGCTTAAAAAAAAGTAATGACAGGGCTGATGGAAAGAGGAAATGTCAGTTAAAATTCCTAAATGTCGACAGACAATTTGTTCGCTCGACATGGAAAGAGGAAATGTCAGTTATTTTTAGGATATTTTTGTATGTGTAAAATTAATTATGTGAGAAATGTTGGAGGAAACGCCTTTATGCGCAAATATTGATAAACAGTGTATTCGGAAAGTATTCAGCACCCTTCCCTTTTTCCACATTTTATTAGGTTACAGCCTTATTCTAAAATTGATTAAATGAAAATAATTCCTCAAATCTACACACAATACCCCATAATGACAAAGCAAAAACAGGTTTTTATAAATGTTTGCAAATTTATAAAAAATGTAAAACTGATACCTTATTTGCATAAGTATTCAGACCCTTTTCTGTGATAAATGAACTTGAGCTCAGGTGCATCCTGTTTCCATTGATCATCCTTGAGATATTTCTACAACTTGATTGGAGTCCACCTGTGGTAAATTCAATTGATTGGACATGATTTGGAAAGGCACACACCTGTCTATATAAGGTCCCACAGTTGACAGTCCATGTCAGAGCAAAAATTAGGCCATGAGGTCGAAGGAATTGTTTGTAGAGCTCAGAGACAGGATTGTGTCGAGGCACAGATCTGGGGAAGGGTACCAAAATATTTCTGCATCATTGAAGGTCCCCAAGAACACAGTGGCCTCCATCATTCTTAAATGGAAGAAGTTTGGAACCACCAAGACTCTTCCTAGAGCTAGCCGCCCGACCAAACTGAGCAATCGGGGGAGAAGGGCCTTGGTCAAGGAGGTGACCAAGAACCCGATGGTCACTCTAACAGAGCTCCAGAGTTCATCTGTGGAGATGGGAGAATCTTCCAAAAGGACAACCATCTCTGCAGCACTCCACCAATCAGGCCTTTATGATAGAGTGGCCAGACGGAAGCCACTCCTTAGTAAAAGGCACATGACAGCCCGGTTGGAGTTTGCCAAAAGGCACCTAAAGGACTCAGGCCATGAGAAACAAGATTCTCTGGTCTGATGAAACCAAGAATGAACTCTTTGGCATGAATGTCAAGTGTCACGTCTGGAGGAAACCTGGCACCATCACAACGGTGAAGCATGGTGGTGGCAGCATCATGCTGTGGGGATGTTTTTCAGCGGCAGGGATTGGGAGACTAGACAGGATCGAGGGAAAGATGAACGGAGCAAAGTACAGAGCGATCCTTGATGAAAACCTGCTCCAGAGCACTCAGGACCTCAGACTGGGGTCAAAGGTTCACCTTCCAACAGGACAACGACCCCAGGCACACAGCCAAGACAACGCAGGAAGAAAATCCCATTGAAATAGGTCATCTTTAGCTGTGCCGGGCCATGTGGGGCAGGGGCTCACAGGTTATGCCCCAAATGGCACCCTATTCTCTATATAGTGCACTACTTTTGACCAGAACCCATAAGGCAATGGTCAAAAATAGTGCACTATATAAGGAAGAAGGGTGCCATTTGGGACAGGAGTCTTTGAATGTTCGGGCCCAGCCAGAGCCCGGACTTGAACCAGATCTAACATCTCTAGAGAGACCTGAAAATATCTGTGCAGCGACGCTCCCCATCAAACCTGACAGAGCTTGAGAGGATCTGCAGAGAAGAATGGGAAAAACTCCCCAAATACAGGTGTGTCAAGCTTGTAGCGTCATACCCAAGAAGACTCGAGGCTGCCAACAGTGCTTCAACAAAGTACTGAGTAAAGGGTCTGAATATGTAAATGTGATATTTCATTATTTTTTATAATTTCTCATTTTCAAAAACATCTACAAACCTGTTTTTGCTTTGTCATTATGGGGTATTGTGTGTAGATTGATGATGGGAAAAAAAAACGATTTAATCAATTTTAGAATACGGCTGTAACGTAACAAAATGTGGAAAAAGTCAAGGGGTCTGAATACTTTCCGAATGCACTGTAATAACCATCATACCAAAGTAAACTTGTCAAGGCCTACCACCACAATGTGGAAATGCATTACAAGTTTATAGGCATGGTGGTTAAGTGCTCATGTAAATGTACAATATGCTAAATATCGAGGGTAGACTATTATTTGAATGCTGGTGATGATGGTCAGTGCTTGGCTGACAATTATCAAATACAATTATCTTGCTCTTATTCATATCTTATCATATAACCTGTCCACTTTATCAGCGAACTCTTGCTTTTTATCGTAACAGTTTTTGTTACAAAACTATTGGTAGAGTTGAAAATGAAATGGAAACCCACTTAACTTCAGTTGTTTATTTGGTACATGGGAACTAAACCGCAGAAGTGCTTTTTATGTGCACCATGTCATCTCGCACAGCCTTTTATCCGCAACAAGTCAGTTTAATGGAAACCCCTCTGGTGGGAAAATGCGCATATTGTTTTTATGCAGATTTTAGACTATTCACCTGAAAATCTGTCGCCAATTGGAAGGAAATCTAGCTATTAAGACCAAATTCCACTCATTGTTACTGTACAAGGACGGACCACAATACATCTGAAAATCTCAAGGCTCTCTTCTTCTCGAGTCTACTATCTTCCTGCACCTCAGCAGCCTCGTCTGGTGTGTGGTAGGTATATTTCTTTAATTTCTTCAATCTACTGTACAAGGACCTAGCTGATAGAATTACTCACTGATCCTCTTGTTATCAAACATTCATACTGTGGGCCAGGGGTTACACACCATCCACGCACTCCTTTATTACTGTCTGTCCCTGCAGTATCTCAGCACCGGTCAGAGCTCTGGCACTATTAGATAGTACTAATTACCCTGGTTTAGCATGGTTTACTGTCTACTCACACTTAATAACTCTGCTAATGGGTGGTCTTATGCAAGGGAAGGCAGGGGTCCATGGAAATAAGGAATGCGGAGCAAAGCAAAAATCTAATGCTTATCAACATTATGTACTGAGCTCGATCTTGTGGTATTTTCAGTAAAGGGAATCAACAGTGAAGTAAATGTAAAGGTAAATTAAGTAAATATAAGTGATTAAATCATGGAGTAAAAATATGTTTTGTTTCATTGTGAATATGGAATTTATATAAGGCAAATTTAATGAACAGACGTGTAGAGAAACACATATGTGTCCTGATGGTGTACAACGGAAAAGTAGATGTGTGGTTATCGTTGGAAGAAAAAGAAAAGGTCCCTAAAGAAAAAAATATATATATAGAAAAAAAAAAAAAAATTTATCACCGTGTAAATGATAAAATGATTGCCAATGCCTTCAGCATTGCCTTAATGTAAACTGACTAAGGTACAATTTGGATGGAATTGCCTCTGTGTTCTGTAATTTACATATGAATAACCTGCAATCCATGAATTTATAGAGCGAGATTGACAATAGTACACAATTGCTACAATTTTCCTGTTAATATTACTCACTCTCTCGGTCTCATTTGATCTGCAGAAACAAACCCAATGTAGTAGATATTCAACCAATATCTTCATTGTCAAAGATTATAATGCAATTTACAGATGCAAACTGTGGACGGATATATTTTAATATGATTCCCCCCCTCCCTTGAGCTGTACTCTCCAGCATGATTTACACGCTTGAGCTGCTACCACAGACCATGAGCTCTGGCACCCTACCTCAGAGCAGGTTGCTGTTCATTAGAGGTCTACCTGAGTTCAAACTGCTGTTGACACTGCATGGACATTGAGCACTAGCACTGGCTACTGGTGACAAGTCACTTTTAACAAGCTGGTTCCTGCCCTCAAATAGACCTGGGCCTGTTGCTATGAGACCACTTTACCTTGTCATTATCAGTCTCATAAAAGGAGATAGTGGCATTTAAAAACTACACACAAGAGCTATTTGTAGTACTATTGTTCGATGCAACAGAGCTTTCGGCTAGAACTTCAGAAGACAATAACAAGAATCTCCAAGTAACATAAAAAGACTATAACAGGCTATTCAACACCTGACAATAAAGGGGACTTGTCACACGCTTGTCATTTGAGACACATATGGATTGTTAATCTTAATCACATCTATTGCCAATTTTATTCAGGCCTAAGTCATTTCACAGGCCACCTATAAAGTAGCAGGTTGCTATGAAGTCCTAGTATCCAACAGCATTTCAGAGAGCATTATCTCTCTCCAGTCTCCGGCCAATGACAGTGGCTCTAATTGGAGTGTCAGGTAACCTGGTCTATGTCAAAAAGGAGACGGGCTGGAGAGAGGCTCAAGGACATCAGTGATTAGAATTGGATGCAGAGAAGAAAGCCTTGTTGATATCCTCAATCATTTTCTCTTGAGATAACGTGGAAATCACTTGTTAATGTCAATAGAAGATTTGCATAACAATTTACAGGTAACTGCCAAAATAAAGGAAATGCCAATATAAAGTTTCTTAGTAAGGCATTGGGGCACCACGAGCCAGAACAGCTTCAATGCACCTTGGCATACATTCTACAGTTGTCTGGAACTCTATTGGAGGTACGCGACACCATTCTTCCATAAGAAATTCCATAATTTGGTGTTTTGTTGGTGGTGGTAGAAAACGCTGTCTCAGGCGTCGCTCCAGAATCTCCAATAAGTGTTAAATTGGGTTGAGATCTCGTGACTGAGACGGCCATGACATATGGTTTACATCGTTTTTATGCTCACCAAACCATTCGTGCCATGTGTATGGGGGCATTGTCATTAGTGGTGGGAGTCGACTCCAAAATAGTAGATTCCTCCACTCCTTGCGCCTCGACTCCCGGTGTCGATTTTAATTTCTGGTTGTCAAACTCGACTTCTACCATTCATTATTTTTGCAACAGAGAACTATTTGACGTTGTCTACTTCGAGAACACAAACTCTCGCATCTTTCACAGCAAAGAAAGAGCGAGCTAGCGAGGGAGAGAGAGAGATGGGAGGGGCAGGTAGGCATGTTAACCACCAGGCAGACAGTCAGAACCGTGCATCGGTAATCAAAAGATGTTGACTGTACTCCATTGCAATTTCTTGGCTTGCAATGTCTCACACAAGTTCCCTAAAGTAGGGGCTATCAATGAATAGGTTGAGCTATTCTACATGCAACAGACCGAAGACCAAACACACACTAGCGTTTTTTATAGTGGAGAGAAAGAGAAGCAGGCAAACCAGTGAGGGCATCCACGAGGGACAGGATCGTGGCAGGCAGACAGACAGTCAGAACCGTGCACATAGGCTATATCTTGGTAATATGTGTCTAGCAATGCCTTGTAAATTCACCAAAAGTATATTACAGTATTTATTAGACTATCAATGACTATGGCTAAGCTATTCTTCATAGTTCCAGTGAATTGAAGTTGAACATTACCAAATGCATCAGTTTAATTAGGCCTAAATGTGCAATACAAATTGTGCCTACAGTTTATTTAATGAAACACTGGCTGGCTGTTGATGTCCTAGATTAGGGCTCTCCAACCCTGTTCCTGGATGGCTACCGTCCTGTAGGTTCTCTCCAAACCCAGTTGTAACTAACCTGATTCAGCTTATCAACCAGCTAATTATTCCAGAGTGGAGCTGTGGTCTAAGGCACTGTGTCTCAGTGCAAGAGGCGTCACTGCAGTCCCTGGTTTGAATCCAGGCTGCATCATATCTGGCCGTGATTGGGAGTCCCATAGGGCAGTGCCCAATTGGCCCAGCGTCGTCTGTGGTAGGCCGTCATTGTAAATAAGAATTTGTTCTTAACTGACTTGCCTAAAGGCTAAATAAAAAAAATTTGGATTGTTGAATCAGCTGTGCTAGATTAGGGTTGGAGTGAAAACCTACAGGATGGTAGCGCTCTATGAACAGGGTTGGAGAGAATTGTCCTAGGCAATAGATTGTAAAGCAGCATCCCCGCTAAACCTTTGGAAATGGCAAGTTCACATTCTCATCCATAAACACAGTCAAGTGCAAATACAGCTCAAATCAGCAGGATGGGGAACATTGTTATTAGGAAGCACGTCTACCATAGATCACTGAAATAATGATTATTTAAATATTATGAGGAGACCTATACATTTGACAGCCAAGCACGAGTTATCAGCGTAGCCTATTATCATCTAGACATAACGTTGAAATATCTTCACACCTATAATAAAAACCTCCAGGCTCCCATCACAAGAGTCAATTCAATTTGGAAAAAAAAGTGAATTACATGGGGCAGATTGGAAAAACTAATCCTGTGTGAATCGTCCTCTGGAATAACGCACCTGCTTGAATAATAATTACAAAACCAACGTCTCTAGTAATACCCGTCCGTATAGGGCTATAACATGGCAAAGAATAGGCTTATCATTGTAGAGAGCGCCGCATCATCCCATGGGATCCGTCAAGGCTGCACACAGCAGAAATATCACTGAAATATTCTAGTTCCTACACATCTCTTTCTATATTCAAACAAAATAGGACTTTTACAGGCTAAGTTGATGAGCAAATGGGCAGCATCATGCTCACGTCAGTCCACTAGAACACAAATGTAGTCTTCCTAGTTGTCACACCCTGATCTGTTTCACCTGTCCTTGTGCTTGTCTCCACCCCCTCCAGGTGTCCCCCATCTTCCCCATTATCCCCTGGGTTTTCTGTCTGTCTGTGCCAGTTCGTCTTGTATGTTCCAAGTCAACCATTGTGGTTTTCCTGTGCGCCTGCCTTTTCTATTCTCTTTTGCTAGTCCTCCTGGTTTTGACCCTTGCCTGTTTTCTGGACTCTGTACCCTCCTGCCTGACCATTATGTCTGCCCTGACCTCGAGCCTGCCTGCCACACTGTACCTCCTGGACTCTGAACTGGTTTTGACCTTTTGACTGTCCACGACCATTCTCTTGCCTACCCCTTTTGGATTATTAATAAATATCAAAGGCTCAAACCATCTGCCTCCCGTGTCTGCATCTGGGTCTCGCCTTGTGCCATACTAGTAGGACTCTGCCTTAATGAGGTGGTGTGTACATGTGTGCACATCCGTTTCAGTGTGTTTTGGAAGTCAAGCAAGTGTTGACTCCAACCACAGGAATCGGAGTCAACTGTCATCCTATGGGGGCATAGCCATGGTATACATTTTTATACATGACCCTAAGCATGATAGGATGATTGCTTAATTAACTCAGGATCCACACCTGTGTGGAAAAACCTGCTTTGAATATACCTTGTATCCCTCATTTAAGTTTTGGGGGTGGGGAGTTTGGTAAAGTCCCTCTATCCTTCTCTCTGTAGCTGCGTGGTTTGCCGTATTCATGCCATTGTTGTCAACCAGAAGCAAAACAGCCAGCGCCAACTGTTTGTGTGTTGATAGAGTTTTGGTGCCAGGGCTACCTGTTTTCTGAGATTAGTATGTTTTTTCATCTCTTTACCAGCTGCCTGTCTCCCATAAAAAAAAAATATATTTTACCTTAGTTTTCATTTTACAGCCTCCAGCTGCCCTATTAGCACAGTTCACAAACCAACCGCGCTGACAGTCAGAGAGAGTTTGTTGTGGGTTTGCTCTCTCTGGTTTTATGGTATGTTTTTGATGTTTTGTTGCCCCAGTTTTAGAGATTCTAACATTTTAGGCTACTTCTGTACTCTGTAAACAAATGGAATACTGACAGGAGTTTGGAAACTTAAAGCATATCAATTCACCTCTCCCATGCATGATCATAGGAAGGAAAGAACAGAAGTTCATGACCAATAATTTTACCAATATGTCTCCATACATCCAACTTATTGTGTAGCCTAGTTGTTACTGTGAACAGTGACACTACCACAGTTGTGCTCTTCCAACAGTATCTTTACTCTTGCCACTTCATTCTGTAAAAAGAGGTCTCTCTCTCAGCTGAAAAAAACAGCATAGACCAGCATGGGCTAGTTACCAACCTTCGCTGTGTTTTCGCCGGTGACCAGCCTTCGCCGTGTTTTCGGCGGTGACCAGCCTTCGCTGTATTTCACCGGTGACCAGCCTTCGCCGTGTTTTCGCCGGTGACCAGCCTTCGCTGTATTTCACCGGTGACCAGCCTTCGCCGTGTTTTCACCGGTGACCAGCCTTCACCATGTTTTCGCCTGTGACCAGCCTTCACAGTGTTTTCGAGGGTGACCAGCCTTTACCTTGTTTTGGGCACTGGTGACTGTCACCCGCAAAACCATCATGAAGTCTCAATATGCTGCCTTGCAAATGTCTAAATCCTATTGGAATCCAGCCTGAGTGGGGACATAAAAATGTGTAGCATAAGATACATTAATTAATCAATCAATGTACATGCAAAAATACAAATATTGAAACAAACAATTATAAAAATCTAACTGCAATAGAGCATGCTGGGATATATGGTAATGATAGGCTTGATTTTGCTGACCAGCTTGACCATGCTGGACTAGCATACACTCCCCCCAAAAAAGGTTACTGAGGGGTTCTTTGTCAAGGGTGAATGTGATATTTGTAATCTTTTTTTTGCACATCAAGAAGGGTTCTTTGCTGATTTACTTCACCATGTTTTCCTTTTATGCCATGAAATGCTACACTTAGTTTTACAGTACACTACATGCTACTGGTTGCAGTGAAGGTGAGGTAAACAACAAGTTACACAGTTTTACTGCTGAATTAAGGTGTTATTGTAAAAGGACAGTATATTGATGAATAGTTGGGCCTGCTAACTCAACTTTAAACGCTGTGTCTCCTGCGTGCCGGCGTAGTAACGAATACCTCGCGGCTTCCCTGTCCCATCTATTGCTGTTCACTGGACCCTATGATCACTCGGCTACATAGCTGATGCCTGCTGGACTATTCGTTAATCACGGTACTCCATTTTATTTTTGTTTATCTGTCGGCCCCAGCCGCTACTCAGGCCCTGTGTGTAGCTAACCAACCCTCTTTGCCCATTCATCGCCAGTTTACCTGTTGTTGTTGTCTTAGCTGACTAGCTGTTGTGGTCTTGCCCGTTGTGTCTTAGCTAGCTCTCCCAATCAACACCTGTGTTTGCTTTATGCCTCACTTTATGTCTCTCTCAAATGTCAATATGCCCTGTTTACTGTTGTTTAGGGTAGTTATCATTGTGTTAGTTTACAGTGGAGCCCCTAGGCCCACTCTACATGCCTCAGATTCCTCCTTTGTCCCACCTCCCACACATGCGGTGACATTACCCAGTATTACCAGCACCTCCAGAGATGCAACCACTCTTATCATCACTCGGTGCCTGGGCCTACCTCCACTGTACTCTCACCCCACCATACCCCTGTCTGCAAATTATGCCCTGAATCTATTCTATCACACCCAGAAATCTGCTCCTTTTATTCTCTGTTCCCAACGCACCAGACGACCTGTTCTGATAGCCTTTAGCCGTACCCTCATCCTACTCCTCCTCTGTTCCTCGGGTGATGTGGAGGTAAACCCAGGCCCTGTGTGTCCCCAGGCACTCTCATTTATTGACTTCTGTGATCGAAAAAGCCTTGGTTTCATGCATGTTAACATTAGAATCCTCCTCCCTAAGTTTGTTTTATTCACTGCTTTAGCACACTCCGCCAACCCTGATGTCCTTGCCATGTCTGAATCCTGGCTTAGGAAGACCACCAAAAATTCTGAGATTTCCATACCCAACTACAACATTTTCCGCCAAGATAGAACTGCCAAAGAGGAAGGAGTTGCAATCTATTGCAGAGATTGACAGAACTTTGCAGGCTTACTTTCCAGGTCTGTGCCCAAACAGTTCGAACCTCTAATTCTAAAAATGTATCTCTCCAGAAATAAGTCTCTCACTGTTGCTGCCTGCTATAGACCCCCCTCAGCTCCCAGCTGTGCCCTGGATACCATATGTGAATTGACTGCCCCCCAACTATCTTCAGAGTTCGTTCTGTTAGGTGACCTAAACTGGGATATGCTTAACACCCCGGCAGTCCTACAATCTAAGCTAGATGCCCTCAATCTCACACAAATCATCAAGGAACCCACCAGGTACAATCCTAAATCTGTAAACATGTGCACCCTCATAGATATTATCCTGACCAACTTGCCCTCCAAATACACCTCTGCTGTTTTCAATCAGGATCTCAGCGACCACTGCCTCATTGCCTGCATCCACTATGGGCCCGCGGTCAAACGACCACCCCTTATCACTGTCAAACGCTCCCTAAAACACTTCTGCGAGCAGGCCTTTCTAATCGATCTGGCCCGGGTGTCCTGGCAGGATATTGACCTCATTCCGTCAGTCGAGG
This sequence comes from Hucho hucho, assembly GCA_003317085.1. Taxonomy (NCBI): domain Eukaryota; kingdom Metazoa; phylum Chordata; class Actinopteri; order Salmoniformes; family Salmonidae; genus Hucho; species Hucho hucho. Next base: position 358,791 of record QNTS01000341.1, read on the forward strand.
ATGCCTGGTCGTTCTTTAAAAGCAACTTCCTCACCATCTTAAAAAAATGTAGAACTAAGAACAGATACAGCCCTTGGTTCACTCCAGACCTGACTGCCCTTGACCAGCACAAGAACATCCTGTGGCGGACTGCTATAACATTGAATAGTCCCCGCGATATGCTACTGTTCAGGGAACTCAGGAACCAATATACGCAGTCAGTCAGGAAAGCAAAGGCTAGCTTTTTCAAACAGAAATTTGCATCCTGTAGCTCTAACTGCAGTCTATCACAGTGCCATCCGCTTTGTCACCAAAGCCCCTTATACCACCCACCACTGCGACCTGTATGCTCTAGTCGGCTGGCCCACGCTACATACTCGTTGCCAAACCCACTGGCTCCAGGTCATCTACAAGTCCCTGCTAGGTAAAGCCCCGCCTTATCTCAGCTCGCTGGTAACCATAGCAGCACCCACCCGTAGCACGCGCTCCAGCAGGTATATCTCACTGGTCACCCCCAAAGGCATTTCCTCCTTTGGCCGCCTTTCCTTCCAATTCTCTGCTGCCAATGACTGGAACGAACTACAAAAATCACTGAAACTGGAGACACTTATCTCCCTCACCAACTTTAAGCACCAGTTGTCAGCGCAGCTCACAGATCACTGCACCTGTACATAGCCCATTTGTTAATAGCCCAACCAACTACCTCATCCCCTACCATATTAATTTATTTATCTTGCTCCTTTGCACCCCAGTATTTTTACTTTGCACATTCATCTACTGCACATCTACCATTCCAGTGTTAAATTGCTATATTGTAATTACTTCGCCACCATGGCCTATTTATTGCCTTGCGTTCCTTATCTTACCTCATTTGCACACATTGTATATAGATTTGTTTTTTTTTCTACTGTATTATTGACTGTATGTTTGTTTACTCCAATGTGTAACTATGTGTTGTTGTATGTGTTGAACTGCTTTGCTTTATCTTGGCCAGGTCGCAGTTGTAAATGAGAACTTGTTCTCAATTTGCCTACCTGATTAAATAAAGGTGAAATAAAATAAATAAAATAAAAAATATGTCACTTGGGATATGAACTCAAAACTTTTTGGTTGCTAATGAGTTGAATTACCTGCTACGCCACCATGTCTATGGGCATGGCAGAGATTGGCCACATATTTAATGGCAAGAATACATTTCTGGTAAAAGTTGTCCAGAATCAAGTCAATAATTGTCCGATAATCTGACAACAGCAATGTGTGACATTTGATGTGAAGTGTGCATAAATGCTTTGAACTTGCAAGCTTTTGGGTGGAAGTGTACATCTTTATTACCAAGAACATACACTGAATACAAATATCAATGCAACATGCAACAATTTCAAAGATTTTAATGAGTTACAGTTCATATAAGAAAATCAGTCAATTGAAATACATTCATTTGGCCCTAATCTATGGATTTCACATGAAAGGGAATACAGATACCTTAAAAAAATGCAGGGGCATGGATCAGAAAACCAGTCAGTATCTGTTGTGACCACCATTTGTCTCATGCAGCGCAACACATCTCCTCCGCATAGAGTTGATCAGGCTGTTGGTTGTGGCCTGTGAAATGATGTCCCAGGAGTGGCGCAGCTGTCTAAAGCAATGCATCGCAGTGCAAGAGGAGTCACTACAGATCCGGGCACTCTGTTCACAATGTTAACATCAGCAAACCGCTCGCCCACACGACGCCATACACTTTGTCTGCCCGGTACAGTTGAAACTGGGATTCATGTGTGAAGAGCACACTTCTCCAGCGTTACAGTGAGTGGCCATAGAAGGTGAGCATTTGCCCACTGAAATTGGTTACGATGCCGAACTGCAGTCAGGTCAATCCCCTGGTGAGGATGATGAGCACCAGATGAGCTTCCCTGAGACGGTTTCTGACAGTTGGTGCAAAAATTATTTGGTTGTGCAAACCTACGGTTTCATCACCTGTCTGAGTTTCTGGTCTCAGACAATCCCGCAGGTGAAGAAAACGGATGTGGAGGTCCTGGGCTGGCGTTGTTACGCGTGGTCTACGGTTGTGAGGCCGGTTGGACGTACTGCCAAATTCTCTAAAATGACGTTAGAGATGGCTTATGGTAGAGAAATTAACATTAAATTCTCTGGCAAAAGATCTGACATACCTGCAGTCAGCATGCCAATTGCACGCTCGCTCAAAACTTGAGACATTTTAGAATGGCTTTTTATTGTCCCTAGCACAAGTTGCACCTGTGTAATGACCATGCTCTGTATTCAGCTTCTTGATATGCCACACCTGTCAGGTGGATGGATTATATTGGCAAAGGAGAAATGCTCACTAACAGGGATGTAAGTATATTTGTGCACCAAATTTGAGAGAAACAAGCTATTTGTGCATACAGAACATTTCTGGGACCTTTTATTTCAGTTCATGAAACATGGGACCAACACACCTCGACATCATCGTTTTTGAAAAGTGCAAGACGTCTCCGGGCTTGCACTTGCTGTTTCCGGATTCTGGTTGATGACAACAGCCACACAATCACAACAACAAGTTAATTTTGCGATATTGATCATATTGTTTCTTATATCATATTGTTGGAAAAACAAGTCAGTTCGTGGCCACTATAGTCATTTAAAGAAAGGCAGTCGACGGCCACTATAGGTTCTAAATTAGGTGGTTGATGGTTATGTTGTCAAAGGTTGAGCAGCTCTTGTCACTATCATGTTACATTAAAGAGATGCACTGTTAGGAGATTACTGTGCATTCCACAGTAACTTAATGGAATTTGGAAGTTTCTGTCAATTTTGCATTACCTAACTAGTAACCTAACTGTCAATAAGTTATTGTAAAATATACAGTGACATACTAGCAACTACTGTTGCTACTAGTAGCTCACTGTACCTTTGCTGAAATGTTCTGATTACAAGGAAGCTTATAACATTAGGTGCCAACTATTCTATGTGGTGAGTACACTAGGGACCCAGCCTCACCTGGCCTCAACCTCTTGGTTGGCAGCAAACTGACCTTCCTGACACAACATCAGGTCAGTGAACATGACAGCAAACTGACAGTAAGTTATTGAAAATTAAACTAAAACTTCCCAGTGACCAACTGCCATTAAGTTATTGAAAACACACAGTAACCTCTTGACAGACCAACTGTTGATTGTCACAAGCTCTTATAAAGATTGCAGCACTGGGATTGGACAAATAAGGTGATCAACCTAAAGATAAAATTACTTAAACTGGCACAGCACTTCCACTAATGGTTGGCACAAATACAACATATTTTAGACCATGTACCCAAATATGCTAATCAGCCCTCTCCAGCACATTGCAAAGTGCAGTGAAAGTAAGGTAAACAACAATACGTAATTTTACAAAAATATTTTTACCAAAACTCAGTAGCCGTTAACTTACTGTCAAATTACAGGTCATTTTTATATTGTGTGCCAAAAGCACATCTGAAGTATCCTATAAGTATAACAGTAGAACCTATGATTGGATCTACCTGGAAACTTAGGGTTCTTCATCAGAGAGTTATAAATGGAACTCAAAAGGGTTCCCCTACCGAGACAAATAAAAGGGTTCTACGTGGAACCCATTAGGGATCCCGGATAGAACTCTGCAACCAGAGGGTTCTTCATGACAGGGTTTTATAGTGCATTAGGAAAGCATTTTCCTTCTTAATGCATTTGACACAATCAGTTGTGTTGTGACAAGGTGGGGGGTGGGGGTTATACAGAAGATAGCCCTATTTGGTAAAAGACCACGTCCATGTTATGGCAGGAACAGCTCAAATAAGCAAAGAGAAATTACAGTCCATCATTACTTTAAGACATGAAGGTCAGTCAATACGGAATGTTGAGCGTTTCTTCAAGTGAAGTCGCAAAACCCATAAAGCGCTATGATGAAACTAGCTCTCGAGGCCCGCCGCAGGAATGGAAGTCCCAGAGCTACCTCTGCTGCAGAGGATAAGTTCATTAGAGTTACCAGCCTCAGAAATTGCAGCCCAAATAAATGCTTCACAGAGTTCAAGTAACAGACACATCGCAACATCAACTGTTCAAAGGAGACTTTGGGAATCAGGCCTTCATGGTAAATTTTTCTGAAAAGAAACCACTACTAAAGGACACCAATAAGAAGAAGAGACTTTCTTGGACTAAGAAACACGAGCAATGGACATTAGACCGGTGGAAAGTTGTCCTTTGGTCCAAATTGGAGATTTTTGGTTCAATCCGCCGTGTCTTTGTGAGACGCTGTGTGGGTGAACAAATGATCTCGCATGTGTATTTCCCATTGTAAAGCATGGAGGAGGAGGTGTTATGGTGTGGGGGTGCCTTGCTGGTGACACTGGCTGTGATTTATTTAGAAGTACAACCAACATGGCTACCACATCATTCTGCAGCGATATGCCATCCCATCTGGTTTGGGCTTAGTGGGACTATAATTCGTTTTTTCAACAGGACAATGACCCAACACACCTCCAGGCTGTGTAAGGGCTATTTGACCAAGAAGGAGAGTGATGGAGTGCTGCATCAGATGACCATCCCCCAACCTCAACCAAGTTGAAATGGTTTGGGATGAGTCGGACCGCAGAGTGAAGGAAAAGCAGCCAACAAGTGCTGAGCATATGTGGGAACTCCAAGACTGTTGGAAAAGCATTCCAGGTGAAGCTGGTTGAGAGAATGGCAAGAGTGTGGAAAACTGTCATTGAGGCAAAGTTTGGCTATTTGAAAAAATATATTTTGATTTGTTTAACACCTTTTTGGTTACGACATGATTCCATGTGTGATATTTCATAATTTTGATGTCTTTACTATTGTTGTACAATGTAGAAAATAGTAAAAATAAATAAAAACCCTTGAATAAGTAGGTGTTCTAAATTGTTTGACCAGTAGTGTATTTATTTATTATACTGAAATATCACATTTACATAAGTATTCAGACCCTTTGCTATGAGACTCAAAATTGAGCTCAGGTGCATCCTGTTTAAACTGATTGTTTCTACAACTTGATTCGAGTCCACCTCTGGTAAATTCAATTGATTGGACAGTCGTGAAGAGGACACGACAAAACCTATTCCCCTTTAGGCAACTGAAAAGATTTGGCATGGGTCCTCAGATCCTCAAAAGGTTCTACAGCTGCACCATCGAGAGCATCCTAACGCGTTGAATCACTGCCTGGTATGGAAAATGCTAAGCCTCCGACCGCAAGGCACAACAGAGGGTAATGCTTACGGCCCAGTACATCACTGGGGCCAAGCTTCCTGCCATCCAGGACCTTTATACAGGCCGTGTCAGAGGAAGTTGTCAAAAACTCCAGCCACTCTAGTCATAGACTGTTCTCTCTGTTACCGAACGGCAAGCGGTACCGGAGCGACAAGTCTAGGTCCAAGAGGCTTCTAAACAGCTTCTACCCCCAAGCCATAAGACTCCAGAACATCTAATCAAATGGCTACCCAAACTTTTTGCATTGCCCCTCCCCCCTCTTTTACGCTGCTGCTATTCTCTATTAATATCTATGCATAGTCACTTTAATAACTCTACCTACATGTACATATTACCTAAATTACCTCGACTAACCGGTGCCCCCGCACATTGACTCTGTACCGGTACCCCCTGTATATAGCCTCGCTATTGTTATTTGCTGCTCTTTAATTATTTGTTACTTTTATTCAATGTTTTTCTTAGGTATTTTTCTTAAAGCTGTGTTGTTGGTTAAGGGCTTGTAAGTAAGCATTTCACTGTTGTATTTGGCGCATGTGACATACAATTTGATTTGATCAGGCACACACCTGTCTATGCATGTCAGGGCAAAAACCAGGAATTAGAGCTCCAAGACAGGATTGTGTTGAGGCACAGATCTGGGAAAGGTTACAAAAAATATTCTGCTGCATTGAAGGTCCCTAAGAACACAGTGACCTCGGTCATTCTTAAATGGAGGAGGTTTGGAACCACCAAGACTCTAGAGCTGGCCTCCCGGCAAAACTGAGCAATCGGGGGAGAATGGCCTTGGTCAGGGAGGTGACCAAGAACCCGATGGTCCTCTGACAGAGCTCCAGAGTTCCTTTGAGGAGATGGGATAACCTTCCAGAAGGACAACCATCTCTGCAGCACTCCACCAAAAGAGGCCTTTATGGTAGAGTGGCCAGACGGAAGCCACTCCTCAGTAAAATACACATGACAGCACCTAAAGGACTCTCATACCATGAGAAACAAGATTCTCTGGTCTGGTGAAACCAAGATTGAACTCTTTGGCTTGAATGCCAAGCATCCCATCTGGAGTTAACCTGGCTCCATTCCTACAGGGAAGCATGGTGGTGGCAGCATCATGCTGTGTGGATGTTTTTCAGCGGCAGGGACTGGGAGTCTAGACAGGATCAAGGCAAAGATGAACAGAGCAAAGTACAGAGCGATCCTTGATGACGGCGAAGGTTTAACTTTCCAACAGGACAATGACCCTAAGCACACAGCCAAGACAATGCAGGACTGGCATCGGGACAAGTCTCTGAATGTCTTTGAGTGGCCCATCCAGAGCACGGATTTGAACCCGATCAAACATCTCTGGAGAGACCCGAAAATAGCTGTGCAGCGACACTCCCCATCCAACCTGACAGAGCTCCCCAAATACAGGTGTTCCAAGCTTGTAGGGTCATACCCAAGAAGACTTGAGGCTGTAATCGCTGCCAAAGATGCTTCAACAAAGTACTGAGTAAAGGGTCTGAATACTTATGTAAATTTAATATTTCAGTGTTGTATTCTTAATAAATTAGCAAAAATGTCTAGAAACCTGGTTTTGCTTTGTCATTATGTGTAGATTGATGAGAAAAAAAACGTATTATTTAATCCCTGTTAGAATAAGGCAGTAACGTAACAAAATGTGAAAAAAGTCCAGGGGTCTGAAATACTTTCCGAATGCACTGTACATAGATTCCAAAAGGGTTCCTATACAGGGACATAATGAAGAACCCACAATTGTTCTTTGTGAGAGTTCAAAAAAATCGAAGGGTTCTACGTGGCACCCAAAAGAGTTCCCCCATACGTAGGGACAAATTGCAGAATGTCTATTGGTTCTAATCATTTAACAATCTTTATCATAGCCACAGATCCAGTGGTGTTGCAGGAAATTCAGGTCGCTGGTCAGTGAGCGTGACAAGTTCAATTCCCAAGTATTTAGAACTGTGCTGGTCTACAAACCACTCCCATCACTATCATATTTCCCAGCATGTTCTACTGCAGTTTGATTTTTTGAAAGTTTGTTCCAACATCTGTGTTTTTGCATTTGCGTTTACAATGTCACGAATGCGCATTGTGAACAGATAATGAAGCTCTGAGTAACAGTTTTTCGGCACAATTTGGTGAAAGTGCTGAAGCCTTCAGAAAGCCTTGGTTTCCCATCACCACTTATTGGAGCTGTCATTTGTGAATGACACTTGTAGAAGTTTGTTTTAAACAATGTTCATTTGTTGAATGCTAGACATACAAATAAGATGATTTCTTAATACATTTAAAACAAGGTCTAGTTGTGGCCGCAAGCGGATGAGACTGAACTACTCTTGGGGGAATGCATTGCTTGACTGCCGTGAGGGTGATAAGCACTATATCGCTCGTGAACTTCAGCCCTACAAACAATTTGTTCTTGAGTTCGAGTTTGTTGAGCATAGGCTGTCTATGTTTTGGTTCTATGAAGCTGTTTCCATCATAACATTCAATAATCAATTAATGAATTCTTGCACCATGCGATCATTTCTAAACATGTCTTTTTCTTCTCTATGCTGTCTGCAGCATGATCTATTTTTCTGCACGAATATATGACATACAGTTGTTGGTCAGAGCACGTCTCTTGAGCCGCTGAGCCAGAGGAGCTTGTGTCAATCTGGCCAGCAAGTCAAATGAACGAGTCACTCACTCTCAGTAAAAAGAGTTGTTCAAAAAGAATGAATCGTTTGCGAATTGTGTATCACTAGTTCCAATAGGAATTAAACATCACTTTGCAAGCCAGCATAATGTGACTTGATTCTGGTTTTGCTTTAGCTTATGTGTCCAAAACACAACAAAGGCTAGTCTTCCAACGAAAACGCAACGAAGGCTGGTCTGCCAGCATAACCAGCTTGACCAGTTAGACCATGCTGGTCTGCCAGCATAACCAGCTAAATCATGCTGGTCAGACCAGCTTGAACAGCATGGACCAGCTTGGACCAGTTTCAAATGTACTCTGGTCTATACTGTTTTTTTCAGGAGGGATTTTCGCTCTCTTTCTCTCTCTCCCATTTTCCTACTTGGCATTAATCACAATGGAGAAAGGAGAGGTGAAGAGCATGAAAGAATAGAGAATGTTAGATCTGTGATTGATGTGCAATATCCTTTAAGTGTGACAACCGAGGTGCAGAAGCCAATAAACTAGTTGTACTAAAAAACTCATGTCACTGAACGAAAGGAGGGAACTCTAAGTAGACTTGTTCGGCTTCAGCATTGGACAATGTGTCTGATTAGGGACACATTGATTGCCATGTGACAATATAGACACGTCATGACCAGTGGTGTGTGGTGCTTGAAGAGAAATCATTCAGGGAGAGAGGTGGTTCTGATGATGATTTATGCCTTTCAACTGGAGAGAGGGAGAGAGATGGAGGGATGCTGCAGTACTGAAAGCAGCAGAGAGAATTCATTGCATGACATCGGACTTAATTATGATAATTTGCTTTGATCTGCAATTACAGATGTAGGATCTTAATTTGAGCCAGTTTGCTACAGCAGGAAAATAATCCTGCAGCAATAGGAAATGTGAATTATTATGTGGATTATAATTAATGGATATTTTTTGTAGGGGTTGATACAAGTATGAAATTTGTGGGAAGTGGGAATTACAAACTTCAGAAGCCTTTTTTGTAATTTAGCAGACACTCTTATCCAGAGCGACTTACAGGAGCAATTAGGGTTAAAGGGAAGATTGCAGAATTAGGTTGCTGTTAAACAGGAAGGGTTTCATCCTTCCAACTAAAAGTCTTAATACGAAATATCATTTTACATTTGTATTTTGGGAGAAATTTATATTTTATCCGAATTTGTTGGAAAAGCTTTCGGAAAAGTGATGTCGAGGAAAGAACACACGAGTGAATACACAGCAGGAGTGAAGCCACTGTCCACATAAGATGGTAAACAAATACATCATACCGAGTTTTAGAAAAAATATTTTGGCACTGAATAAAGACAATTTATAATCTGACCATATCCTGATATTTCTTTACCCTACATCAGCTAAAAATGTTTGTATCACTTATAAGCGTGCAGGCTTTTAGCATAGCCCCTTTTACACCACTGCTGGTTTACCCCTACTAGCTAACCACACGCCTTGAAACACATCCCTTATTAGCAGTTCAGCAAATCAGTATTTCCAGTACTGTTACAGAACATCAAGATAAACCTTTACCATCATAGTAGACATTGAACGTCTATAACCAAACTAGCTAAACCTCTGTTGTTGGCCGATGGTAGCTACAGCTAGCCACATGCTAACTTGAGTGCTAATGTTACTAACAGTGACAGTAACAGTAAATCCAGGCATAATGGCTAACACAAACATTAGGTACCATGATATCCTCAAGTTATATCCGCCAATAAAGATCAGTCAGTTCCAATTAAGCACATTTGGGCAGTCTTGACACCAAATTTTGAACAGAAATGCAATGGTTCATTGGATCAGTCAAAAAAAATTCACATACACTGCTGAAATCTAGTGGCCAAAATCGTAATTAGGCCTGGGCTGGAATAATACATTACTTACGAGCCCCTAACCAACAATGCAGTTAAAAAAATACGGATAAGAATAAGAAATATAAGAGCAGTAGTAAAATGACAATAGCGAGACTATATACAAGGGGGTACCGGTATAGAGTCAATGTGCGGGGGCACCTGTTAGTTGAGGAAATATGTACATGTCGGTAGAGTTATTAAAGTGACTATGCATAGATGGTAACAACAGAGGGTAGCAGCGGTGTAAAAGGGGGGGGGGGCAATGCAAATAGTCTGGGTAGCCATTTGATTAGATGTTCAGGAGTCTTATGGCTTGTTTAGAAGTCTCTTGGACGTAGATTTGGTGCTCCGGTACCGCTTGCCGTTCGGTAGCAGAGATAACAGTCTATGATTAGGGTGGCTGGAGTCTTTGACAATTTTTAGGGTCTTCCTCTGATACCGCTTGGTATAGAGGTTCTGGATGGCAGGAAACTTGGCCCCAGTGATGTACTGGACCCAGTGATGTCCATATAGGCTGCCTCGTCGTTCTCAGTGATCAGGCCTATAACTGTTGTGTCATCGGAAAACTTAATGATGGTGTTGGAGTCGTGCCTGGCTGTGCAGTCATGAGTGAACAGGGAGTACAGGAGGGGACTGAGCACGCACCCCTGAGGGGCCCCTGTGTTGAGAATCAGCGTGGCGGGTTTGCTGTTACCTACCCTTACCACCTGGGTGCGGCTAGTCAGGAAGTCCAGGATCCATTTGCAGAGGGAGGTGATTAGTCCCAGGGTCCTTAGTTTATTGATGACTTTGAGGGCACTATGGTCTTGAATGCTGAGCTGATGTTCTCACATAAGTGTTCCTTTTGTCCAGGTGGGAAAGGGCAGTATGGAGTGCAATAGATAGTGCATCATCTGTGGATCTGTTGGGCAGTATGCAAATTGGAGGGGGTCTAGGGTTTCTGGGATAGTGGTGTTGATGTGAGCCATGACCAGCCTTTCAAACACTTCATGGCTACAGACGTGAGTGCTACAGGTCGGTAGTCATTTAAGCAGGTTACCTTAGTGTTCTTGGGCACAGGCACTATGGTGGTATTACAGACTCGGACAGGGAGAGGTTGAAAATGTCAGTGAAGACACTTGCCAGTTGGTCAGCGTATGCTTGCAGTACATCCGCCTGGCCCCGCGGCCTTGTGAATGTTGACCTGTTTAAAGGTCTTATTCACATCGGCTGCGGAGAGCGTGATCACACAGACTTCCGGTACAGCTGGTGCTCTCATGCATGTTTCAGTGTTATTTGCCTCGAAGCGAGCATAGAAGTAGTTTATCTCATCTGGTAGGCTCGTGTCACTGGGCAGCTCTCAGTTGTGCTTCCCTTTGTAGTCTGTAATGGTTTGCAAGCCCAGCCACATCCGACGAGCATCAGAACTGGTGTAGTACGATTCGATCATAGTCCTGCATTGACGCTTTGCCCGTTTGACGGTTTGTCGGAGGGCATAGCGGGATTTCTTGTAAGCTTCCGGGTTCGAGTCCCTCTCCTTGAAAGCAGCAGCTCTTGCCTTTAGCTCAGTGGGGATGTTGCCTGTAATCCATGGCTTCTGATTGGGGTATTTACGTACGGTCACTGTGGGGACGACGTCATCGATGCACATATTGATGAAGCCAATGACTGATGTGGTGTACTCCTCAATAATATCGGAGGAATCCCGAACATATTCCATTCTGTGCAACAAAACAGTCCTATAGCTTAGCGTCTGCTTCATCTGACCACTCTTTTATTGATCTAGTCACTGGTGCTTCCTGCTTTAATTTTTGCTTGTAAGCAGAAATAAGGAGGATAGAACTATGGTCAGATTTGCCAAATGGAGGGCAAGGGAGAGCTTTGTATATGTCTCAGTTTTTTTCCCCTCTGGTTGCACATGTTGATAGAAATTTGGTAAAATGGATTTAAGTTTCCCTGCATTAAAGTCCCCGGCTACTATGAGTGCCGCCTTTGGTTGAGCGTTTTCTTGTTTGCTTATGGCAGAATACAGCTCATTCATTGCTGTCTTAGTGCCAGCCTCTGACTGTTGTGGTATGTAAACAACTACGAAAAATACAGATGAAAACTCTCTAGGTAGATAGTGTGGTCTACAGCTTATCATGAGGTACTCTACCTCAGACTTCCTTAGATATCGTGTACCAGCTGTTATTTACAAAAATACATAGTCCACTTCCCCTTGTCTTACCAGACGCCACTGTTATATCCTGCCTGTACAGCATAAAACCAGCCAGCTGTATGTTGATAGTGTTGTCGTTCAGCCACGACTCCGTGAAGCATAAGATATTACAGTGCCCACTGTCCCGTTGGTAGTTTTATCTTCCTCGTATGTCATCTATTTTATTCTCCAAAGATTGCACGTTTGCTAGCAGAATGGAAGGAAGTGGAGGATTATTCGATCGCCTACGAATTCTCAGAAGGCAGCCCACCCTTTGGCCCCTTTTTCTCCGCCTCCTCTTCACGTAAATCGCGGGGATCTGGGCCTGTTCCCGAGAAAGCAGTATATCATTCGTGTCGGGCTCGTCAGACTCGATAAAGGAAAAAAAGGATTCTGCCAGTCCGTGGTGAGTAACCCCAGTCCTGATGTCCATATGTTTTTTTCGGTCATATGAGACGGTAGCGGCAACAATATGTACAAAATAAGTAAAACAATAAGTTACAAACAACGCGAATAAACAAACAAAAAAACACAATCGGATGGGGACACATAAAACGTCAGCCTTCTACTCCTGCGTCATTGTTAAATCCACAAGCGTTCTATAATTACAATATTAGTTTGTGTTTCTTACGTCTGCAAACAGCTAGTTTGTATTAATCTAAATTGGGGTTAGCCACTAATGCTAATCTCTAGTTAGCTGGCTAGCTAACTAAGTCAGAGCAAACGTAGCTAGCTAATACAGCTGATACCAGAACTGGAGGAGGCCTAAATCAGCATGTTGTTTGTGCAACAGTATCTTCTAAATCAAAGAGGAACAGACGAAGCATGAATATGTTGGCTACATGAATAAAGATTTAATGTAGCCAAAGATTATAGGGTCCCCTAGCAAACACTGAACATCACTTTAGTTCCTACCCTGTCACAATAACTCGTCCATGGCATTTTCCTTCGTTGCATGTCTGTCACAACTTCCGGCGAAGTTGGTCCCTCTCCTTGTTCAGGCGGTTTTCTGCGGTCGACGTCACTGGCTTTCTAGCCATCGCGATCCATTTTTCATGTTCCATTTGTTTTGTCTTTGGTTTACACACCCGTGTGTTTTAAGGGCACATTGGATTTGTTATCCTGTTTTTTCCCGTATTTTATTAATTAAATAAATAGAAATATCATCTCTGCTTTCCTGCGCCTGACTTTTACACCAGCTACACACACCGACTCTGACAGAAACACGCAACCACTAATGGAGTCAGCAGGAGCAGTTACCCCGGTACCAGCGGTTGAGGAGGACGTCCGGCAGCATGAGGAGATGCTGCAACATCTCGGCACCGCTATGGATTGCATCCTACAGAATGTGGAGCGCTGGGAGAGAAGAGGAGTTCCTCCAGCGTCTCCACCAGCAACAACAAGGACTCCGCTGATCACCCCTCCTTCACCCGGTCCCAGCGGGATTCGGCTCGCGCTCCCGAGGGAGTATGATGGGACGGCTGCCGGATGCCCGGGGTTCCTACTCCAGCTGGAACTCTACCTGGCGACCGTCCACCCGGCTCCTTCGGGACGTGAGAGCGTGTCCGCCCTCGTCTCCTGTCCCTCAGGCAAAGCCCTGGAATGGGCCAACGCCGTATGGAGTGAGGGAGACGCGGCGTTGGATCATTACACAGAGTTCACCCGCCGCTTTCGGGCAGTTTTCGACCACTCGCCTGAGGGTCGAGCGGCGAGTGAACGTCTGTTCCATCTGAGGCAGGGGACGAGAAGCACGCAGGATTTCGCTTTGTAGTTTCGGACCCTTGCCGCCAGCGTGGGATGGAACGACAGGGCCCTGATCGATCACTACTGGTGCAATCTGCGCGAGGACGTCTGTCGGGAGTTGGCCTGCCGAGATACCACCCTCACATTGGACCAGCTGGTGGACCTGTTCATCCGGCTGGACAACCTGCTGGCCACCCGCGGACATCTGGATCGGGGCCTGTCAGTTCCATCCCCCAGCACCTCCACTCCGACGCCCATGGAGCTGGGAGGTGCCGCAATTAGGGTGACCGGAGGAGGGGCCATTCCCTGCACCATCTGTGGCGGCAGAGGGCACACTGCTGGTCGGTGCTGGGGGGGTTCCTCAGGGAGTCGAGGCAGCAGGCAGGGCACTGTCGTGTCACCCCAGGTGAGTAGGCACCAGGCTCACCCAAAGCCCCCTTTTGCTCACATGTATGAGTTTATTGAATTTCCTGATTTTTCCCCGCATTCCCAGCATAAGGCGCTCGTAGATTCAGGCGCAGCTGGGAATTTTATTGACCGTTCTTTTGCCAATAGTTTAGATATTCCCATTGTTCCTGTTGATATGCCCTTCCCTGTGCATGCCCTAGATAGTCGACCATTAGGGTCAGGGATGATTAGGGAGGTCACCGCTCCAGTGGGCATGGGGATGCAGGAGGGTCACAAGGAGAAAATTAGTCTCTTTCTTATTGATTATCCTGCGTTTCCCGTGGTGCTGGGCCTACCCTGGTTAGCCTGTCATGACCCCAGTATTTCGTGGCAACAGAGGGCTCTCAAGGGGTGGTCACGAGAGTGCTCGGGGAGGTTTTTGGGGGTTTCCGTCGGTGCTACTACGGTGGAAAGTCCAGACCAGGTCTCCACCGTGCTCATCCCCTCTGAATATGCCGATTTGGCTCTCGCCTTCTGTGAAAAGAAGGTGACTCAATTACCACCCCATCGACGGGGGGATTGTGTGATAAATCTCCTGGTAGACGCAGTACTTCACAGGAGTCACGTGTATCCCCTGTTGCAAGAGGAGACGGCAGCTATGGAAACATATGTCTCCGAATCCCTGGGGCAGGGTACATTCGGCCCTCCACTTCCCCTGCCTCCTCAAGCTTCTTTTTTGTGAAGAAGAAGGATGGAGATCTGCGCCCGTGTATTTACTATCGAGGCATCAACCAGATAACTGTGAGGTACAGTTACCCGCTACCTCTCATAGCCAGTGCGATCAAGTCAATGCGGGGCGCGCTTCTTCACAAAATTGGATCTCAGGAGAGCTTACAACCTGGTGCGTATCCGGGAGGGAGAAGAGTGGAAGACTGCATTCAGTACCACCTCAGGGCACTATGAGTACCTCGTCATGCCGTACGGGTTGATGAATGCTCCATCAGTCTTCCAGGCCTTTGTAGACAAGATTTTCAGGGACCTGCACGGGCAGGGTGTATTGGTGTATATTCATGACATTCTGATATACTCCGCTACACGCGCCGAGCATGTGTCCCTGGTGTGCAGGGTGCTTGGTCGACTGTTGGAACATGACCTGTACGTCAAGGCTGAGAAATGTCTGTTCTTCCAACAGTCCGTCTCCTTCCTGGGGTACCGCATTTCCACGTCAGGGGTGGAGATGGAGAGTGACCACATTTCAGCCGTGCGTAATTGGCCGACTCCCACCACGGTAAAGGAAGTGCAGCGGTTCTTAGGGTTTGCCAACTACTACCGGAGGTTTATCCGGGTAGCGGCTCCAATTACCTCACTGCTGAAGGGGGGACCGGTGTGACAGCAGTGGTCGGCTGGGGCGGACAGGGCTTTTGGTCACCTGAAGGCTATGTTTACCTCGGCTCCCGTGCTGGCTCATCCGGATCCCTCTGGCGTTCATAGTGGAGGTGGACGCGTCCGAGGTTGGGATAGGAGCCGTGCTCTCTCAGCGCTCTGGTACGCCACCGAAGCTCCGCCCTTGTGCCTTCTTTTCGAAGAAGCTCAGCCCGGCAGAGCGAAACTCAGATGTGGGGGACCAGGAGCTGTTGGCTGTCGTCAAGGCTCTGAAGGCGTGGAGACATTG
The DNA here is from genome assembly GCA_003317085.1 of Hucho hucho. Lineage (NCBI taxonomy): Eukaryota > Metazoa > Chordata > Actinopteri > Salmoniformes > Salmonidae > Hucho > Hucho hucho. The sequence goes on from QNTS01000341.1 coordinate 374,509, forward strand.
GCTTGAGGGGGCGAAACACCCTTTTCTCATCTGGACTGACCACCGCAATCTGGAGTACATCCGGGCGGCAAGGAGACTGAACCCTCGCCAGGCAAGGTGGGCCATGTTCTTTACCCGTTTTGTTTTCAACCTTTCCTACCGACCAGGTTCCCAGAACGCTAAGGCAGACGCGCTGTCACGGATGTATGACACAGAGGAGCGGTCCATGGATCACACTCCCATACTCCCAGCCTCTTGCCTGGTGGCTCCGGTAGTGTGGGAGCTGGACGCGGACATCGAGCGGGCGTTACGTACAGAGCCCACTCCCTCTCAGTGTCCAGCTGGGCGTCTGTACATTCCGTATGCTGTCCGCGACCAGTTGATCTATTGGGCCCAGACGTCACCCTCCTCTGGTCATCCTGGCATCGGTCTGACAGTGCGCTGTCTTAGTTGGAAGTACTGGTGGCCCACTTTAGCTAAGGACGTTAGGGTTTGTTTCCTCCTGCTCGGTGTGCGCCCAGTGCAAGGCTCCTAGGCACCTGCCCAGAGGGAAGTTACAACCCCTACCCGTTCCACAGCGCCGTGGTCGCACCTGTCAGTGGACTTCCTGACTGATCTTCCTCCCTCACAGGGCAACACCACGATCCTGGTCGTTGTCGATAGGTTTTCTAAGTCTTGCCGTCTCCTCCCTTTGCCCGGTCTCCCTACGGCCCTACAGACTGCGGAGGCCCTGTTCACACACGTCTTCCCGGCACTACGGGGTGCCTTAGGATATAGTCTCTGATCGGGGTCCCCAGTTCACGTCCAAGGTCTGGAGGGCGTTTATGGAGCGTCTGGTGGTCTCGGTCAGCCTCACCTCAGATTTTCACCCCGAGAGTAACGGGCAGGTGGAGAGAGTAAACCAGGACGTGGGTAGGTTTCTGTGGTCTTATTGCCAGGACCGGCCGGGGGAGTGGGCAGAGATGGCCCAAAACTCACTTCGCCACTCCTCTACTAACCTCTCTCCTTTCCAGTGTGTACTGGGGTATCAGCCGGTTCTGGCACCTTGGTTTCAGAGGCAGATCGAGGCTCTTGCTCTTGCAGTGGACAAATGGTTTAAGCGCTCGGAGGAGACCTGGGATGCCGCCCATGTGCACCTGCAACGGGCCGTGAGGCGGCAGAAGGCGAGCACTGACCGCCACCGCAGTGAGGCCCCGGTGTTCGCACCGGGGGACAGGGTCTGGCTCTCGACCTGAAACCTGCCCCTCCGCCTGCCCTGCCGGAAGCTGGGCCCGCGGTTTGTGGGGCCATTCAAAATCCTGAGGAGACTGAACGAGGTTTGTTACAGGTTACAGCTCCCCCCAGATTACCGCATTAACCCCTCATTCCATGTGTCTCTCCTCAAGCCGGTGATGGCTGGTCCACTCCAGGAGCCTGAGGTGCAGGAGGTTCCTCCGCTCCCTCTGGACATCGAGGTGGCCCCGGCATATGTTGTCCGAGCCATTATGGACTCGAGGCGTCGGAAGAGGGGCCGACATCACCGGCTTTCTAGCCATCGCCGATCCATTTTTCATGTTCCATTTGTTTTGTCTTTGGTTTACACACATGGTTTCTATTCCCCAATTACATGTTCATTATTTAACCCTCTGTTTCCCCCATGGTTCTTGTGGGTGTTTGTTTGTTGATCTTTGTCAGTATATTACGGCTGGTTATGTCGCCTGTGTGTTTTAAAGGCACGTTGGATTTGTTATCCTGTTTTTTACCGTATTTTATTAAATACGCTGTTCACTCATCTCTGCTTTCCTGCGCCTGACTTTTACACCAGCTACACACACCTTCTCTGACAATGTCAAACAACACTGTATTCAAAGTGCCCACTATTTATATTATAACTATAGAATTAAAATAAACATTCTATTTCCATGATTCCAAAAGTTCACTCAAGTGTTTTGATCTAAATCGCAATTGCAACATTTGGTAAAAATAAGGCCTAGTTTTTTTGTCCATATCATGGCAGTGTGGAATTGATCTCAAATGAGTGCAGGTGTCACGTCCAGGCCTGGGTTAGCAGGCTGGTGTTTAGTTTGTCTTTTGTTTAGGAGGGTTTTGTGTTCTAGGTTTTGTATTTCTATGTTGGGGAAATGGTTCCCAATTTGAGGCAGCTGATTGTCGTTACCTCTAATTGGGAACCATATATATGTTTGTGGGTTTCAATAGGGTTTTGTGGGTCATTGTTTTGAAATAGTATGTTTAGTGGTGTGTGCACGTTTAGCCACACCGGTGTTACGCTCTTTGCTTGTTTATTGTTTTGCCAGTTACGTAAATAAAGTATGTATACTGGATACCTCGCTGCGCCTTGGTCCGTCACTCATGAAGATCGTGACAGCAGGAAATGCAGAAATTGAAAATGCAGTAAAAAAATGTAAGTTGATGTTGAATTGAACAGTAACAATCCGAATGGAGAAAGACCCAATTAAATAATTTAGAATATGTGTTGCCACCCTAGGTTCACACACTTCTCATAAAGCAAATGTAGAACTTTTATTAATCAAAAACAAAATACCGTCAACTTTGAAAAATACCATGATATGATATTTCATCCATATCGCCCAGTCCTAATATTCTCCTACATTAATTTCACATTTCCACAAACGTCAGTGTTTCCTTTTAAATGGTACCAAGAATATGCATATTTTGCTTCAGGTCCTGAGCTACAGGCAGTTAGATTTGAGTATGTAATTTTAGGCGAAATTGGAAAAAAAGGGGCAGATCCTTAAGTTAAGTGCCTTGCTCAAGGGCACATAAACATATTTTTCACTTTGTCTGCTTGGGATTTGAACCAGCAACCTTTTGGTTACTGGCCAAATGATCTTAACTGCTGTGCTACCTGCTGGTCATGCCTCAAATACACTACAAGTTTAAATTCCCTGAAACAGGGTGATCAAATTAAGATCCTACATCTGTATCTATGGCCGTTTAAAGAAACACTGAAGCTGCGGAGGAATCCATTAAACATCCACGGTGATTGTCGTTTGTCGCGTTTAGCCCTTTTTCTCTCCACCACCATGGTAAAGGCAAAGTGACAGGCTGAAATCATCAACGTTAAGTGTCACTCATTCTGTTTAGCTGCTCTTTTGTTCCAAGGCCTCGATGCATTTACCGTACTGAAGGCAGCCTTTTGTTTCCCATATTTCCTGAGTCTGGCGAGACGATGTGCGTCATTGTCTCTGTAGAATCAGCTGCGGTTGGGAAAGAAAAGAGGGGGATTTTTGAGTGATCCTGAAGAGTCCATGCATAATACATGCGAGCGCTCAGTCGGAGGCATATGGCTGAGAGCTACGCTCGCCATGTGCAGAAATTTATGCAGATTACATTATCTAGATTAAAGGAAACGGTTGGTTCAGGGATAATAAAAGAACTCAATGAATTAACGCAGCAGGTTACGCGTGGCAGAAACATTTAGTTTTCAGCTGGTGTTTAAAATGTGCTTCCTGGTTCATTCTATGCATCCTTCTTACAGTATATGTGCATATAGATTATTCTCAGAATGTGATCAGAATACATTTGTTTTCTCGGTTGAAAATGACACCGATGATTTGGATCTCCTGATCGACTGCATGATCAATGGCAATAAAACACATCAATCACTTGATAAACCATGACACGTGAGCCTCCCGACACCACAGTCATTAGTACTTTTATTGCCACTTCATGTCATCAACATTGTCATATCGTGTCCTAATTGGGGAGATGGCTTTATGATTGTGCCATTTGAGGAAATCCCCTCATGTGGGGGTGATTAGTGAAACACGTTAATTTTCCCCAGGTCGACAGTTAAAAATTCTCCCCCGCCTACCCTCCTTGTGATAAACCGTGTTTCCAGTTGGAACAGAGTCAACAGGGGAGCTCTGATTAACACATCACGGGGACACTTGATCTCTGTACACACACAGCATGGGGGTGTACAGAGCATCTGAGGCACCACAGACATAGACAGAAGAGAAAAGATTAGTTGTTTGGAGGCAATGGTTGATTTGAGACCAAGCAACCATTTTAAATGGCCCTTGTCTGACTTTGATCCAACTCATCTCAGCGGTCCAACTCATCTGCAAAACACTGTTCTTGGCATCACGGTATGCAAAGCTCCCGCAGAGTATTAATGGCCAGTTCCTTTCATAGCAAATTGGTTAGGGTAGACAATGACCAATACCTTTCATGGTGTACTGGGTATTCTAGCCAATGACCAGTCCCTTTCATAGCCTACTGAGAAGCCTGTGATGGCGTGAAGGCTGATCAATTAGTTCTCCTCCAACCTGATAGAGCAAGTGTCCTCTGCTGATACACGCCGACCCTGGCTGCCATCCCCACCTCCGCCGGCTATCCATCAACCCACCACGTTACCTTCTCTCTCACTCTTATCACCCCTCTTCTGCCACATACGCCACACACCAACCAGCACCTCACATTCTCGACCTCTGGGTGCCCAATGGAGACCCATGTCATGACCCATCACCTCGACCCATGTCTGACTCACACCTCTCCAGGGAAAGAGCACTGCTGAGTGGGGGAGAGACACGGAGTTAGCCCCTGGGGTTGCCAGAGAGCCAGACCTCTCATTCGTCTGAGATGACACTCCCCTGTGTTTTTCTCTTTCTCTCTTGTTGTGGAGGAGAGGAGGATGCTGGGTAGGAATGATTGGGCAGGACAGGTGACTGTTCTGGTTTGAGTTGAAGCCGATCCCTGACGCTCCTCTGCCATGTTTTTTCCCCACTGAAGGTCGACGGTGAAGAGTGAGGTTAAGCGGTGTCACTCTGGCTTCTCAGACGTATAATTCACAGTGACAGACAAGTGAAACACCTATGGCTTTGCGTTTTGGTGCTGATTTAAGACCTGGGGAATGTGTTCTCACTCCGTCTTCTCCCCTGACTCTTATTAAAGATGCACTATGCAGAAATCACTCAGCCATTTTCTGTTTCCTAAAATTCTAATAGTTATGTTACAACACAAGCAAGTATAGTGTAGAGAATCATTGTACCATCTAAACCGCTGTGAAATATATTTTTCCACACTGGTGTACAAAACTGAAAGTAAAAGACACAAAAACTAAACTTAGGACCGGGAAGCATAGAAATAGAGCCCAAAAAACAGATCTACTACTTCTTAGACTTGCTTTAAATGATAATGACTAGCTTACATGTCTATGCAAATGTGGTCGGGTCGCCCAAAAAGTTACATATTGCAGCTTTAAATAAAGATATATGTATTTTTTGGCTCCTTTAATGTGATTTTAATTTACCTTAAGTCAGATAAAGTTACCTGTCATGTCAGTCTCGATAACAATGTTTTTCTTGCCGTCTTCACTGGGAATGCCAATGGCTGAATAATCTGGACTACTTCATCCTTTATTGGGCCTGTGGGGTACCTACCGTAGGACCTGGCAAGGGCTTGAACAATTTTCATCAATAACAACACTAACAGACAGCATGCTTGATTGATGAGATTAAACTATAACCTGCACTCCAGAGGATTCTCTCTGATAAGAGTTTTCGCATTCGCTAAACATTCAAGCAGTGTTTCCCAACCCGAGTCCTCTGGGAACCACGAACCGCTGAACATATTTGTTTGATGGGACCACTAGCACATCTGATTCAGCGAGTCAACTAATCATCAAGCATTTGACTCGTTGAATCAGATGTTCTAATAGAACAAATAACGTATACGAAAAAGTTATGTAACAGAAATGCATCAGAAGGACAGATGACTCACAAGGCTGTTTTAAACAGAAGATTTGTGGGCTGGGTTCTAGAGTTCTTGTCTCCTGCGAAACAGTTATGTTTCTTCTCACTTCTCGTCACGCTGTGGTTGTATGATGAGGGGAATGTGATAGTTGTGCGAAGAGAAGACAGAACCTGCTAATTGGCCTCGGTGGATGTGATCTGTGATGTTGAACTGAAATAGGTTCAGCTTTGTCTTGTCTTAATGTTTTACCACAATGCTGCTGCTGGCTCACACATGGCACCTCTCCCAGTTTACACACATGTGGAGGAGCAGACACACACATGCATAGAGCCACTCACTGACACGCACATACATGGAGGGTGTGTGTCTGTGCGTGTCAGTGTGTGTGTTTGTCCACAAGCACAACACAGATACACAACAAACATTCACACGTGCACACACAAAGACACACGTGCGTTTACACACACACATTAAAATGAGATCAAAGACCCAAAAAGTAAACTTAGCTTTGAAAAGTATCCTATGACTACTCATTTCTCTCCAGCTTGGAGTTGGCCTTGGTTAGGCTCCAGCTAGGATTTTTCCCTTATGTTTAGGCTCTTTTAATCAAACCATTTTCATCCTGTATTGTCCTGTTCTGTATTTGTGACAGGGGTGAAACTCTGTATGGTGCCATCCAGAAAAGGGAACTAAAGCAACACGAGACAGTCATGTGAATACCGGCTCCCACCTCTCTTCCCCTGCTCTTTCTAAAAGACAAACAACAAAGAGATGGCTTTATGTCTCGCTCTATATGTACCTCTCTGTCTGAAAGTACCTGTACAGGCCTATCATGTACAGCCCTCTCTCTCTGTCTAATCTGAGAGTGAGATCTGAAACCAAGACTCCCCAGAGAGGTGACTGAATGCCAAATCATCCACATTACGCATATCACTGATCTTCTCCACTGAGGTGTGTGTGGATGTGTTTAACTATACATTTTGTTGGTCCCCACAATGTCAAATGCTATTTCTAGGGGGTTTAGGGTTAGGAGCTAGGGTTAGTTTTATGGTTATGGTAAAGATATGGTTTGGGGTTAGAGAAAAAAGGATTTTGAATGGGACTGAAGTGTCCCCACAAGGTTAGTTATATAAAACTGCGTGTGCGCGCGTGCGTGCGGGTGGGTGGGTGGATGTTTTTGCAGGAGTGCATCATGCAGGTGTGCTGCCAATGTGAAAGTACGCTCATATTTGGGTTTAGTGTGCTTTGTCGGTGGACTTGCACAGTATGCATCCTGTGTGTATATGTAGGTGTGTGTGTGCGCTCAGTATGTGTGCCACGAAGATATTGACTGCAGCAGAATAATGATTCCTACTTAGCATTACAATTCCCCAAACATGATTTATGATGAAATCCCAGACTGGAAGCATTGCAAATATTATTTGAATATCTTATGTCTGGGGTGCCGAGAGCTCAGCGAATACAATTTAAGCTTCCCTTTTTCTTTCGCAAACTCCCAAGACTATATAGCATGCAGGTAAAACACTCACCGATTGAATAGGCTTAATCTAGTAGTCATTGAGATTGTGATTTGGCCCTATATACACCTCCCACCCCCAGGCATGTTTTATAGCTCTGTTCCCCATTATTCACCCGCATTACTATAATAAGCTTCACATATACTCTGTGTAATGAGACCTACTGTATGAAAAATGAAGTTTGAACCCAGTCTACAGTACTGACTTGAAGTAATAAAATGGGTTGTATTCTGGCCCCTAATGTATAAGTTCATTTCTGCACTTTCCCTCCGTCTATATTTTCGAGATCCCATGCAGAGAGAAAATAAGCTGTTTTGACAGACTGAAATTGGATGGAACTACTACTTACCTAATTTCAAGGCTTCTGACTGGCCAAGGTCTAAGCCTCAGAGTAGCCGTCCCCCAATCGTTGCGGAGAGCTGACTGTGTGTTTTTGGGTTAATGCCAGGCGCTTCAGGGCAAGATTACACCGGGAGCTTTGGGGGATTTGATTAGTGGATTCTGACATTTATTTCCATAAAAAACAGGAAGCTGTGTACCTGACTGTCTGTGGATTGATTGGTTGGAAATACCCAACTTCCCACACTTCCAATCAAATCCTGCGCTGTCAATACTACCAGTGCACAGAAAGAGGCGAGTGGTCTCTGACCTTGAGCGAAAGTCATTTGGACAGCGTAAACAAAGCCTGATCAGTCTAAAATTGTACTAAAACTATTCTGGCACCTGTTTTATATAGTTGTTTTCATGGAAGTGGAGTTATATCTATTCAATGAGTTCAAGGAATTCTAAACCTTTCAAATGAGATCTATATCAGAGGAGAAATCAAACCAAACAGTTATTTTTTTTCTCCAATCAAACAATTTAACAAGGTGTATGAAGCAATACCAAGTAATCTCTTACGGATAGCATTTTTCCAGCTGTGCTTTATATTTGAGCCTTTCTATGAGTTCTGTTGGAGTAAGCTCCTGTAGCGGATGGTTTATTGAGAGATTCGCAATAACGATTTTTTTATTTCACCTTTATTTAACCAGGTAGGCAAGTTGAGAACAAGTTCTCATTTACAACTGCGACCTGGCCAAGATAAAGCAAAGCAGTTCGACACATACAACAACACAGAGTTACACATGGAGTAAACAAACAGTCAATAATACAGTAGAGAAAAAAACAAATCTATATACAATGTGTGCAAATGAGGTAGGATAAGGAACATAAGGCAATAAATAGGCCATGGTGGCAAAGTAACTACAGTACAGAAATTTAGCAATTTAACACTGGAATGGTAAATGTGCAGTAGATGAATGTACAAAGTAAAAATACTGGGGTGCAAAAGAGCAAGATAAATAAATGACTACGGTAGGGGATGAGGTAGTTGGTTGGGCTATGTACAGTGATCTGTGAGCTGCTCTGACAGCTGGTGCTTGAAACTAGTGAGGGAGATAAGTGTCTCCAGTTTCAGTGATTTTTGTAGTTCGTTCCAGTCATTGGCAGCAGAGAATTGGAAGGAAAGGCGGCCAAAGGAGGAATTGGCTTTGGGGGTGACCAGTGAGATATACCTGCTGGAGCGAGTGCTACGGGTGGGTGCTGCTATGGTTACCAGGGAGCTGAGATAAGGCGGGGCTTTACCTAGCAGGGACTTGTAGATGACCTGGAGCCAGTGGGTCTGGCGACGAGTATGTAGCGAGGGCCAGCCGACTAAAGCATAAAGGTCGCAGTGGTAGGTAGTATATGGGGCTTTGGTGACAAAGCGGATGGCACTGTGATAGACTGCATCCAGTTTGCTGAGTAGAGTATTGGAAGCTGTTTTGTAGATGACATCGTCGAGGATCGGTAAGATAGTCAGTTTTACTAGTGCAAGTTTGGCAGCATGAGTGAAGGAGGCTTTGTTGTGAAATAGAAAGCCGATTCTAGATTTGATTTTGGATTGGAGATGTTTAATGTGAGTCTGGAAGGAGAGTTTACAGTCTAGCCAGACACCTAGGTATTTGTAGTTGTCCATGTATTCTAGGTCAGAGCCGTCCAGGGTAGTGATGCTAGTCGGGCGGGCGGGTGCAGGCAGCGAACGGTTGAAAAGCATGCATTTGGTTTTACTAGCGTTTAAGAGCAGTTGGAGGCCACTGAAGGAGTGCTGTATGGCATTGAAGCTCGTTTTGGAGGTTAGTTAAGTGTCCAAAGAAGTGCCAGAAGTATACAGAATGGTGTCGTCTGCATAGAGGTGGATCAGAGAATCACCAGCAGCAAGAGCGACATCATTGATGTATACAGAGAAGAGAGTCGGCCCAAGAATTGAACCCTGTGGCACCCCCATAGAGACTGCCAGAGGCCCGGACAACAGGCCCTCCGATTTAACACACTGAACTCTGTCTGCAAAGTAGTTGGTGAACCAGGCGAGGCAATCATTAGAGAAACCAAGGCTGT
>QNTS01000341.1:384206-438789 GCA_003317085.1 Hucho hucho
GAGTCTGCCGATAAGGATGTGGTGATTGACAGAGTCGAAAGCCTTGGCCAGGTCAATGAAAACGGCTGCACAGTAATGTCTCTTATCGATGGCGGTTATGATATCGTTTAGTACCTTGAGCGTGGCTGAGGTGCACCCGTGACCAGCTCGGAAACCGGATTGCACAGCGGAGAAGGTACGGTGGTCAATGATCTGTTTATTAACTAGGCTTTCGAAGACCTTAGAAAGGCAGGGCAGGATGGATATAGGTCTATAGCAATTTGGGTCCAGGGTGTCACCCCTTTGAAGAGAAGGATGACCGCAGCAGCTTTCCAATCTTTTGGGATCTCGGACGACACAAAAGAGAGGTTGAGCAGACTGGTAATAGGAGTTGCAACAATGGCAGCAGATAGTTTTAAAAAGAGAGGGTCCAGATTATCTAGTCCAGCTGATTTGTACGGGTCCAGATTTTGCAGCTCTTTCCGAACATCTGCTATCTGGATTTGGGTGAAGGAGAAGCTGGGAAGGCTTGGACAAGTAGATGCGGGGGGGGGGCGGAGCTGTTGGCCGGGGTTGGGGTAGCCAGGAGGAAAGCATGGCCAGCCGTTAAGAAATGCTTGTTGAAATTTTCGATTATCATGGATTTGTCGGTGGTGACCGTGTTACCTAGCCTCAGTGCAGTGGGCAGCTGGGAGGAGGTGCTATTGTTCTCCATGGACTTGAGTGTCCCAAAACTTTTTGGAGTTAGAGCTACAGGATGCAAATTTCTGTTTGAAAAAGCTAGCCTTTGCTTTCCTGACTGATTGCGTGTATTGGTTCCTGACTTCCCTGAACAGTTGCATATCGCGGGGACTATTCGATGCAATAGCAGTCCGCCACAGGATGTGCTGGTCAAGGGCAGTCAGGTCTGGAGTGAACCAAGGGCTGTATCTGTTCTTAGTCCTACATCATTTGAAAGGGGCATGCTTATTTAAGATGGTGAGGAAGTTGCTTTTAAAGAGCAACCAGGCATCCTCGACTGACGGAATGAGGTCAATATCCTGCCAGGATACCCGGGCCAGGTCGATTAGAAAGGCCTGCTCGCAGAAGTGTTTTAGGGAGCGTTTGACAGTGATAAGGGGTGGTCGTTTGACCGCGGGCCCATAGCGGATGCAGTTAATGAGGCAGTGGTTGCTGAGATCCTGATTGAAAACAGAGGTGTATTTGGAGGGATAATGTCTGAGGGTGCCCATGTTTACAGATTTAGGATTGTACCTGGTGGGTTCCTTGATGATTTGTGTGAGATTGAGGGCATCTAGCTTAGATTGTAGGACTGCCGGGGTGTTAAGCATATCCCAGTTTAGGTCACCTAACAAAACGAACTCTGAAGATAGTTGGGGGGCAATCAATTCACATATGGAGTCCAGGGCACAGCTAGGAGCTGAGGGGGGTCTATAGCAGGCGGCAACAGTGAGAGACTTATTTCTGGAGAGTAATTTTTAGAATTAGAAGTGTTTGGGCATAGACCTGGAAAGTATGACAGAACTTTGCAGGCGATCTCTGCAATGGATTGCAACTCCTCCCCCTTTGGCAGTTCTATCTTGGCGGAAAATGTTGTAGTTGGGTATGGAAATCTCAGAATTTTTGGTGGCCTTCCTAAGCCAGGATTCAGACACGGCCGGCGGAGTGTGTTTTACTCACTGCTTTAGCAAACTTAGGGAGGAGGCTTCTGATGTAAACATGCATGAAACCGTGGCTTTTTCGGTTACAGAAGTCAACAAAAGAGAGTGCCTGGGGTCTGGGAATAGGTGTGGTGCTGGGGACACACAGGGCCTGGGTTTACCTCCACATCACCCGAGGAACAGAGGAGGAGCAAGATGAGGGTACGGCTAAAGGCTATCAGAACAGGACGTCTAGTGCGTTGGGAACAGAGAATAAAAGGAGCAGATTTCTGGGCGTGGTAGAATAGATTCAGGGTATAATGTGCAGACAGGGGTATGGTGGGGTGAGAGTACAGTGGAGGTAGGCCCAGGCACCGAGTGATAAGAGTGGTTGCATCTCTGGAGGTGCTGGTAATACTGGGTAAGGTCACTACATGTGTGGGAGGTGGGACAAAGGAGGAATCTGAGGCATGTAGAGTGGGCCTAGGGGCTCCACTGTAAACTAACACAATGATAACTATCCTAAACAACAGTAAACAGGGCATATTGACATTTGAGAGAGACATAAAGCAAACACAGGTCTTGGTTGGGAGAGCTAGTTAGGACAACAACAACAGGTAAAACTGGCGATGAATGGGCAGAGGGTTGGTTAGCAACACACAGGGCCTGAGTACGTGGCTGGGGCCGACAGATAAATAAAATAAATATAAACAGAATGGAGTACCGTGATTAATGATTAGTCCAGCAGGCATCAGCTATGTAGCCGAGTGATCATAGGGTCCAGTGAACAGCAGTAGATGGGGCAGGGAAGCCGCGAGGTAGTCGATTACTATGCCGGCACGCAGGAGACACAGCGTTTAAAGTTAAGAGTTAGCAGGCCGGGGTTGGTAGAACCGTCTGCTGCAACGTCCGACGGAGGCCGGTTGCAGGCAGAGCGGATGGAGTAATCGTCGGCAGACCAGTCGAGGTGGTACGACAGGGCGTTGTGACGAGAGGGATCCAAGCCAGATGGCGAGAAAGGTATTATTGTTGCTAGCCGGGAGATGCACCTGGGTCGCGGCTAGCTGGAGCTGGCTCCGGGGCAGGTGCGTTAGCCACTCGGTCACTCAGTGGCAGCTAGCTAGCTGTGGAGATCAGGTGTAGTGGTCCAGGGTTTACGGCAGGGATCCGGCGTTGTGGTGGAGAAACAATCCGATGGTGGTAGGCTGGCGAGTATTATCTGGGCTAAAAAAGGCTGGTGTCTGTGCAGTAGGTTAAAGGCCGCTAGTGGTGGCTAACAGTGACTGAAATAGCCGGTTAGCTCCCTATGGAATTCAGTCTAAAAAGGTCTAAAAAAATAGCGGTTAGGTAACACAATGGGTGAGGCAGGTTACCGGAAGGTAAATTTAATATAAAAATGGAAAAGAGATTGTAAATAAAATTGAAATGTATACAAAAAAGACGAAAAATACAAAGTATACGAGGGGACAAACAAAAACACGTCTGCACTGCTACGCCATCTTGGAAGAACGATCCCACCATCGTGTGTGCTTGTGTGTGTGCGTTCGTTATGTGCAAGCATGTTTTGCACATGTGAAATAATGTGAAACCATGTGTTTAAGGAACACTTCACGTGATATTTTACATGAAGTTTCACATGTGGATTTTCACATAACACTTCACATGTGGATTCAAATTTTCACATGAGTCATTGTCATACACACAGTGCTTTTAACTTACATATTTGACATACAGTACCAGTTGAGAGAATGCCAGTGTGCTAAGCTGTCATCAAGGCAAAGGGTGGATACTTTGAAGCATCTCAAATATAAAATATATTTTCATTTGTTTGGTTACTACATGATTCCATATGTGTTATTTCATAGTTTTGATGTCATCACTATTATTATGCAATTTAGAAAATAGTACAAATAAAGAAAAACCCTTTAATGAGTAGGTGTGTCCAAACTTTTGACTGGTACTGTACATGACAATTGCTTACAATTACTTATACAGTAATTATGATTCAGCGTCCTTACCTGGTATTTGAACTCACAAGCTCTTGGTTTACAGCATCCCAATCTTCCTGCTACACTACCATGTCTGTGTCAGCAACTGATGTCACCTGTAATCCTACACTTTGGACATCAAAGTAAACCTCAGCTTTGTAAAAAATACACAAAATAAAACGATAATATTTATCATAGTGATTCAGGAGTAACATTTAAAACAGAATAATATGACCCACCAACATTAAGCAACTAATACAGAAAACTCTCAAATTGCTGAAATAAGTCAATGAAATCCATGATGAGAGAACAGTCATAATAACTAAAATAGCAGTGCAGATGGCACTCTAAGTGTAGAGATGCATTATAGGTACTGAATGTTACAGACTTTGTGGCACAGCAGGAAGATCAGCATAGCTCAGTTCCATGTCACATATGAAGAGTTCCAAAAACATGTTTTCACATTATTTCACATGTGAAATGACACGTGTAGTGTTCCAAAAATACACTATGACCAAAAGTATGTGGACACCTGCTCGTCCAACAACTTGTTCCAAAATCATGGGCGTTGCTATGGAGTTGGTCCCCCCTTTGCCTCCACTCTTCTGGGAAGGTTTTCCACTAGATGTTGGAACATTGCTGTGGGGACTTGCTTCCATTCAGCCACAAGAGCATTAGTGAGGTTGGCACTGATGTTGGGTGATTAGGCCTGGCTCGCAGTCGGCAATCCAATTCATCCCAAAAGTGTTCGATGGGGTTGAGCTAAGGGCTCTGTGCAAGCCAGTCAAGTTCTTTCACACCGATCTCGACAAACCATTTCTGTATGGACCTCGTTTTGTGCACTGGGCCATTGTCATGCTGAAACAGGAAAGGGCCTTCCCCAAATTGTTGCCACACAGTTGGAAGCACAGAATCATCTGGAATGTCAATTTATACTGTAGCATTAAGATTTCCCTTCACTGTAACCTAAGAAAGCAAAGGTAACTGAACTAAATGACTATCGCCCTGTAGCACTCACTTCTGTCATCATGAGGTGCTTTGAGAGGCTAGTCAAGGATCATATCACCTCCACCTTACCTGTCACCCTAGACCCACTTCAATTTGCTTACTGTCCCAATAGGTCCACAGATGATTCAATCGCCATAACACTGCACACTGTCCTATCCCATCTGGACAAGAGGAATACCCATGTAAGAATGCTGTTCATTGACTATAGCTCATTCCAAGCTCCTCATTAAGCTTGAGGCCCTGGGTCTCAACCCTGCTCTGTGTGATTGGGTCCTGGACTTCCTGACGGGCCACCCCCCAGGTGGTGAAAGTAGGAAACAACATCTCCACTTCGCTGATCCTCAACACTGGATCCCCACAAGGGTGCGTGCTCAGCCCTCTCCTGTACTCCCTGTTCACCCATGACTGCGTGGCCATGCACGCCTCCAACTAAATCAGTAAGTTTGCAGACGGCACAACATTTCATGGCGGAGCTATTCAATGAGGTTTTGGGCGAGGAGGCTTTTCCCAATCTTCCTGAATTCGTTAGTGTCCACCGCAGCCTTGCGCCGGAACCTCGGCTAGGCGGCCGATCGCACCACATCACAGTGCGTTACCATCGATACAAAGAAAAGGAGCTCGTCCTTTGGTGGGCAAGGGAACACGTCGACACGCCACAAGATCAAGTTCTACCAGGATTTCAGTTCTAGCCTGGTGAGGAAATGGGCTGCATTCAACAACGTCAAATCCACTCTGTACAAGAAGGGAATCCGCTTTAGGCTGATTTAATCTGCCCGTCTCCGTGTCACCTTTAACAGTGAGGTAAATTTTTCCAAACTCCAGAAGAAACAGAGTTCTTCTACCGACAGCGCATACATTGAATGCTTCCTCACCTGCCTGTATTATGTGAGTAATGATAGTCTTACTGACCGTGTGGACACTGGGCTACATACATCTATAGCGATCTGTTTCTCGTTAAATAATCCAATGTTAAAGCTTGCTGGCTACAATAGGTATGTTTGAGGCAGCACATAACTAGTTTGTGTTGACAATAACACACTATGCTGTCTCACTGCTCTTTAAACGTTCATTTGAGTTTGTTGAGTTTCTTAATCAAAGACAATCGCTATTAACTAGACAGGGAGCGGTGGGTCGCTAGCGACCCACTCGACACCACCAGGTAAAATGTAAAGCGCCAAATTCAAAATCCCAAAGTTGAATTATTAAACATCCACCAATATACAAGTGTTTCATACTCATCAAAAGCTCTGTTTCTTGGCAATATCACAGCGTTGTCAGATTTCAAAAAGGCTTTACGGCGAAAGCTCTACATTTGATTGTTTGAGGGCAGCACCTCACATACTTTCTCATAGCCATGAATTCATTAGCCAGCGTGGCACACACATAACACATTTCACAGCGAAAACAAATCAATTACCTGTTGAAGAACTTCTGCTGAGGTCATCCTAAGTGTCCAACGAAGNACTGTCTCGAGGCTGTTGACATCATAAGGAAGCGACGTGTACTGCATTCATATGCCCTTATATGGTCATTTTCATGAGGGAGGGGTTCCCAAATGTGTCAAAATCACTTTTTCCAGGACAGAAATTCCTCTGGGTTTTGCCTGCCATATCCGTTCTGTTTCACTCACAGACAAATGGTTAACAGTTTTGGAAAATTCAGAGTGTTTCCTATCCAATGGTACTAAATATATGCATATCCTATTTTCTGGGCCTGAATGGGAGGCATTTTACTTTGGGCACGCCAGGCTCTCCAAAACCGTCACCTCGGGAGCTGCTCCCTGAGAAGTTAAACGTGCAGCATTTTTATTTATTTATTTTTACTAAGGCTTTGAACTTATGAAAATTTATAGCCCACATGGTAGTTTGGCCGCATTTAGGACATTTCGGGTACTAATGTTACTAGCTAGTTAGACACCAATCCTGTCTACCAATATTTGTGTGTGTGTATACAGTACCAGTCAAAGGTTTGTATAATCCTGAATACATTGTGAATAATGATAAGTGTGAAAGTTAGAGGCATAGGTATCATACCCCCACAAAAAAGAATATTGTAATGGTGAGAGGTTAGCATGTCTTGGGGTTATGACCTAGATACACCTGGTCAGTCTGTGTCATGGAAAGAGTAGGTGTTCCTAATGTTTTGTGCACTCATACAGTGGGGCAAAAAAGTATTTAGTCAGCCACCAATTGTGCAAGTTCTCCAACTTAAAAAGATGAGAGGCCTGTAATTTTCATCATAGGTACACTTCAACTATGACAGACGAAATGAGAAAAAGAAATCCAGAAAATCACATTGTAGGATTTTTAATTTATTTATTTGCAAATTATGGTGGAAAATAAGTATTTGGTCAATAACAAAAGTTTATCTCAATACTTTGTTATATACCCTTTGTTGGCAATGACAGAGGTCAAACGTTTTCTGTAAGTCTTCACAAGGTTTTCACACACTGTTGCTGGTATTTTGTCCCATTCCTCCATGCAGATCTCCTCTAGAGCAGTGATGTTTTGGGGCTGTCGCTGGGCAACACGGACTTTCAACTCCCTCCAAAGATTTTCTATGGGGTTGAGATCTGGAGACTGGCTAGGCCACTCCAGGACCTTGAAATGCTTCTTACGAAGCCACTCCTTCGTTGCCCGGGCGGTGTGTTTGGGATCATTGTCATGCTGAAAGACCCAGCCACGTTTCATCTTCAATGCCCTTGCTGATGGAAGGAGGTTTTCACTCAAAATNCTGAACATGTACTGGCTTAAGCAGGGGGACACGTCTGGCACTGCAGGATTTGAGTCCCTGGCGGCGTAGTGTGTTACTGATGGTAGGCTTTGTTACTTTGGTCCCAGCTCTCTGCAGGTCATTCACTAGGTCCCCCCGTGTGGTTCTGGGATTTTTGCTCACCGTTCTTGTGATCATTTTGACCCCACGGGGTGAGATCTTGCGTGGAGCCCCAGATCGAGGAAGATTATCAGTGGTCTTGTATGTCTTCCATTTCCTAATAATTGCTCCCACAGTTGATTTCTTCAAACCAAGCTGCTTACCTATTGCAGATTCAGTCTTCCCAACCTGGTGCAGGTCTACAATTTTGTTTCTGGTGTCCTTTGACAGCTCTTTGGTCTTGGCCATAGTGGAGTTTGGAGTGTGACTGTTTGAGGTTGTGGACAGGTGTCTTTTATACTGATAACAAGTTCAAACAGGTGCCATTAATACAGGTAACGAGTGGAGGACAGAGGAGCGTCTTAAAGAAGAAGTTACAGGTCTGTGAGAGCCAGAAATCTTGCTTGTTTGTATGTGACCAAATACTTATTTTCCACCATAATTTACAAATAAATTCATTAAAAATCCTACAACGTGATGTTCTGGATTTTTTGTCCTCATTTTGTCTGTCATAGTTGAAGTATACCTATGATGAAAATTACAGGCCTCTCATCTTTTTAAGTGAGAGAACTTGCACAATTGGTGGCTGACTAAATACTTTTTTGCCCCACTGTATATACAGTACTAGTCAAAAGTTTGAACACACTTAAGATTATATTATTTTACTATTTTCTACACTGTAGAATAATAGTGAAGACTTAACTCATATGGAATCATGTAGTAACCAAACAAATGAAAATCTATTTTATATTTGAGATTCTTCAAAGTAGCCACCCTTTGCCTTGATATATACAGTTTATATACCATTTTCATTGGGGGTCTGCTTGATGTATTTTTTTTATATATAGAAATTGCCAAGAAACGGAAGATCTCGTACAACGCTGTGTACTACTCCCTTCACAGAATAGCGTAAACTGGCTCTAACCAGAATAGAAAGAGTGGGAGGCCCCGGTGCACAGTTGAGAAAGAGGACAAGTACATTAGTGTCTAGTTTGAGAAACAGACACCTCCCAAGTCCTCAACTGGCAGCTTCATTAAATAGTACCCGCAAAACACCAGTCTCAACGTCAACAGTGAAAAGGCGACTCCGGAATGCTGGCCTTCTAGGCAGAGTTCCTCTGACCAGTGTCTGTGTTCTTTTGCCCATCTTAATCTTTTATTTTTATTGGCCTATCTGAGATATGGCTTTTTCTTTGCAACTCTGCCTAGAAGTCCAGCATCCCAGAGTCGCCGGGATAATGCTCTGTTCTGCTCTGTTTCTCTGAGGGATTTTAGTTTTTTTTCATGCTGCTCCTATCTTTCCTCTTCTTCATTTGACTTCTCCTCTTATAAGGATTAATGTCTAGTTCAACAACAGGTCAGGATGGTATTTTGGGGCTTCCAGTCAGACTGGTGACATGGAACATTTGCAGTTGTGGAGGGCAAATTAAGTGCTCCAGAATACTGATATCACATTTCTTCAAGAAACACACCTACGTGCTAACGACCACACTAGATTTAACGGCAAAGCCAGGGGAACAGCAATAGTGATTCACAAACGAGTACAGTTTTCACCCTCACAGATAATTTCAGGTCCTGGAGGACGTTATACAATAGGTAGTGGCACCCTCTTCTAAACCCCTGTAGTACTTGCGAATGTTTACGCCCCTAACTGGGATGACGCTAGATTTATGACATCTCATTTAGCCTCTCTCCCTAATCTTGACATCCACCGCCTCATCTTCGGCAGGGAGCTTAACTGTTATTGAACTAAGACTTGACCGGTCTAATCCCAGAACATTTACTCCTTCCGGGATGGCAGAAGCTCTTTCTACATTCATGTCCCAAATGGTTTGTGTTGATCCATGGTGCTTTCTCCACCCGGTCACAAAGGACTTCTACTTTTCTTATGTTCATCAAGCCTACTCACGCATAGACTACTTTTTTTTTTAGAGCCCTTCTCCCCTCAGTTAAAACTACTGAGTATTCTGCTATCCCTGCCCCACATTCCGAACACAAAAAAAATGTTGAATTGGAGATTTAACACAGCCCACTTGTCTAACACAGAATTCTGTGACTTTATTTCAACCAACATAGATGTATTCATTCAAACAAATAAAAAAATGGACTTTCAAAGCTGTATTACGGGGAAAGATAATGTAAGAAATTATGTCAAACAAAGAGAACCGAAATGTCAAGAACTGGTGCACTCAATCCTGGCGATAGTCTGCCAATATTCAACTTCACCATTAATTATATGCAGAGAGGCTGAAACTTCAAACTCAATTTGCTTTCAACTGATAAAGCAGAGTTTCTGTTGCCACGAACAAATTGTGATGTACTACAAATATGAGACCAGCCGCCTTTTTGGCACACCAACTTAAAAGCCAGTCAGCATCTCATCTTATCTCTCAGGTACTGTGTATAACTCTTCCTGTAATCTTACAAGTGATCCCTCTAATATTAATTCAACTTTTGTGTCATTTTATTCTAACCTCTTCAAATCTGAACCCCCATCAGATAACACGGCTATGGACAACTTTTTAGATAACTTGAATATTCCACCCATGGACATGATTAAGGTTCTGGACAACCCTCTGCATCTAGATGAGATAACAAAGGGTCTAAATTTAATAAAAATGGCAAGGCCCCAGGCCCTGATGGCTTTCCTGTCAATTTTTATAAAAAGATCTCATATCAACTCTCCCCATTACTATTAGATATGTTCAGCGACTCATTATCACAGGGCTCTCTCCCCCCCGAAGCTAACTCAAGCCTCCATCTCGCTTATACTCGAGAAAGAGAAAGATACGTCAGAATGCGGTGGATATCGGCCCATTTCACTTTTGAACGCTGATGTTAAATTATTAGCTAAGGTGGTTGGAACCCTGCCTTCAGGCTGTCATATCTGATGATCAAGCGGGTTTCATCAAAGGTCGACAACTGTTTTCCAATGTACACCATCTTTTGAACATTATACTCTCTCCTTCTGTCTCTCCAGACCCCGAAATTGGTGTTTCTCTTGATGCGGAGAAGGCTTTAGACTGGGTTGAATGGGATTATTTATTTAAGATTTTGGAAAGATTTGGTTTTGGGTAAAATGTTATCTCATGCATACATCGCCTCTATTCTGCTCCTACAGCTAGCATACACACCAACTCTCAACATTCCCCCTCTCCAGAGGGACCTGTCAAGGATGCCTTATGTCCCCGCTCCTTTTTGCACTTGCGATAGAACCGCTTTCCTTGGATTTAAAATGATCATCATCATCCACTGGAATCCACCGAGCTGGTGATGAACACAGTGTCACTGTATGCAGATCTACTATTATATATCACTAACCCTGTGAACTCTGTTGATAACATATTTTAAACACATTTGGATCATTCTCATGTCTCCTTCCTGGCAGAATTCAATCTGTCATTTTTTTTTTACCAAGTTGGATAGTCTCATCAGTCATTTTATCTGGGCAGACCAATCACCTAGGATACGTAGAGCAATATCTCAAAGAAGGAGACAAGATGGAGGACTGGCACTTCCAAATTTACTGCTTTACTATTTGGCAGCCAATATTCAGAAGATTATGGTCTGGTGTAATGCTGGTGCTCATTAGAAGCACACTCCTTCCAATCATCCTCCCTTTCTGCTCTTACTTGTGCCCCACTGTCCTTGTGTCCTTCAAAGTATACTGGAAACCCCATTGTGCTCTCTACTATGAAGATCTGGAGACAATTTCATCAGCGTTTTAGACTTTCTGCCCTTTCTCGTCTAGGCCATATTTGTAACAACCACCTATTTTTACCCACCAAATATGATCAGGCTTTTGTTTTGTGGTGAGAGAGAGGTTTGGTATGTTTTAAAGATGTATTTTTAGAGGGGAAGTTTGACAGTTTTAATCTCATAGCTAAATGTGGCTCATTCTAATCTTTTCCGCTATTTTCAGGACCGTAACTTTGTTGGCTCTCATTTTCCCACCTATCATCAGACTACCTCCCAAGACGTTGCTAGAAGGGATTTTGTCTGATTTCTAGATTATATGACATTCTGCTTTCCTCTGAACCCTCCTCAATAAACAAAATCAAGACAGACTGGGGTAGTGAACTTGAATTTGACCTTACAGATAACCCTAAGAAGGGCTTCCTTCCACCAGTCAACTCCACATCCTCATGTGCTCGATTAAGAAATTCAGTTCAAGGTCTTGCACAAAACTCACTACACCAAAGAAAAACGTAGTAAATTCCTCCGACACAAATTACACGTTTGACAGATGTTCAATCACTGTTTTATTCATGTTATAAGCTGTATTGGTCATCCTTTTTAATACTCTTTCTAAAATTCTAGACATTGACCTGCAGCCTTGTCCTTTGATAGCTATATTTGGAGTTCCATCTTTGTTGCCTAGTCTAATTAAAAGTAAAGCAGACGTTGTAACGTTGCCTGCCGGCAGATCTTGCTTAATCGGAAATCTTCCAAACCTCCCACTGTATCAGCCTGGTTGAAAGATCTGTCTTTTCTACACTTAACATTTTTAATTCACTTTGAGAGGTTGTACTGTTAACTTTTTCTTGAGATTGTAGCCTTTAATTTCCTTTTTTGAACAGTTGCCGCTATTGATCAGGAGTAAGAATTTTGGCCTACACGGGATATGAGAGGGTGTGGGAGGGAAGGGATAGTATGTTGTGATATTTTTATTTTATTTTAGTGTATGTATACATATCTGCATATATGTATATTTACATATGATTAGTTCCAATTGTATGTTTAAATGTATTTATTTTTATATTAATGCTGCTTTTAAGGGGATTGAAGTGTTCAAGTATAGGGGGATAAAAGGATGTATCTGTTCAATTTGTATTTCTTTATGTCCAATAAAACATATAAAAAAATATATACAAATAAAGAACGATAAAGGCCGCTGTGTTCTTGGGGACCTTCTTGGTACATTTCCCCAGATCTGTGCCTCGACACAACCCTGTCTCGGAGCTCTACGGACAATTCCTTCGACCTCAGGGCTTGGTTTTTCAGGATGCACCTGAGCTCAATTTTGAGTCTCATAGTAAAGGGTCTGAATACTTATGTAAATAAGGTATTTCTGTTTTAAATGTTTAATACATTTGCAAACATTTCTAAAAACCTCTTCTCACTTTGTCATTATGGGGTATTGTGTGTAGATGGATGAGGAAAACATTGTATTTAATCTATTTTAGTCGATGGCTAGGTGAGGAGAGGTGAGAGGAAGACCATCAGACTGTGCTGAACCTTTCTGTGCCCTTGTATGTGGAGAATGTCCAAGTATCGACAGCAGAAAGTGCTGCCTAAGAGCCTCTCCCAGGGGTCTTATTACCACCGTGGCCCCTGGCCCTGTCACTGGGAGCAGAGGAGGGCTGGGACTGGCCTAGGAGGTGCCATCACTCCAGAACACACACACATTGGTGCACGGTCAGATGCACACACACATGCATGTATGTAAGACACGCGCACAGATGGATGTACACACAGAGAATGGCACTGGAATTTATAGCTGCCGTTTTACGGGATTCTGCTATGTTGTGTGTTTTTTGCTCTGGTCTTAACTTTTTTTGGTAAATAATGCTTCCGCTATGGCCGAAAAGAGCTTTTGGACATCAGAACAGCGATCACTGACCTTTGGATGAAGATGTCTAATTCAACGAGTCAGCGACACAGGACATACTGCTCACACCGGACCAAGCCGGGGTGGGCATTTTTTTAAATACCAGAGACTCAGAAGAGAAAGAGACAGGAGCAAGAGAGGCGTGCAGGCACCCTGACAAAACTACGGCGGCAAGTAAATAAACTGCCTCCACCCTCCCTTATTGGTGAACGAAAACAAACTTGACGAGCTCCATTCAAGACTATCCTATCAACGGGACCTGAAGATATATTATGATTCTCGGAGTCGTGGCTATACAAGGACCTGGATAATAAACATTTAGCTTGGGTTTTCTATGCATCAGCAGGACAGAATGGCAGCTTCGGGTATTCTCAAGGAGGGAGGTGTGTGTCTCTTTGTTAACAGCTGTTGAATGATGTTTAATATTAGGGAAGTCTTGAGGTTCTGCTCGCCCAAGTTAAAAAAGCTCATAAAAAGCTGTAGACCATACTATTTTCCAAGAGTTTTAATCTATATTTTTCATAGCTGTCTATTTACCACCACAAATCGATGCTGCCACTAAGCCCGCACCTAATAAGCTGTACAAGGTCATACGCAAACAACAAACACGTTTTGATCCTTTTGCTTCGGTTTAAGAAACGTTTTCCAACAGAATCGGCGCAATGAATACACCCCTGATCACACGCAAACACAGCTCACTTTCATAGCAGCCACATACAAACAGCATGATCCATTTCATCGTTGTGTAATTCCTTCTCGCTTCTACACGCTCTCCTCCTCTCACCTTTTCTGTCACGCCCTGATCTGTTTCACCTGTTCCTGTTATTGTCTCCACCCCCTCAAGGTGTCGCTTATTTTCCCCAGTGTATTTATCCCTGTGTTTCCTGTCTCTCTGTGCCAGTTCGTCTTGTACGTTTCCAAGTCAACCAGAGTTTTTCCCGTTCTCCTGCTTTTTGCATTCTCCTTTTTCTAGTCCTCCCGGTTTTGGGTTTTGACCCTTGCCTGTTTCTGGACTTTTTACCCGCCTGCCTGACCATTCTGCCTGCCTTGACAACGAGCCTGTCGGCCACTTTGTACCTCCTGTACCTTTTGACCTGTCCACGACCATACTCTTGCCCAACCCTTTGGATTAATAAACATTGTAAGACTCCAACCATCTGCCTCCTGCGTCTGCATTTGGGTCTCGCCTTGTGCCTTGATACTTTTCCCTTCGCTTGTGGACTTCAGTGCACAACACATCAGCTGTCTGTGACCAGGCAAAAAAAACTTTCCAAGCCAAACCTTCATATCATAACCGTTAACTTCTACACAAAGCCTATATTGTTGTCACCATATTAGCTAACGTCATAATCAACATAGCTAATAGAACAAATGTGTTAGTAAACCCGCTACAATCATGCAGTACAGTCAGCAAGCAGTTGCCTCAGTGGCAATAAATTAATTGAACCAAAAGCTTACCTTGACTTGGAAGAGTTCCAGTGTTGGATATTAGCCATAGCCAGCTAACTAACATAGCATTCCTCTCTGAGTAGGCTAAACTAGCTAGCTTCATTCTCGTGCTAAGTGAAAGTGAATAAAAACAATTCATATATATATATATGTCACCAGCAAAGCACCCCACACCATCACACCTCCTCCTCCATGCTTCACGGTGGGAACCACACATGCAGAGATCATCCGTTCACCTACTCTGTGTTTCATACAGACACAGCGTTTGAAACCAAACATCTCACATTTGGACTCAGACCAAAGGACAGATTTCCACCGGTCTAATGTCCATTGCTCGTGTTTCATGGCCCAAGCAAGTCTCTTCTTCTTATCGGTGTCCTTTAGTAGTGGTTTCTTTGCAGCAATTCGACCATGATGCCTGTTCACGCAGTCTCCTCTGAACAGTTGATATTGAATTGTGTCTGTTACTTGAACTCTGTGAAGCATTTATTTGGGCTGCAATCTGAGGCTGGTAACTCTAATGAATTTATCCTCTGCAGCAGAGGTACCTCTGGGTCTTCCTTTCCTGTGGTGGTCCTCATGAGAGCCAGTTTCATCATAGCACTTGATGGTTTTTGCGACTGCGCTGTCAAAGTTCTTGACCTTTTCCAGATTGACAGACCTTCATGCCTTAAAGAAATGATGGATTGCCGTTTCTCTTTGCTTATTTGAGCTGTTCTTGCCATAATATGGACTTGGTCTTTTACCTAATAGTGCTATCTTCTGTACCCCTACCTTGTCATATGTGGGAACTCCTTCAAGACTGTTGACACTGGGTTACACACAATACCCCATAATGTGAAAGTGGAATTAACCTAATCTCTCTACCCCACACAATTATCTGTAAGGTCCCTCAGTCGAGAAGTGAATTCAAACACAAATTCAACCACAAAGACCAGGAAGGTTTTCCAATTCCCCGCAACGAAGGGCACCTATTGGTGGACAGTAGTGGTGTGTGAGTAAAATGACTGGGTGAACACCAGCCAGGAAAGAATTGGCATATTACAACCCACATGTTGTCAAAATTGCGTTGTTTGGTCTATATATCCTGTTAGTTCATATGCCTTGCCACCGTGATTGTAACGTATACATCAGAAAGCAGGTGCAGAAAGTGAGTTTAATACTGAACAGATACAAACCAGTAACACCTATGGACTGATGACAACTGAGGGCTAAATAAAGGGGGTGTAATCAGGGTATTGATAAAGTCATGGTGTGCCTAATGATGGGACGCAAGTGTGCGTAATGATGGTTGCCAGGTGTGCGCAATGATGGGTTGCCAGGACCGGTGATTAGTAAACCAGCGACCTTGTGCGCCGGAGTGGTGGAGCAGGATTAGACGTGGCAGTACACCCCCTGACGCAGGGCTCCAGCCACAGGACAGCCCTGAGGGCGAGGAGTGGGCCGAGACGGAAGACGAAGGTGGAAGTCTCGGATGATGTTGGGATCTAGAATGTCATCCACCGGAACCCAATACCGCTCCTCTGGACCGTACCCCTCCCAGTCCACCAGGTACTGTAGCCGACCCCCACAACGTTGGGAGTCCAGGAGGGATCTGATTGCATAGGTGGGGCTTCCCTCGTTGTCCAAGGGTGGTGGAGGGTGTCATGGGGGACAGCATCAGCCAGGGGACCAGGAAACACCAGCCTGAGGAGGGAAACAAGGGTGAGATACGGTAGTCAGTGGGGAGCTGTAATCGGTATGTTACCTCATTGACCCTCCGGAGGACTTTGAAAGGCCCCACAAACCGGGGGCTCAGCTTCCAGCAGGAAAGGCGGAGCAGGAGGTTACTGGTGGTTTGGAACACGGGAACCTCACTGCGGTTGCGGTTTGCCTGCTCCTTCTGTCGGCAGACAGTGCATTGGATGCTCGACCATGCTCGACCATGAGATGGTGGGGTTGTGACTTTGGAGCCACGGGAGGCCAAGGATTACCTTGTGGTGATGTAGAAGGTAAGGCTTTCCTGGTGCATGGGTCCTAGGGTGAGTGGTGCGGTGATGCTGCGTAAGTGTGCCGGATGCCAATGGTTGCGTGTCCATGGCTTGGACAAGAAAAGTAGAATGGGTATGAGGTTAAGTTCAGGAAGGAGGCGAAGGCCTGGTCGATGAAGTTCCCAGCGGCACTGAAGTCCACTAGAGCTGTAAAGACAACACTTGAGGGACAGCTAGCCAGTGAAATAGGAACCATAAAGGGTTTGGTGGAAAACTATGTTAATGGAATACTCACGCCTAACCTGGGAGACGGAAGGTCACAGGGCATCCCCTCTGCTCTAGTGGACCCCGGGCTAGGGCGCACCGGACCACCGCTGAAGCTGGTGCCCCTCCTGGCCGCAATCGGAACCGAGCCCCAGCTGTCTCCGGCGACAGCGCTCTGACGCAGAGAGGTGTGTAGTCCCTACCTCCATGGGTTCAGGCTCTGCCTCAGGACAGCCAAAGGAGGGAGGCGAGTTGCGAGGTGGACACTGGCACTTCCGAAGAATGTTATTCAGACGAGAGCGTCCCGACATGTCAACTCCATCTGGACATCCTTATGCAGTCCAGTGCAGAATAGAGTGCGGGGCGCCGGCTCATTCCATCCGCTGGAGGCTGCCACAAGCCGAAAGGTGAGGGCGTACTCTGCAGCGGTCTGAGCACCCTGCCGGAGCTGGAAAAGTTGCTCACATCCCTCTCTGCCCTCTGCAGGATGGTCAAAGACTGCCCTGAACAGAGACATGAATTTCTCGTAGGAACACAGCTCCTCCTCTCCTCTCTCCCAGACGCCCGTACCCCACTCCAACGCCCGTCCGGTCAGCAGGGAAATGACCATGGCAACCTTGGACCTCTCGTGGTAGGAGCTCCTGTCTGATAGGCGAAATAGAGGGAGCACTGGAGTAGGAAGCCATGACACTTTGATGGAGTACCGTCATATTTCTCTGGAAGGGACAGTCGTGAATCGCTGACCTGGGCAGAAGGCTGGATAGGCTGGAGGGCTGGCTCACTTGATAACCTGTGGTAGGAGGCCCTCTGATATGGGTATGGTACCTCGCTGGTTGTGTCGAGGCTGTGGAGAACACAGAGGACCTCCTCCATGGCCGTACCCAGTTTCGCCAGCTGGTTGTAGTGTTGATGGAGTAGATGACCTTGTTCGTTAACCGTCTGGAAGAGGGTTGAATCTGCTGCTTCCATATTGTTGAGGTGTTATTCTGTAACGTATACACCGGGAAGGTGAGTGCAGAAGGTGAGTTTAATACTGAACAGATACTTAAGTGATAATGCCTGAGAAGCTGATGTTTGTCGAGGGCCGGCAAACCGTGCCAATATATCCAACAAACAGGCTTCGAGGGCATTATCACTTTTATACAACGGGTTACCAACATATTCAAATAATGATCGACATATTTTCATTAAACTTTACTTTGATGAATTTATTCGCACTATTTCATTCTTCCACAACATATAGTCCCGACATAAATCTAGGGTTGCTAGAGACGCTACCCAGTCGTTCGTTCTTTTATTCTGTATCTACTGTATAGACTCGACCCAGACGTTCATACTAAATGTTCCATTGCCATACTGGTTGGTAACGTTCTTATCCCTTGCTTGCTAACTAGCCAACTACGGCTAATTTACAGTCACGTCAAAACGTGCAGCCAGAATAACAGCAAACTAGCTGCATTTGCGTTTGTTTAAGCTGTTTTCTAGTTAAGATTTATTTGGATACACCCATAACAATGAGCGTATGATGCGCGACTTTGCCTGGTAGAAAAAATGTGCTCTCTTGTAAGGTCACTGTTCAGACAAAAGAAAGACTATCCATGACATTAATTTGAGCTGATTTTAGTAAATCTGCATGCATGGGTATCATTGTCATCCCGCCGAAAAGATCCACTCATCCATTTTAGTTTTCGCAACAAAGTATCAATTTAGCCAGTCAAAAGAAAAAAGTTTTGTATATTGCTATGACAACCAGCTCAATACAATTAGCATGATAAAAAAATCCCCATAAAAATCTGTCAGTTTAAAATAGAGATGTTTCTCAATCCACAGCATCTGCCTATGTAGCACTTCCGCATTTGCGGTAAAAGGTGACAGTGATAGAGAAATGTTGGTCAGACCATGAGACATCCCGAAAATCGGTCTTCTCACAAAATCATCTGTAGCGTCCGAACGGTTTGGCCTACAAACTATTACCCCTCTCTGGAAAGACGAGACTCTCACAAACATGATTGTGTTCTCCGTTTTGCTTTACAACCCCCACAAGCATATTGGGACTCTTCTGAGGTCAGTACATACAATCTTTTGTCTGTAGCATCCGAACAGTTTGGGCTACGAACTAATATGACGCTTCTGTGTAAAGATGAGTCTCATGAACACGTGCATG
The DNA here is from genome assembly GCA_003317085.1 of Hucho hucho. NCBI lineage: Eukaryota > Metazoa > Chordata > Actinopteri > Salmoniformes > Salmonidae > Hucho > Hucho hucho. The sequence goes on from QNTS01000341.1 coordinate 403,151, forward strand.
TCGCTCAACCATTGGCTCAATTTACCCTATGGCCATTGTCTCAACCCCAGGGCCAAATATTTGACCAAAGTAGCCCACACAGCTACAAGGACACACTTTTATGCTAGGATTAAGACCTCACATTGAAGTTTATAGAGATCCCACCTGATGTATAGAACAATCTACTTTGATTTAGACACAAGCATACAAGCATGACCCCTTCCTAAATAATTATTAACTTTGTGTATGGTTTCCTAGAAAGAAGGGTGGCTCAACTTACCACTTTGGGTCAACTTACCCTACCCTCCCCTAAAGTGTGAATACACTTAAACTAATTGCATGAAACTGTACGCTACTTTTCTTTCCCTCTGAGTTGTTTTGGGTTTGGGGCTGAGTGAGATCCAGGGACTCATCTCAGAGAGGAAAGGGCGACAATGGAGAGAATAATCTAAGCACCCGTGTGTGTGTGTGTGTTTCATTGTGTCTGACCCCCCACCCTGTAACCTGTTTGAGACCACAGGAAGTTATACTTTAGCACCATGTCTCTGCTTGCAGCCCCATGTTCCCATCACTGTTCCCCTGCTGCTGTGCTGTGCCCTCGGTGCATCGCAAGACTCATTCCTATCACCATTGTTAAATTGTGCAACACCAATATAATATATACTGTATATACAACATTAGGAACACCTTCCTAAAATTGAGTTAGGAATATTTTGCCCTCAGAACAACCTCAATTTCTTCTGGGCATGTACTCTACAAGGTGTCGAAAGCATTCCACATGGATGCTGGATCCACGTTGACTCCAATGCTTCTCACAGTTGTGTCAAGTTGGCTGGATGTCCTTTGGGGGGAGGACCACACAGGAAACTGAGTGTGGAAAAACGCAGCAGCTTTGCAGTTCTTGACACAAACCAGTGGGCCTGGCACCTACTACCATACCCTGTTCAAAGGCACTTAAATATTTTTTCTTGCCCATTCACACTCAGAATGGCACACATACACACTCCATGTCTCAATTGTCTCAAGACTTCTTTAAGTGCCTTAAAGTGACTTCTCATTCTTTAACCGGACTCCTCCCCTTCATCTACACTGATTTGAAGTGGATTTACCAAGTGACATAAATTAGAGGATCATAGCTTTCACCTGGATTCACCGGGTCAGTCTGTCATGGCAAGAGCAGGTGTTCTTAATGTTTTGTATACTCAGTTTCTATGGGTTTTTTTGGGGGGGGTGAAGGCCCCCAGAGCCCGTGGGCCCACCTAACTTGTGTGGGCTGCGGGGGTGTGGTACACCAGTACTCCGGTTACAGATCTTAAAGCATGTAATATGAACTCACCGATGCACAGCCTCTGCGGAGAAATGCATTGTTTTTGTCTGTGAGCGAGTCATTTGCAATAGCCAAGCAGTAATCAAGTTATAGAGGGAGAGAGGGAGAAGACAGAGGAAGAAGGTGGTGGAGAAGGAAAGAGGGATCGAGAGGGAAGGAAACCAAATTATTTTCCCACCGAGAGGATCATCTATCTGTATGTTATTTAGCTGGGTCTCTCACTACTCCCCTGGGCCTGATTACAAAATTTCAGCTCACATTACCAAAGCTATTATTAATTTACTACCATACAGAGAGAGCAACAGATCATTACTTCTGTGTGTGTTGGGAGTGTGTGCGTTTGTGTATGCATGTGCATGTGCCTCAAGCGTGCTTGTGTGTACTCTGGTGCGTGTATATGCTCATGCGTGGAAGAGGGACAAAGAGAGAGACGTGTATATAGCGTCTGTATATTTTGGCCTATAAACTTTTTTTTTTTTTAAAAGGTGCTAAGTAGGACCATATAGGGTTCTTCAGTTTGACCCCATAGGGAAACACTTTTTTATGCTAGGTAGAATCATGTACCTAGAAGCCTCAATAAATGTTTCTACAAAGAACCCCTTTATCGTCCAAAGGTTCTTCCTAAAACCCTCTATGAACGGTTCTACCAAAAACCTTTTCTATTTAAGGGGTTCTTCCTAGAACCCTCCATGAATGGTTCCACCAGCCTTATTACCTTTTAAAATTAAACTCTTTATGATAATACATTACATACAAGGCCTTTCTTGTAGGCTATCCAACAATCAGAACTTTTAATCATTCAGAATGACTGCCAAAGTAGGGAAGATAATTGAGACTACCATCTTAACTGGAACAACCTCAGTAAGGGGTACAATAAGTCCAACTACTAACATTTGATTGTATGTTATTTATCTTTGTGTAGCATAAGATCAAACAATCAATGTATATGTAAAAACACAGATATTGAAACATACAATTCTAAAAATCAAACTGCTATAGAGCGTGCTGGGAAATATGATAATGATCTTTGTCTTCCAAAAAGGGTTCTTCAGATGAAAATGGTTGTTGGTCGAACCTTACCCCTCTGCAAATAACCCTTTTGGAAAAATGTTCTGAGTACTAGCACCGACACAGAATTGCAAGGGTTACATTAATATACTGTTACGCGGAGCGAAGGGGGGGAACCCAAGCGCGGACTCAGAAGAGGAAGCCTGGATGAATGCACCAAAATGTTTATTGAATACAAAGAAATATGGAGTGCAGAACCGGGGTGGCTCAGATGAGTTGGGGGAAAAAACAGGAGTGTAGAGTGAGGTTGGAGTTGGCTGAGTCGAACAGGGAAACAGGTCCTGAGAGGAATCCAAGGTAATGGTGGGGAGTGAAATCCAGAGCAAGGTGGTTGGTGGTGAGATGTGGAACAGGAGACCGGAGCCAGAGACAGATCGGTACTGCAAGGAGAGGACAAAAATGGTGTAAGGCAGGGAAACAGGATCTTGAGAATAGACAAAAGGCTAGAACTATAACTGGCTGAGCAGAGATTACGAACTGGCAAAGTGGGAATGGCAGGAATGGGTATTTGTAGAGGTCTTGATTTATGGATGAGTTGCAGCTGGTGGGGATCTGCTCTGAATCCAGCACACCTGTCTCCAATCACACAATTAACCAGAGAGGGAGAGGGAGAGGGAGAGAGAACACAGGGAGAACTGCAGGTCAAGGAGACACCGGACGACCACCAGAGGGCGTAGCAGGAGCAGATGTGACATATACACTATATATACAAAAGTGTGAGGACACTTCGGTTATTTCAGCCACACCCATTGCTGACAGGTGTATAAAATCGAACACACAGACATGCAATCTCCATAGACAAAGGCCCCTTCGTTCCAGGGAAGGGAAATCTTAACACTACAGCAATACAATTACATTCTAGACAACTCTCTGCTTCCAAATTTGTGGCAACAGTTTGGGGAAGGCCCTTTCCTGTTTCAGCATGACAATGCCCCCGTGAACAAAGCGAGGTCCATACAGAAAATGGTTTGTCGGGATCGGTGTGGAAGAACTTGGCTGGCCTGCACAGAGCCCTGACCTCAACCCCATTGAACATCTTTAGGATGAATTGGAACCCCGACTGTGAGCCAGGCCTAATCACCCAACATCAGTGCCCAACCTCAATAATGCTCTTGTGGCTGAATGGAAGTCCCCGCAGCAATGTTCCAGCATCTAGTGGAAAGCCTTCCCAGAAGAGTGGAGGCTGTTATAACAGCAAAGGGGGGACCTACTCCATATTAATGCCCATGATTTTGGAATGAGATGTTCGAAGAGCAGGTGTCCACATACTTTTGGTCATGTAGTGTATTCTGTTATGGCATGTAAATTGATTAATCAACCTTCTGAGAGGGTAATTAAAAATGGCACTTATAGAGCACACATCAGAGCTGAGTGCCCTTCACTATGGGTGAGTAGGGATATCTGGGAGAGGTTTGCCTCTTGAAACGCTAGATTAACAGGGTACCCTTTGACCCTCCATAAAAGTACTAGAATGCAAGCCAAGATAAACATTATACTGGATGTTTTTAAATAACATAAACATGTGAAATCCAACTACATACAGTGGCTTGCAGGAGTATTCATCCCCTTTAGTGTTCTTCCTATTTTGTTGCATTACAACCTGTAATTTAAATGGATTTTTATTTGGATTTCATGTAATGGACATACACAAAATAGAGGAGGGCATTAATCAGAGAGGCAACAAAGAGACCAAAGATAACCCTGAAGGAGCTGCAAAGCTCCACAGCGGAGATTGGAGTATCTGTCCATAGGACCACTTTAAGCCGTACACTGCATAGAGCTGGGCTTTACGGAAGAGTGGCCAGAAAAAAGAAAAAAATTGCAAACACGTTTGGTGTTCTCCAAAAGGCATGTGGGAGACTCCCCCAAACATATGGAAGAATATACTCTGGTCAGATGACTCTAAAATTGAGCTTTTTGGCCATCAAGGAAAACACTGTCTGGCGCAAACCCAACACCTCTCACCACCCCGAGAACACCATCCATGTTTTTCATCGGCAGGGACTGGGAAACTGGTCAGAATTTAAGGAATGATGGATGGTGCTAAATACAGTCTTCCAGAGATTTGAGACTGGGACGGAGCTTCACCTTCCAGCAGGACCCTAAGCATAGTGCTAAAGCAACACTTGAATGGTTTAAGAGGAAACATTTAAATGTCTTGGAATGGCCTAGTCAAAGCCCAGACCTCAATCCAATTGAGAATCTGTGGTATGACTTAAAGATTGCTGTACACCAGTGGAACCCATCCAACTTGAAGGAGCTGGAGCAGTTTTGCCTTGAAGAATGGCTAGATGTGGCTAGATGTGCCAAGCTTATAGAGACATAACCCAAGAGACTTGCAGCTGTAGTTGCTGCAAAAGGTGGCTCTACAAAGTATTGACTTTGGGGAGGGGGTGAATACTTATACACGCCCAAGTTTTATGTTTTATTTTTTCACAAAAAATATTTTGCATCTTCAAAGTGGTAGGCATGTTGTGTAAATCAAATGACACAAACCCCCCCCAAAAAATATATTTTACTTCCAGGTTGTAAGGCAACAAAATAGGAAAATGCCAAGGGGGGTGAATACTTCCGCAAGCCACTGTACCACCTTTTATTATTAATTTCCTGAACAAATCCTAAAGCAGTTTGTCGTGAAAATTGTATTTTATGTTTTGTGATTGGCACTGGTAGAAGGACCCTGGGAGTCAAGGACGTTGCCGACGTGCAAACGTTGGTCTCAACTGTGAATGGAACTCCTTAATCTCCCTCTTGACCTCAATTATACCTCCACCATGCATTGTGCAGAGCAGTGAAACTAGCTCTGCTTCTTGTTTTTTTCAGAATAAAGACTTCTGAATGTGTCTTCCCAATTTTGTCAGATGTCATGGAAAGATGCCATGAATGCTTCAGCAAGATAAAGAAAGTGAAAGATAGATAATGGTGAAAGATAATATTACCTTTGTTTACCTTTTAAGAAACACATCAAGTGCGAAAAGTCAACTCGACTTCTCTATTTTGGAGCGTTTTAGGGAAACTAACCGTATAGTCTAACTGATGTAAAGTAAAATAAAATATTGTGGCTGTACTACTACAGTCACAGTACGAGAGTGATTAAGATCTTACCACATTAATCTTGGGAAGCAGAGCCTCTTAAATCCTCTCAAAGACCTCCCTTCATTTCTCCTCTGTTTTATACCCACCAGCCCACACTTCCTGATAACGTTTTGCAAATTAAATGTTTGGAGTGAATTAAAAACAAAGTCCACTGGATATTCCTAATCCACGAGACGAGACTGCTAAACAGCTACAGGAGAAAGTGACATTTTAGCAAAAACAAGACAAAAATATGTTGTGAATAACAAGATGTGCAGGGAAAGGAGGGGGGGGGGGGGGGGGGNTGTATACGTGTGTGGAGGCTTGCTTGCGTGCATGTGTGCGCGTGTGTAAGTGCTTGTCTGTGCCTGTGTGTGTGAACGCTCGCTCATTAACAGAGGGAGACATGCAGATACACAACCAATTTGAATCAGCATGGTGACCTCTGCACGCACCAGGCAGAACCCTGCTGTTTGTTGAGCTTCTGATAACCCTTATCGCTGACAAGGCCAAGCAGTGAATCAACACCATGCTATCAACATTATGTTAAAGGAAAGATTTCTGTTCGCAGATGAATAACTTTTTGATGAATTTCAAAAGAAAAATACAGTGCCTTCAGAAATCATTCACACCCAATTGACTTTTTCCACATTTCATTGTGTTACAAAGTGGGATTAAAATGGATTTAATTGATATTTTTTGTCAACGATCCACACAACATACTCTGTAATGTCAATGTGGAAGAAAAAATTATTATGGGAAAAATTTATGAAAATAACACCCTCATATATCTTGAAACACATTTGAATCACCGTTGGCAGCGATTACAGCTGTGAGTCTTTCTGGGTAAGTCTCTAAGACCTTTCCACACCTGGATTGTGCAACATTTGCCCATTATTCTTTTCAAAATTCTTCAAGCTCTGTCAAATTGGTTGTTGATCATTGCTAGACAACCATTTCCAAGTCTTGCCATAGATTTTCAAGTAGATTAAAGTCAAAGCTGTAACTCGGCCACAGGAATATTCACTGTCTTCTTGGTAAGCAACCAGTGTAGATTTGGGCTGTTTTGGGTTATTGTCCTGCTGAAAGGTGAATTCACATCCCAGTGTCTGATGGAAAGCAGATTTAACCAGGTTTTCCTATAGGACTTTGTCTGTGCTTAGCTCTATACTTTTTTTTTTATCCCAAAAAACTCCCCAGTCCTTGCCGATGGCAAGTATACACATAACGTGATGCAGCCACCACCACGCTTGAAAATATGAAAAGTGGTTCGCAGTGATGTGTTGGATTTGCCCCAAACATAATGCTTTGTATTCAGGACAAAAAGTATATTTCTTTGCCACATTTTTTGCAGTATTACTTTAGTGCCTTACTGCAAAAAAGGATACATGTTTTGGAATATTTCTATTCTGTACAGACTTCCTTCTTTTCATTCTGTAATTTAGGTAAGTATTGTTGAGTGACTACAATGTTATTGATCCTTCCTCAGTTTTCTCCTATCACAGCCATTTAACCTCATGGTCACATCCCTGAGCGGTTTCCTTCTTCTCCATCAACTGAGTTAGGAAGGACACCTGTATTTTCGTAGCGACTAGGTGTTATGATACACCATCCATAGTGTAATTAATAACTTCACCATGCTCAAAGGGATATTCAATGTCTGCTTTTTAAATATTTACCCATCTACCAATAGGTGCCCTTCTTTGTAGGCTATTGGAAAATCTCCCTGGTCTTTGTGGTTGAATCTGTGTTTGAAATTCACAGCTCCACTGAGGGACCTTACAGATAATGGTACTGTATGTGTGGGGTACAAAGATCGGGTAGTCATGTTTTTTTTTTCTTAAACACCATTATTGAATACAGTGTTCGTCCATGCAATTTATTATTGTTAAGCACATTTCTACTCCTGAAGTTATTTAGGCTTGCCTTGAATATCTATTAACTCAAGACATTTAAGCTTTTCATTTTTTATTAATTTGTAAAAATTTATAAAAACGTTATTCCACTTTGACATTATGGGGTTTTGTGTGTAGATCAGTGACACAAAATCTAAATGTAATCCATTTAAAATTCAGGCTGTAACAAAATGTGGGAAAAGTCAAGGGGTTGAATACTTTCTGAAGTCACTGTAAGTGGGTCTTGATTGTGAATTGGTATTACTCAAAAGTTACACAACTATTCAGTACGTCAGAACCACACCATTGTGATTTATCAAACTTCTCTGACACCTCTGTTTAGTTTGTCTTGGAAATCATGTTTACTTTAAAGGGGGAATGTATACCACCCCAACCTTGTCACAACACAACTGATTGGCTCAAACGCATTAAAAAGGAAAGAAATTCCACAAATTAACTTTTAACATGGCTCACCTGTTAATTGAAATGCATTCCAGGTGACTACCTCGTGAAGATGGTTGAGATAATACCAAGAGTGTGCAAAGCTGTTGCCATGACGTTGCCCTGCATTCAGGAGGAAAGTTATTAGAAGTCATGAACCATGATTACACCGCGTACGAATGGTTTAGAGCTTAGAGCATACTTCCGTCGTGAGGTTAGCTCCTCCGTTGATAACATAGCTATGAAATAGACTTCTTCATACAGACTCCCTCGACACCAATTCTGACTGACCTCCGGGCATTGACCTGAAAATTACCTGATTACATGAGACTCATTCGGAACAAATTGTAGTCGAATACAACAAGTGTAGACCTTAAAGGGAAATGCTTACTTACAGGCTCTAACCAATAGTGCAAAAAAAGATATTAGGTAAGTAAAGAAATAAAACAACAGTAAAAAGACAGGCTATATACAGTAGCAAGGCTATAAAAGTAGCGAGGCTACATACAGACACTGGTTAGTCAGGCTGATTGAGGTAGTATGTACATGTAGCTATGGTTAAAGTGACTATGCATATATGATGAACAGAGAGTAGCAGTAGCGTAAAAAAGGGGCTGGCGGGTGGTGGGTGGCGGGACACAATGCAGATAGCCCGGTTAGCCAATGTGCAAAAAAGCACTGGTTGGTCGGCCCAATTGAGGTAGTATGTACATTAACTATGCATTCAAGTGACTATGCATATATATGATAAACCGAGAGTAGCAGCAGCGTAAAAAGAGTGGTTGGGGGGTCTTTCTGGGTAAGCAATGCAAAAAGTCCGGGTAGCCATTTGATTACCTGTTCAGGAGTCTTATGGCTTGGGGTAAAAACTGTTGAGAAGCCTTTTTGTCCTAGACTTGACACTCCGGTACCGCTTGCCATGCGGTAGTAGAGAGAACAGTCTATGACTGGGGTGGCTGGGGTCTTTGACAGTTTTTAGGGCCTTCCTCTGACACCGCCTGGTGTAGAGGTCCTGGATGGCAGGCAGCTTAGCCCCAGTGATGTACTGGGCCGTACGCACTACCCTCTGTAGTGCCTTGCGGGCAGAGGCCGAGCAATTGCCGTACCAGGCAATGATGCAACCAGTCAGGATGCTCTCGATGTTGCAGCTGTAGAACCTTTTGAGGATCTCAGGACCCATGCCAAATATTTTTAGTTTCCTGAGGGGGAATAGGCTTTGTCGTGCCCTCTTCACGACTGTCTTGGTGTGTTTGGACCATTCTAGTTTGTTGTTGATGTGGACACCAAGACACTTGAAGCTCTTAACCTGCTCCACTACAGTCCCGTCGATGAGAATGGGGGCGTGCTCGGTGCTCCTTTTTCTGTAGTCCACAATCTTCTCCTGAGTCTTGGTTACGTTGAGGGAGAGGTTGTTATTCTGGCACCACCCGGCCAGGTCTCTGACCTCCTCCCTATAGGCTGTCTCGTCGTTGTTGGTGATCAGGCCTAACACTGTTGTGTCATCTGCAAACTTAATGATGGTGTTGGAGTCGTGCTTGGCCATGCAGTCATGGGTGAACAGGGAGTACAGGAGGGGACTGAGCACGCACCCCTGGGGAGCTCCACTGTTGTGGATCAGCGTGGCAGATGTGTTGCTACCTACCCTTACCACCTGGGGGTGGCCCGTCAGGAAGTCCAGGATCCAGTTGCAGAGGGAGGTGTTTAGTCCCAGGATCCTTAGCTTAGTCATGAGCTTTGAGGGTACTATGGTGTTGTACACTGAGCTGTTGTCAATGAATAGCATTCTCACGTAAGTGTTCCTTTTGTCCAGGTGGGAAAGGGCAGTGTGGAGTGCAGTAGAGATTGCATCATCTGTGGATCTGTTTGGGCAGTATGCAAATGCTCTCATGCATGCCTCAGTGTTGCTTGCCTCGAAGCGATCATAGAAGTGATTTAGCTCGTTTGGTAGGCTCGTGTCAATGGGCAGCTCGCGGCTGTGCTTCCCTTTGTAGTCTGTAATAGTTTGCAAGCCCTGTCACATAAGACGAGCGTCGGAGCCGGTGTAGTATGATTCAATTTTAGTCCTGTATTAACGCTTTGCCTGTTTGATGGTTCGTCGCAGGGCATAGCAGGATTTCTTGTAAGCTTCCGGGTTAGAGTCCCGCACCTTGAAAGGGACAGCTCTACCCTTTAGCTCAGTGCGAATGTTGCCTGTAATCCATGGCTTCTGGTTGGGGTATGTACGTACAGTCACTGTGGGGACGACATCCTCGATGCACTTATTGATAAAGCCAGTGACCGATGTGGTGTGCTCCTCAATGCCATCGGAGGAATCCTGGAACATGTTCCAGTCTGTGATAGCAAAACAGTCCTGTAATTTAGCATCTGCTTCATCTGACCACTTTTTCACTGGTGCTTCCTGCTTTAATTTTTGCTTGTAAGCAGGAATCAGGAGGATAGAGTTGTGGTCGGATTTACCAAATGGAGGGTGAGGGAGAGTTTTGTACGCATCTCTGTGTGTGGAGTACAGGTGATCTAGATTTTTTTTCCCTCTGGTTACACATTTAACATGTTGATAGAAATTTGGTAGAACGGATTTAAGTTTCCCTGCATTAACCTCTAGGGGATCAGTGCACAACTTGACCGTTTTGGAGAGCCTGGCGTGCCCAAAGTAAAATGCCTCCCATTCAGGCCCAGAAAATAGGATATGCACATATTTGGGACCATTGGATAGGAAACACTCTGAATTTTGTAAAACTGTTAACCATTTGTCTGTGAGTAAAACAGAACGTATATGGCAGGGGAAACCCCGAGGAATTTCTGTCCCGAAAAAGTGGTTTTCACAGAGTGCCTCATTTGGAACCCCTCCCTCATGAAAATGCCCATAAAAGGGCATATGAATGCAGTACCTATCGCTTCCTCTGGATGTCAACAATCTCGAGAAAGTGATTTGATTCTGTTCAGATGAATTAGAGCAGAGAAGAAGAGGAAATCAGGAAGTGTCTCTTTAGAAGTCTATAGGAGTGGACGCGCGCTCTCGGCAAGCGCGCACTGTGTTTTTTTCCGTCTTTAGAGCTCAGTTTATATTCCGGTTGATTTATTATAGTAAATATACGTAAAAGTGTTCCTAAGGATGCATTTAAAATGATGTTTGATTGTTCTTGGACAAGTTTATAGGTATAAGTTGAACGAGTTCTAGTCACGTTTCAATGGAGGTGTGGAGGCTGTAGTTTCTGATTATAACGCGCGAACCAAATGGAGATTTATGGATAAAATACATGACTTTTTCTAACAAAAGAACCATGGATTGTCTTCGTTGGACACTTAGGAAGACCTCAGCAGAAGTTCTTCAACAGGTAATTGATTTGTTTTCGCTGTGAAATGTGTTTTCTGTGAACTGTGGAGGCTTATGAAATTATGGTAATGGCAAAAACATGTTAGGTGCTACCCTCAAACAATCAAATGTTGTGCTTTCGCCGTAAAGCCTTTTTGAAATCTGACAATGCTGTGATATTGCCAAGAAACAGAGCTTTTGATGAGTATGGAACACTTGTATATTGGTGGATGTTTAATAATTAAACTTTTGGATTTTGAATTTGGCGCCTTGCATTTCACCTGGTAGTGTCGGGAGTGGGGCGCTAGCGCCCCAATGATCCCTGAGAGGTTAAAGTCTCCGGCCACTAGGAGCGCCACCTCTGGGTGAGTGGTTTCCTGTTTGCTTATTTACTTATACAGCTGACTGAGTGCGGTCTTAGTGCCAGCATCTGTCTGTGGTGGTAAATAAACAGCCACGAAAAGTATAGCTGAAAACTCTCTAGGCAGGTAGTGTGGCCTGCAATTTATCACAATATACTCTACTTCAGGCGAGCAAAATCTAGAGACTTCCTTAGATTTCGCACACCAGCTGTGGTTTACAAATATGCATCCCGCTAACTGAATATCCATGTCGTCATTCAGCCACGATTCCGTGAAACATAGGATGTTACGGTTTTTGATGTCCAGTTGGTAGGATATTCGTGATCGTACCTCGTCTAATTTATTGTCCAATGATTGCACGTTGGCGAGTAGTATTGACGGTAGCGGGAGCTTTCCCACTCGCCTTCTCCGGGTCCTGACCAGGCATCCTGCTCTTTGTCCTCTGTACCTGCGTTGCTTCCTCTTGTAAATAACGTGGATGCCGGCCCTGTGGGGTGTTTGGAGAATGTCTTGTGCTTCCTCCTTGGATTAGACAAAGATTTGTTCTACAACGAGGTGAGTGATCGCTGTCCTGATATCCAGAAGCTCTTTTTTGCCGTAAGACATGGTTGCAGAAACATTATGCACAAAATAAGTTACAAATAACGAGGGGAAAAAACACATAATAGCACAATTGGTTGGACGCCGGTAAAACTGCTGCCATTTCGTCCGGTGCCAGGATACTTGATTTTCTTCCCTTGACATGTGCACTTGTGTAAGCATAAACGCACATGTACAACGGAACATCCAATTAGGATTTATGCTAGGATCACTTAAGGGTCAGAGCAAAATACCAGCCTTAGTAAAGTTGAACATTTACTTTGAGGCCTTTGACTCTACAGCTACAGTACTCACCAGTTGTCTTCCCAGAAGTCCATAGGTCATCCCTGTAGACTGCCAAAAACAAGTGCCTTACAGCTGTAGACTTATCATGTAGTTATCAACTTAGGATAGTGCCATAAGCAACACACCGCAAATTAGGAAAGCCCTAGATATGACATTGGACAATGCCATGAAAGGGTCATTTTGCCAAGACCATGGACATATATAGAATAGAGTCCAATTAGATGATTAAGGTGGCATAACTATATTTTGTATTCTGTATGCTTTCATTCATTTTGTTTCATTTTCTTCAACACTTAGAAAGTGATAGAGCCATAAACAACTTCCGCATACAACCATCAGTTAGTGCCACAACGTCGCTCATTTGGGAGGAAATGTAATGATATATTTCATGAGTGTGTGTGCATTGTTAACATTTGCCTAAGTTACTGTCCAGATCTTCCAGTCTGGACAACCAGACGAGGGGTCCGGAACAACGATCCCAATCCGGACATCCGCTGCCCAGCCTTGGAGTGGACTTCTTCATTTGCAGACATCCTACCCGGGTCTACCACCAGAGGGGGACTGTAACGGCGATTCCTCAACCCGGACATCCCATGGCCATTCCTGTGATGCTTTGCAGCTTCCAAAAACCCTACCAAGGTAGACCACCAGAGGGGGGACCGCAACAGCGATCACCAACTGGACATCTGCTGCCCAGCCTTGGAGCAGACTTCTTTATTCGCAGAAACCATACCCGGGTCAACCACCAGAGGGGACCCACAACGATGGTCCACAACCAGGACAACCCACAGTCATTTTAATGTTGGTTTGCAATGTGCAGGTTAATCTCAAGATCGAACCCAACAAGGGGGGACTGTCAATTGTTTGATTGTTCTTGGACAAGTTTATAGGTATACGTTGAACGAGTTCTCTTCACGTTTCAATGGACGAGTGGAGGCTGTATTTTCTCATTATAACGCGCCAACCAAACGGAGATTTATGGATATAATACATGACTTTTTCTAACAAAAGAACCATGGATTGTCTTCGTTGGACACTTGGGAAGCCCTCAGCAGAAGTTCTTCAACAGGTAATTGATTTGTTTTCGCTGTGAAATGTGTTTTCAGTGAACCGTGAAGGCTTATGAATTCATGGTAATGGGAAAAATATGTGAGGTGCTATCCTCAAACAATCAAATGTTGTGTTTTCGCCGTAAAGCCTTTTTGAAATCTGACAACGCTGTGATATTGCCAAGAAGCAGAGCTTTTGATGACTATGCAACACTTGTATATTGATGAATGTTTAATAATTCAACTTTTGGATTTTGAATTTGGCGCCTTGCATTTCACCGGGTAGTGTCGGGAGTGGGGCGCCCCACCACTCCGTAAGTAGTTAACAGTTGTAGAAACTTCAGAGTGTTTCCTATCCAAAGCTACTAATTATATGCATATCCTAGCTTCTGGGCCTGAGTAACAGGCAGTTTACTTTTGGCACGTTTTCATCTGAACTTCCAAATACTGCTCCCTAGCCCTAACAAGTTAACATAGAGAGAGTCATCAAAAGTTTGGGAACGGAACCATATTTCGGTAATCCAACCAGTTGAAAATATCTGTTGGTACTTAAAGAATATGATGTCAGATCAGTTGTCAGCTGAGACATTATTACTGATGATAGGACGACATAAAGTGTATCTTGGGAAGCCTACACATTGTAGTTATCAGATTCACATGGAATTGTTTAAATGTTTAAATATGAAACTATTTGTGAAAACATTAAATGTAATTTTAGCTTCTAAATGAGAGAATTGTTTTCATAAGTGAACTATGCTCACTCAGTGGCCCCGCCCAAGTGAACAGGCATTGGTTGTGAACTATGAAACACGCCCTTCTCTCCCCCACTACAAAAGCCCATTGACGAAAATCAACATCTTGTGTTCCCGATGACGTGAGGACTGATGTCCATACGTTTAAAAGGGTGAATTTCAACGTGCAGGTGAATTTTGACTATACCTCCCAGAATATAGCATGAGCTTATAGTATGGCAACTTGGTATGAACTTTGAACTCTTATTCACTAAAGAAGTGATACATCCTGAGCGTCGAGTTATCAGCAGCAGCTGTGGACGTGCGTGGCCTGGGAAGGGATAGAGAATCTCTTCGGAACAACAGGGTGCTACATCATATCCGTTCTACCACCAGACAACAGGGTACTACAACGTATCTGTTATACCATATTCTTCAAAGGACAAGGGAGATCTCTGCTGGGAAACCCAGCCTTCCATCTTCGACCAATCTATCGAAGTGCAGCTCAGAGTAAATATATTTTTTGCATTTTCCTTTTCCGAATGGGCAGTTATTTAGAATGCATAAGATTCTGTATTGATGATAGCATAGCTTCATAAAGTCCGATAGACCCAATCCTTTTGTTCCTCAGTCTTCCCACACTTTCATTCAAAACCAACTCCCTTTCTTTGTGTAACCAGCCGTCATATTGGTTTCGTCCGCTAGGGTCATTTTCCTTTATGACATAATTAGTAATCAATGTATGATCAATCCTGTGTATATGTAATTCTGTGTGAATATTTAGTAAATAAATAATTAAACCAAATGTTGTATTGCTGATTCAACTTGTTAGCCAGGGTTCATGAAGATAACCAAGAATATTACGACGTTCAGATGAGACTGAATAAAGTGACGATTAATAATTGACTGGTATTGATATAAAAGATTACCAGGTCTTTAAGAGTTTATTCGGAAGGCAACAGCTCTATAAACCTTCTTCCGTGGTGCCCCGACTTCCTAGTTAATTACATGTACATGATTAGTGATCAGGTAATATTTATTAAATAGAATTGATTTGATAAAATAGCATGTCATATATCACTTAATCCATAGTAAAGACACAACACTGTCATCAAGACAAAGTATGGCTACTTTGAAGAATCTCAAATATATTTTGATTAGTTGAAATCTTTTTTGGCTACCACATGATTCCATATGTGTAATTTCATAGTGTTGATGTCTTCACTATTATTCTACAATGTAGAAAATAGTACAAATAAAGATAAACCCTTGAATGAGTAGGTGTGTCCAAACTTTTGACTGGTACTGTATGCTGTAACGATATCTGAACAATACATTTATTTTTTGCGTCAATGATTGTGAAAGATGTCCTCAATGATCACATATGGGATAGAAGAAAAAAAATGTTGCTGAGTACATTTTGATGGATAACGCAAATGTATTGCCTAATGGGCAATTTTGAAACATGCGTCTAGCATTTTTTGGGGGCTATTGGATTTAACTGGTTGTTAAAATAACTAAATTGAGCAAATATCATATTGAATCCAATACAATAGATTATCAGTGTCCCCACCAGGAGTCTTAACACGTTCGATACCAATGTATCTCAGAGAGCTGATTTGACGAGCCTCCATGAAATGCGCAGCCACAGGGTTTCTCTGGTAAAGAGTCCTGATAATACTCCTTTGTTCTTTATCCTTGTTTTCAGAGCACGTTTCGTTTCCCCTACATACTGTAGCATAGACCACAAATACACTTGATCAGGTATACCACATTTTGTGTGGAACACGTAATGATGCCCTAAATCTTAATGGCATTGCCCATGATAGGTTGATTCAACATTGTGCATTTGTTTGTAAAGTTACACTGGCCACATCTGTAATTACCATCCGGCACATTGTCTACAGTAGGAAAGTGATACGTCACCACCAGACTTCACCACTTGAGGCGCAAATGTGCATTGAATCGTTTCCACACCCACCATGCGTCATATGCGTAATGGTCATGTGAGGTGAAATGTGTATATTTTGGGATGTCAGCACGCGATCCGTTGAAACGTAGTCAATGAAGCAGTGAATTGGGAGCTTAAACAGTGTGCGGGCCTTCCAGTATTTCATTTTCAACTACATAAAATATGCATTCAAGACCACCTCAAATACTATCAGAAACTTGTTGGATCATTTTCACAGCTTTTCATTTCCTTTAAAACGGTCCAACTGATGTCATTTGGTAATCTCCCTGGTCCCTTAATGTCCTCCCTCTGTGAGAAAAGCAGAAATAAGAGAACTTTACCCATGTCAACTAGATTGTTAATGATGCATTGATCATTCTATCGATTTATGCCATTATTCTGGTGAGCAAGGCTTTATTTAGGCTTTATGACTGGTTTTGTTTATGCCACATTAAAAGGTAAGCTAATGCATTTTAAAAGTTAAAGGAAAAATCTTTACTATTAGGCCCATAGAGATCCTATTAAATTAATAGGGATTCTATATGTAATTCTAGGAACATCCCAAAAATTGTAAAGCGCGTGCACACATAATAGGTCCCCGTACCGGGAAGAAATTCAATTTACTTTTACCCCTTCTTACTCCCCTAGAATAAAAGCAACAACCCTACTACTGGGCTACTTAATCTAGACATTGAACACCTCCCTAGCTATTCCCCTAAGGGCTTTGTCTCAATGTAATTCTCTGTTTTTACTTTATTTGTTCGACCGCCGTAGCCTTGAGGCTAGCGGTAGCTCGTGCGAGAGAGAAGCCAGGACATGTTGGCTAAACGTTTCTATCACGTCTTCGGCATAATCGCTTTGTGTTTACAAGGACAGAGCGTGTGCAGATAACCCGCTGTGCTCGCCGTGTGGGTTTGTTGCCTTATCGAAATGGGTTTGGCCTTTTCTCCCTCTCTCTCTGACACACAAGACACACACACAAGACACGCCTGTGGTGATACTTTCAGGAAGCACAGTAAGATCTAAAAAGCAGTATATTTTGAACATTATGATGCTATACAGTACATCTGCACTATAAACATGTGTCATGTGTCTATAGTGCATTACAGGTGTTGTCACAGGTGTTGGACATCCTCATTAGATCAAACCAATGCTTGTGTCAAGTTATATTGTCCCTATAAAGGTGCTATAACCATTCTAAGCCTGATGTACCCTTTCAAATTCACACTTCAAAATTGAATCGCATTTTCATATTCATTTGTTCTTCCCACTTAGTGGTGTTTTTCTCCCATACAGTGTCTACTCGACTCATATACCCACTCTCTCTCTTTACATGTAGAGGTAAGACAATACCGCTCACACAGTATTTCTCTAACGACCCGGACGCTACTTGCCGTCCTTGCATTGTAATAATTGAAAAAGACATTCACACATTCAGAGTGGTGGGGAGAGTGCTTTTCAATTGAGTATTAAATGGTGCAATAGAAGGCACATAAATTGTGGCCATAAAGAGACTCAAGGAGTAGAAATTAGAGGTCATATGATATCAAAGTAATAAAAGAATTGCAAAGAAAGAATAAAGAAAAGAAAATTGTTGCATCCTCTTGGTTTCAGTTTCTTACTCATAGTGCAGTTCATAAAAGTTAATTCAAATTAATTTAATTTACACTGAACACAAATATAAACGCAACATGTAAAGTCTTGGTTCCATGTTTCATGAGCTGAAATAAAAGATCTCTGACTTTTTCCATACGCACAAAAAGCTTGTTTTTGTGCACAAATTTGTTTATATCCCTCTTAGTGAGCATTTTTCCTTTGCCAAGATAATCCATCCACCTGACAGGTGTGGCATATCAAGAAGCTGATTAAACAGCATAATCATTACACAGGTGTCCTGGGGACAATAAAAGCAATAACAGTAACGTCTCTAGCACTGCAGTGCCTTAGATGGCTGCGTCACTCTTTTTTTTTCAATACATTTTAGACTAAGGCTGTAACGTAACAAAATGTGGAAAAATTCAAGGGGTCTGAATACTTTCTGAATGCAATGTATATATACACTACCGTTCAAAGGTTTGGGGTCCCTTAGAAATGTCATTGTTTTTGAAAGAAAAGCACATTTTTTGTCCATTAAAATAACATAAAAATGATCCGAAATACAGTGTAGGCATTGTTAATGTGGTAAGACTTTTGTAGCTGGAAACGGCAGCTATATCTATATAGGCGTACAGAGGCCCATTATCAGCAACCACCACTCCTGTGTTCCAATGGCACATTGTGTTAGCTAATCCAAGTTTATCATTTTAAAAGGCTAATTGTTCATTAGAAAACTCTTTTGCAATTATGTTAGCACAGCTGAAAACTGTTATCCTGATTAAAGAAGCAATAAAACTGGCCTTCTTTAGACTAGTTGAGTATCTGAAGCATCAGCATTTGTGGGTTCAATTATAGGCTCAAAATGGCCAGAAAGAAATAACTTTCTTCTGAAACTCCTGAGAAATTGCCAAGAATGTGAAGATCTCGTACAACGCTGTGTACTACTCACTTCACAGAACAGCGCAAACTGTCTCTAACCAGAGTAGAAAGAGGAGTGGGAGGCCCCGGTGCACAACTGAGCTAGAGGACAAGTACATTAGACTGTCTAGGTTGAGAAACAGACGCCTCACAAGTCCTCAACTGGCATCTTCATTAAATAGTACCCACAAAACACCAGTCTCAACTTCAACAGTGATGCTGGCCTTCTAGGCAGGTGGGCCGTTTGCTACAGTATATCACGGAGTTTCTCAATCCATTCCTCTACTGCAGGACCTTGAGCATTTTCAGGTGAAAGACAAATTATCCTATTGATCTCACATATGGCATATTTTTTAAACGTTTGCTTTGATCTGGATGTAGCATGAAATTATTGAAGATGTACAGTAAAATATCTACTGGGAAAATAACTTGGAGACCGCTAATATTACATAATTCTGGAAGCCAAGATAGAAACGCTTTTCTTGTTCGGTCCTAAAAATTCCCCCACATAGTACACCAGTCAGTCTGATTTGCACTGGACCATGACATGAATACAGGCCTTATTTGAGCTTGAGCACAGGTTGTCTCACTCGTCTATTAAAATAGATAATTTCCCAGTGTGTTGAGAGGCAATCAGCACCTGTCTTTGTTACATCACCCAACGAAATAGTTCGATACCATCTTCTCCGCTATCAAAGTGCGAGGGTTCTTATGTTCCATCTGGTGGAAAAGTGATACCTCAGATCATCTCCAAAGTGTCTCTGTTGCAGGTGTGTCTTCACAGATAATTATTAAAGCTTCAGCTGCAAATTAGCCAACAGAGAGAGACGTCTGGCTTATTAACCACACCTAACACAACCCTAAAAGCCCTCCATGAGAGCCTGTTCTGGCCTCTGTGGAGGCTGCAGTGCATTTAAAGGAACATTGTGAATCCATATTCAAGGCTGGAAAGAGAATTTAAGCTCAGGCCTTGGGTCTCTCAAACAAAACGTAGTACTTCTCAACATGGGAGCCCACCGAAAAATTGCAATGAGACATGCAATAGAAGACTCAATGCACCACTTGCACAATAGGCACTCTGAATAGGCGAGGAGTTTGTTTTGGAAGTGGGCAAGGGACAAATAACTTAGATTAAGTGTTATGAGTACTCTGATAAAGGCTATAACCCCACTTTCTCAGAAGACTATAGGCATATAACTGTGGCACAAAGGATGAGTGGGTTAGAGAAACACTACAACCACCACTAGTTAAGTGCATCCTAGGAACCTTTGTAAATAATGTCTTTGTTCAAAGTCAATGACACATTTCAATGGATGCTTTACTTTGATTCCAAATCACACTTTACTGTCTGTACATATTAAGCAGTAAAGGATCAAGTTATTTTTTAAGTCGGGTACGAACGCTAATGATAATCAGATAGCCCAAATAAGTTGTTTCACAAGTATAGCTAATGGGACAGGATACTCCAATTACCAGACCCACTCTAGTCAATTATGGTTCTCAGGACCCGCCTAGCATCTACTTGAAAGAGTTCCCCGACCAACCAATGGAGGAAACGTTTTTTAAAAGACTTCAATCACACTTTCATCTTCCCTTCATGGGAAAAGAATTCCTTAATCACAGACCAGATCACCATGCTATTCAGTTATCCACAAGTAGACAATGTTGCTTCATGTTGATTAGCCTAACCAAAGCAAACTGTCTGCAATGCATTGTAAATTTCATACGCCACTTTGGGCGGTACCATGCTTTATGACGATAAGCGATTTTCTACCTAAACTCTCTAAGTGCAATTTCAACTCCCCTAAAATATGCACGCAATAACACTTATGATGCAATCCTTTAGTGAGTCAGTTTGTTTTGTGCCATTAATATCAAGCAAAAAGTTAGTTTCAAACAAAATTCTTTGCGAAGGCTCGGGAACCATGAATCCTCCGAAACACCACCCTGCACTGCTTCTTGACACACTGTTCGCTTAACCCGGAAGCCAGCCAGACCAATGTGCCAGATGAAACACTGTCTAGCTGGTGACCGTCGCCAGCTTGCAGGGGTCCGGCCGCCACAAGGAGTCGCTAGAGTGTGCCGCCTCATGGGTCTCCCGGTCACGGCCGGCTGTGACACAGTCTGGGATCGAACCCGGGTTTGTAGTGATGCCTCAAGCCTTAGACCGCTGCACCACTCGAGAGGACAAAATAGTGATATTTAAAGCAAAACATAAACCCAAAAGTATTGATAGGTTAAACAAAATATTGTAAGGAAATAATTTTGAGATTTCCACTTGAATGTTTTTCAGATGTGAAACTGCATATCCGATTTTCACGTGAAAGTTTTTAACATGTGAAACTGCAAATGTCACATGTGAAACTGCAATTCATCTAATCTGAAGTGAAAACATTTTAGGTGGTGTTAAACTCTAAATTGAATACATGTGAAAATATGGTTTCACATGTAAAAAGCTCAATATGTGAAAACAGCTATTGCAAATTTGACATGTTTTTTTGTAATGGAGATGCCTGCAGTATGTCGTTCTGACAGCAGCCTGCCGTCACTGGCCCTATCCTCAGCGGCAGGCTAGAAGCGATGTTTACAGCACCAGTTACGCCTCACTTGAGCAACATTGTCAAGCACTTAACCCCACCTAACAGGCTGACCTCCGATGAGGACCCTGGGAAATAAACTATTGAATCTTCACTGAAAAGGGTAATTGTGCCTGAGAAGTCAACTCACATTGATTTACATGTAATACAGATGCGGTAGTTTCTCTATGGCATTTGGGTTCTCTGTGGCGTTGTTTTTGTTGCTGCTATAGGAAATTGTTTACATCTGTAGGCTAGTGTTGAACATTTCACACTATCATAGCTATTCAATGTCAATCCACTCTGTGGAGCATTAGTCCATGAAGCGGATGGAAGAAGTTTGAGATGTGAGAGAGGCTGACGACGTATTGTATTCTGCACAATAATGTGTACTACTGTATATACCAATGCTCAATCAAAGTGGTATGTTAACACATAATCATGTAATCGATGGTCTGCCAAGTAGTTGTGCCCAAGGGCTAGCAGATACATACACACACCCACATGTACACACACATGCATATAGGCATGCGCTAGTGATGTGCGGATAAGCTGTTTGTTCACCCACACACACCCACAGTTGTTAATAACCCATCCGCAACCGCCCCATTATATGTGATAAAGTGAAAATCTGAGGCCTGCACCCGCAAATTTAGAAAATGCGCAGTAGGCTACAGTCAGATGGAATGAATGATTTTTTGCCTCATTTAGATATGTTTATGCTTATAATTTCAGATATTTTGGTAGGCTATTTGTTAGTCAACTTGTCTATAATTAGATACATGCAGATTCTCTTCTGTCATTGTGTTCCCCTAGAAGACTAAAGAAACCCTTGTTCACCCGAATACATTAATAAATCGATAGAATGAATGCTTTAATCTAGTTGACATCAGTAAAGTTTTCTGCATTTCTGCTTGTTTTGCAGAGCAAATGTGTTTAGGGAGAGGAGAGCTAATTCAATAATAAAAAAAAACGTGAAAAGATTTTCTGCGCAAAATTGCCAACTGACATTAGTTTGACCAGTTGTAAGGAAATACAAAACGGTGAAATCGACCCAACATGTTTCTAAAAAGATTTAAGTTCAGCTTGGATGCACATTTTATGTGGTTGAAATACTATCTGCTTTTATGGTGGTGATAAAGATAGCACCTATACAGACAGTCCCTAACTGCCAGTAGCGGTGCATGGATAAAATCACTGGGGAAGCCAAACCAGAAAAAAAAACATATTACAACCTATGTGTTGTGATATTTGCGTTGTTTGCTCTATAACCTGTTAGTTCATATAACTTGCCAGTGTGCTATATAGGCCTAAGTCAGAGACAATAAGAGACATAGTGGCAGAATAAATTTGACCACGCCTTTGTTTCATCACAAAACCAGAGAGTAACCTCTGTCCGGTGAAGTCCACAAAGCATATTGCATGTAGCAAACAGTTACATGACCTACAGCACAGTCAAGCAAGTTCAAGTTTCAGCCATTTTTGGACTACTGAACAACTATTGATTTAGAACCACGGAGAGTTACTGCAAGTCCAAAAGAAAATAGGAGCTGCCTCCACTATTCCAGCACTATTTCAACTTCAACATTTCAACATCGTTAAATCAACTATGCTTAGTCTAATACAGTGACAATCAATGTAAGCTAAATATGTGGCTGTCCATGGTTCTGATTTCTGTGTGTGTGTGCGTGCATCTGTCCTTCTACATCTGCATTGCTTGCTGTTTGGGGTTTTAGGATGGGTTTCTGTACAGCACTTTGTGACATCGGCTGATGTAAAAAGGACTTTATAAATACATTTGATTGAATAAAAAAAAACGTTGAAATGCCAATATCTTCCTCCTCCTCTCTTTCATGTTGACAAAACGGTATATGACTCTGTCATACAGTACACACTTTTAGCTTTTTGTTGTCCTAGGTTACCTGGCCAAAAATTTTGCTCGCTAGCCTAACTTCCTTTCATGGGCAAAGATGAGCTAGCTAGTTAACATTAGCCCACTACATCTAGCTACATATTGAACCTCCATCCTCTCAGGCAAGGGGCACAATGTTGAATTTATGGTTAGATCAGAATCTCTGTTATAATCATTGGCCAGTACAGAGAAGGAAGTAAAATCCCAAATCTGAATCTCTATCTCCATCCATGGCTAATTTAGGAAAGGGACCATTTTTGCTAGCAAGATAGAAAAACTTGAATCATTGTGTCAATGAAGTTTCACTTTTGATGTAATGTGATTGGTGTGAAGCCAAATCCAAACTGGCTTCCATTTACTTTTTTTTTGGTGCACCAGGACCATTCATAGTTAAGCTCACTCAATTTAGCTTAATGATGATTGGCTATTATTTATAAATTTTTTATCAAGGGAGGACAAATGCTCGCTACACATACAGAGACAGAGGGGCACCGTTTCACTCACTTGGATGCTGTCTCTGATGAGATATTCAGCCTCTTGCGAATTGAAGGAAAATTATGAAACACAGAGAGACGAAAGCTAAATTATTGTATATGTTTTTTTCTTTTTTTCTTGGTCAATGTTTTGTCGAAACCTGGCTTCCCTTGGCATCCATGACTACACGCCACTGCTAACTGCAGATTTGTATTCTCTCAAGATGCTGAAAAAAAAAAACATTTCTCCACTGTTCCCGAGTGTATCATTTTGTGTATCATTTTACTGCAAGAAATGCTTAATTCTGCAGGAGTTAATAAGACTATATGAGAGGTTATTGGCCTACAGTCAGTGTCCAGATTTCAGTTTCCATTTAACCCATCTGACAGTTGGCTACAGTTCCCTTGAAGTGCCATAGGCCTATTTGAAGTCTCCATCTTGTGACTGTCGAATGTGCAGCTTATAGCTCCTCAGAATCATCAGTCTGTCAACGCCTCTGCCTCTGTGGAGGAAGGTGAACAGTGGTGGCATTATGCTTCACATTCGATTTGACCACTTCACCAAATCTTTCCCAAACATTAAATAAAAGGCCCCCCTTTTATTTAACTTCATTATTTTCCTATTTTGACAATAAACAAAAAATAACACACAGCTTAACATTTACATACATACACCTCCACAAACACCAATGGACTCTACTTTCAACGCTCCATTTCGCAGCCTTCTCTTATTGAACTTTTTCTGCACGTTCCCAAAAGCATTTGGTGATTGGTGTGGTGTGCGTACCGTTAGGCCCTGAAGACGTAGAGTTTAGGCTTACACACTAATGACAGCCTAAAAATAATAAAGGAAACACCTCAATGTAGCCTATATATAGAAATTCCACAATAATTATACATTTACGGATTTTGTAATGCATTGTTTTCTCTTTATTCAACCCACCTGCACACAATATTTCATGACCTTAAAAGCCCACCCCGCGCGAGTTGAGTCAACCCGCGCTAGTGCATGTCTCTCTCTCGTTCTCTGCCCCAAAGCTGAGCGCTATTGGCTTGCGCGCCTTAATTATTTCACTCTCTCTCACACAGTTTCCCCGACCGCCGACACACAGACACCGCGCTCCATCTGTCTGCATTGTGAAGCAGAGATGCAGTCGCTGTTCGCCACCCTCGGCGACAGACTGGCCCTGTGTAAACGTTATCAGTGCAGGGTAACCTGTTACTGGTGACCGTCTACGACGACAAATGCTCGAGACCCTCGCGCAGCATACCCGGGTCAGATTGAGAGGAAGACGACCGGCGCAGTGATGGGACAGTTTTCAGGGGTATGCTACCGGAGTTTGGTCATCCTCGTGTTTCTCGGTTTGCAGTTCCCGGCCACGGCGGCACGAGGTAAGAACAGTTCAGAATGTGTGATTTTTGTTTTTGCCAGAACAGCTGTGTGTTGTGCAGGTGAAGGAATTTGCACTTGCACTATAGGCTTGTCAGGGTGTGTTTTATGGTATCCAATCGCACAAACTAACTATACTATGCTAAACTTTGTCAATATGATTTTTACTATTATAAACATATTTTAAATGCTTTCCCTTCTTCCGTCAACGTCCGCAATTATAGAACACCTATCGTATGCATATGAGTTGTAGGCTACAAATAGCATCATATCTGACCCTAGGCTAATTAATTTATAAAAAAGTGTTCCAAAATTGTGATTTTGCTGTCCCCATAGGATAACCCTTTTTGGTTCCATGTAGAACCCTCTCTAGAAACGGTTCTACATGGAACCCAAAAAGGTTCTACCTGTAACCAAAAAGGGTTCTTCAAAGGGTTCTAGATAGCATTTCTTTAAGAGTGTAGTGAGTAAGACAACAATGCAGTGTATTCTGTCGGCCCGCACCGCAGAAGGCAGACGCGAAAATAAATCATACAACAATATTCAAGATAATACTGACTGGTTGTTGGTCATGGTCCAAATGTTTCTCAGCGATAGACGCTTTTTGGGTTTTGAATTAAAATACATTGATTGTGCACAGCGGAGAACCGCTCGGCCAATTCTTCCATGCGTTGACATGTTTGCTGTGATGGTCTCTCCGGGAGAATGATGGGTTCACATCCCAAAACACTGCTCTTTGATGTAACACATAGTCGATAGTGACCGCTCAGACATATTGGCTTGAGTTAGACTTCTGCTGTTTGGACGGCAGGTAGCCTAGTGGTTAGCGCGTTGGGCAATAACGAAAAGGTTGCTAGATCGAATCCACGAGCTGACAAGGTAAAAAGACCTGTCGTTCTCCCCCTGAACAAGGCAGTTCCCCGGTAGGCTGTTGTAAATAAGAATTTGTTCTTAACTGACTTGCCTAGTTAAGTTTGAATATGTTTTGAAAAAACAACACCTCTTTGGATAATTAAATCATGTGTTACGTGAACATGGGTGCTTCATATTTTTATTATGAAAAGATTACATCAAATAGGCAACACATTGAAAACAATACTATTCGGGTAGTTAGGCTGTTAGGCACAATTCGACTTACATTAAGTCGTGCTATAGGTCTCACTATGGACCCATCACGATGCTCTCCTCCCTACCTTGACCTCTTGACACCCACTTAACTTATTGCCTATCATGTCTTACAGTGAGTCATTTGCAAGTCAATTACCAAATTAGCCATAAGGATTTTATTATTGCATATCAAGTATGGAAATAAACTGAACCTACGTAATATAAATATTAGATTAGGGCTCTATTCAGCTTCAGGGGTTTAGCTTTTTGAGGCTGATTTGGTTGAGATAGTGTGAGGTATTCTACTGTATATTGGGAGACGGAAGTTCATTAATAAGGGATTTGATCCATTCCCATCCCTTTAAGCTTTTAAATAACCCATATTGTCGATTTCACTCTTCCCTCCTCTGTCGTTTTTCTCCTCATTCTTACTCTCTTGGCACCAGAAGCTTCAGAAACCTAATGCATTTTGTTGTTCTACATCCCACTAGAGGACATTGATATCTCCAGACCATTGATAATCTGATCAGATCCTATGTATGCTCACCCAGCCTTGGGTGATAATATCCTAATGCCGGTTTCCTACCGTGTGATATTGTTCTGTTATGTGTACTTATTTCATGATCCACTATATCAGAGACACAATTGAGACATAGCCTGCAGGTGTGTAGTAAATGGAGTGATCTGAGTATTGGGGTTGAAGAGAGAAAAGAGACACAGACACACAGCACCAGCGGCAGGTTTGACAGTGCCGTTTGATGTTTCAGTTGCGACTCTCGCCATCTGATATGGAGAGAGAGAGAGAGTAAGAGAGGGGCAGGGAGATATAGGGAGGCAGAGAGAGAGAGATGAATAAAGGGCTACGGAGAGGAGTCATCTGTGGGAGAACCCGTGTTTTATTTATCCCAAATATGTCAACCCGTCTCTCCAGCCACCTCTTTGATTTAACTGACATTTAACATGAGAGGAATTCATGAGCTCAATATGGAGAGGATACATGGGATTATCCAGGTGACAATCAATCAAATCAAATTTTATTTGCCAAATGCACCGAAAACTATTGGTGTAGATAATGATAAGAGTAAGAATAAAGAACAGAGTAGCAGTAGCATATGATGTGTGTGTGTGTGTGTGTGCATCAGTATGCATGTGTGTGTGTATATGTATGTAGGGTGTGTGACAGTGTCGTTGTAGTTTGAGTGAGTGTGTACAGTGAGGGGAAAAAAGTATTTGATCCCCTGCTGATTTTGTACGTTTGCCCACTGACAAAGAAATGATCAGTCTATAATTTTAATGGTAGGTTTATTTGAACAGTGAGAGACAGAATAACAATAAAAAAATCCAGAAAAACGCACGTGAAAAATGTTCTAAATTGATTTGCATTTTAATGAGGGAAATAAGTATTTGAGCCCTCTGCAAAACATGACTTAGTACTTGGTGGCAAAACCCTTGTTGGCAATCACAGAGGTCAGACGTTTCTTGTAGTTGGCCACCAGGTTTGCACACATCTCCACATTCTCCAAGTCATTAAGGTTTCGAGGCTGACGTTTGGCAACTCGAACCTTCAGCTCCCTCCACAGATTGTCTATGGGATTAAGGTCTGGAGACTGGCTAGGACACTCCAGGACCTTAATGTGCTTCTTCCTGAGCCACCTCCAGGACCTTAATGTGCTTCTTCTTGAGCCACTCCTTTGTTGCCTTGGCCGTGTGTTTTGGGTCATTGTCATGCTGGAATACCCATCCACGACCCATTTTCAATGCCCTGTCTGAGGGAAGTAGGTTCTCACCCAAGATTTGATGGTACATGGACCCGTCCATTGTCCCTTTGATGCGGTGAAGTTGTCCTGCCCCCTTAGCAGAAAAACACCCTCAAAGCATAATGTTTCCACCTCCTTGTTTGACGGTGGGGATGGTGTTCTTGGGGTCATAGGCAGCATTCCTCCTCCTTCAAACACGTTGAGTTGATGCCAAAGAGCTCCATTTTGGTCTCATCTGACCACAACACTTTCACCCAGTTGTCCTCTGAATCATTCAGATGTTCATTGGCAAACTTTAGGCGGGCATGTATATGTGCTTTCTTGAGCAGGGGGACCTTGCGGGCGCTGCAGGATTTCAGTCCTTCACGGTGTAGTGTGTTACCAATTGTTTTCTTGGTGACTATGGTCCCAGCTGCCTTGAGATCATTGACAAGATCATCCCGTGTAGTTCTGGGCTGATTCCTCACCGTTCTCATGATCATTGCAACTCCACGAGGTGAGATCTTGCATGGAGCCCCAGGCCGAGGGAGATTGACAGTTCTTTTGTGTTTCTTCCATTTGCGAATAATCGCAGCAACTGCACCAAGCTGCTTGGCGATGGTCTTGTATCCCATTCCAGCCTTGTGTAGGTCTACAATCTTGTCCCTGACATCCTTGTTGAGCTCTTTGGTCTTTGCCATGGTGGAGAGTTTGGAATCTGATTGATTGATTGCTTCTGTGGACAGGTGTGTTTTATACAGGTAACAAACTGAGATTAGGAGCACTCCCTTTAAGAGTGTGCTCCTAATCTCAGCTCGTTACCTGTATAAAAGACACCTGGGAACCAGAAATCTTTCTGATTGAGAGGGGGTCAAATACTTTTTTCCCTCAATGTATATAATGTGTATACCTGGGGTCTCCAACTTTTTCTAGCATGAGAGCTACTTTTAATGGCGCAATCTGTTGAGGTAATCTGTACATAGTTGAGGTAATCTGTACATGTAGGTGGGGGCAAAGCGACTATGCATAGGAAAAAAGTGTGTGTGTGTGTGTGTGTGTGTGTGTGTGTAACAAACGAACAGCGAGTATCAGCTGTTGTGTCTTTGGCATCATTAAAGTGAAGACTGTTATTTTATCAAATCAATTCTCTGTAATTATTATTACGTGATTAAACTAATAATGTAAATGTAATTAACTAGGAAGTTGGGGCACCAAGGAAAATCTTCAGATTAAAAAGTTGTAATTTTCCTAATATAACTCTTCATATATTTTAATATCTGATCAATTAGTCTTCTAATTAATGAATTATTCTTTACCTCATGTTAGTCTCATTCCAAACGTCGTAAATCGTAAATCTCCACGAACCCAGCCTTTAATGTGAATCACCCGTACATCAATTGTCTTAATCATTTATTTACTAACTAACTAAATAATCACAGAAATGCACAAACAAACAGTAGATATGCTTACAAGGAAATGATAGGGGAGGTTACCTAGTGGGCTAAGCTGATATGATGATTTGGTGGACAAAGGGAAGTGGGTGTGGACTGAGAAGGGCGGGAAAGACAAAAGAGACACTACACAGTTGATAATTATATTAATTGAAATGCTAATCCTTTGCACATGAACGCTCATTCATTCGGGAATAATTCCAATCAATATATATTTACGCTCAGTGTGTCGTCGTGATCTCTGTTGGAATCGTCCGTCTTTCTGTTGGAAAGTTCATCCAAGCGTCCCTGAAGTCTTTCGTGGTTAGAATGGATACTTCAGAGTACCATTCAGAAATGTTCTTATTGAATAGATGTTTCACGGTTGTCGGTCTTCACATCCAATGGTACATAATTTCTAGCTGCAGACTAGTAATTAGTATCTAAGATTTGCTCTTATTCTGTCGGGATCGATAGTCTCTGAGTTGAACCATTTCCACCCGTGTAGCCAAGGCTCCACGTGGTGTGGTTAGGAATTCAAAAACCATTACCTTAGCTTATACTGAGGTTTTTGCGGTCTCTACTCAACCTTCGCCCCCTCAGCTGACCGAGGTACGCATGGTCTCAGAGTATTTCTTCAGGTGGGTGTTTTATTCGGAACAGTAGAAAAAGGCTGTCCCATGAGCCAGATCATGTCTGTGTTCATGGGGGCGGGCCAATGACTTAGTTAAACTTTAAAGGGAATACAATTCTCTCACATTAACGGTTTAATATCACATTACATAATTTCACAAATAGTTTAATCTTTACTCATTCATTTTATACAATAATTAGACACAAACCTGTATAAACAGAGTTATGGTAATGTGGCTGTATTGTCTTTCATGAGGTCACAAACATGAGACAAAACGGACCGAGTCGTAGCTGGCTTCTCCACCGACCATTTACACATTCTCCAAAACATGGATATTGTTCAGTTCTCAAGTTCTGTGATGTAGAAGAAGTTCCTTTGTTCTACTGTGAAACTCTCTCTCTCTCTCTATACTGCATGGCCATGAGGAGAGAGTCTCCTCCAGGAATTTACGACATGAGATAACAGAACTTGGGTGTAGGAGGGAGAGAGAGGGGGATGCCATGCTCTATACTCAGAAAGGGCCACGTCATGACACAGTAGTGTACAAAAAGGGAGGGGAGGGGGGGGTCAATGTAAATTGTCTGGTGGCGATTTTATGAATTGTTCAGCAGTCTTATGGCTTGGGGGTAGAAGCTGTTGAGGAGCCTTTTGGTCCTAGACTTGGCGCTCCGGTACCGCTTGCTGTGTGGTAGCAGAGAAAACAGTCTATAACTTGGGTGACTGGAGTCTCTGACAATTTTATGGGCTTTCCTCTGACACCGCCTATTATATAGGTCCTGGATGGCAGGGAGCTTGGCTGGGCAGTGATGTACTGGGCCGTTTGCAGCGCCTTACGGTCAGATGCTGAGCAGTTGCCATACCAGGCAGTGATGCAACCGGTCAGGGTGCTCTCGGTGGTGCAGCTGTAGAACTTTTTGAGGATCTGGGGACCCATGCCAAATCTTTTCAGTCTCTTAAGGGGGAAAAGGTTTTGTTGTGCCCTCTTTACGACTGTCTTGGTATGTTTGGACCATGATAGTTCGTTGGTGATGTGGACACCAAGGAACTTAACGCTCGACCCACTCCACTACAGCCCCGTCGATGAGAATGGGGGCCTGTTCGACCCGCCTATATATGTCACTCCCTTTGGTTCCTTCCCCAGGTGTCATTGTTTCTGTGTCATGTCTGTGCGTTGCTCGTGTTTCTTGTTTTGTATTTAGTTGCGTTTATTTATTAAAACACTCACTCCCTGAACTTGCTTCTCGACTCTCAGCGCACTCGTTACACCCATATACATCATGGATGGACGCTTCTCCCTGTCACAGATGCCATTATTGCCCTTAGTTTGAAGATGTAATCCGGAGACAGGTGTTTTCTCCATCTCCTTAGCTATCATACTCTAATTCCACTGATTTCAAAACTCGGTCGAGAGCAACACTTACAGTGGCTTGCGAAAGTATTCACTCCCCTTGGAATTTTTACTATTTTGTTGCCTGGAATTAAAATATATATTTTGGGGGGTTTGTAATATTTGATTTACACAACATGCCTACCACTTTGAAGATGCAAAATATTTTTTATTGTGAAACAAACAAGAAATAACACAAAAAACTGAAAACTTGAGCGTGCATAACTATTCACCCCCCCAAAGTCAATACTTTGTAGAGAAACCTGTTTTAAGGCTGTTTTATCACTGTCGGTGATTAGG
Organism: Hucho hucho; assembly: GCA_003317085.1. Classification (NCBI taxonomy): domain Eukaryota; kingdom Metazoa; phylum Chordata; class Actinopteri; order Salmoniformes; family Salmonidae; genus Hucho; species Hucho hucho. The sequence continues at coordinate 434,686 of QNTS01000341.1, forward strand.
CCTACCACCGTATTGTCATCAGCAAACTTGATGATGGTGTTGGAGTTGTGTGGCCACGCAGTTGTGGGTGAACAGGGAGTACAGGAGGGGACACACCCCTGAGCGTACCCCGTGTTGAGGGTCAGCGTGGCGGAGGTGTTGTTGCCTACCCTCAGCACCCCTCAGTTTTGGTCATGTTGTGTGTGTGGAGCAATCATGACACAATTTTCTGTATTGCATGCTTTCAGGGGCACCATTTTTGGGGGAATTGTGTCTCTCCTGTCCCCATATGCCTCTCTCTGCCACATTGCTTGAATATGGCCAAGCTTGGCAATAGCGACAGAGCAATATCATTGTGACAATGCAGCACTGATTTAATTACTTTCCATGAGTATGAACATGTTACATGGAAAGCCAGCCAAACCCCTCAAATTAAACAAATCTAATCAAAGATGTGACTCACTCGGGGTGAATTGGATTGAAGCACGATGGAGAAAGGCTCCCATTCATTATGGTAGGAATAATATGTACAGACGCAATATGTAGATACTGTATCAACCTGTTGTTTTTCAATTTAGATCCACACATTTTTAAACCCCTAATTTCATTACATGAGTAGAGTCCTTTTCTTTACCAGCGGGACACCAACCACAGTACAGTACACAAAATGTTACAAGGCCTACTCAGTACCATCATGATAAGATGATGGACTCCATTGAAGTCCAGCTTTAGAGATTTTACACAGTTACTGCAAAATCATCTTAATGAACCATACAATTTCATTTTGAAATATGTCAGGCAGTTACGTTATTAGTATTGATTAATTTCAAGATAAGGTTATAATTTTACACCCTGATATTAGGATAATTATATACTCCTCTATAGCCAGTTTTAAAGCAGTGTGTGAGTGAAGGGTGTTTCCATGAAATTAACAGTAATTACATATATTAAATTAACACAAACCTGAAATTAGTCTTTCTATATTCTGATGTTGACACAAACCATCCTAGAACCAAATTGCACAAGAACGTGTGAGTGCGTCTGCGTGTGTGGTCTTCCCTGGTGCCATTGGCATCGGATTGAATGTACTGTAGCAGAATATTCAATGACAATAGGATTCAGTGTGTGTGGATTAATACAGAATGTTGTTTGTCGTTGGATTTGTTTCTCCGTGGGGTATCTTTGAAGGCTTAGAGGAGCTGTTGTTATTACAAACCTCTGCTGTGACCCCCCCACCACCACTGTTTTGGTGTGTGTGTGTGCACTCTATTAATGATCACTTAAATGTAGGGTTTACCCCAATTAGTTGACTGGTTGATTGTCTGGTCGTTAGGCTGTTGGTCGACCGACATTGTTTTAGTCGAGCAGTAACAAATATATATATATTACTGTGGGCCTAGACTAAAATACTATTTATGCTTGATCCGAAAATGGGTTCGGAGGCTCCATCTGGAGGGTGTGACGCAATTGTGGAGTCTTCAGAGGCATGCAGAGGCCAAATCGAGCTCCGTACCGCATCGCCATTTTGTAACAATGTGGAGGGCTCTATATAGCTAATTGAAATGATTGGTTGACGGTAGGTGGGGGCAGTACATCCTTTATAAACACAAACTTGTCTTTTGTTTGGAGCGCTCCTGTCAATGTTGAGTAAGGACGCGCACGTATAGAAGTAGGACTATAGGCTACCTGGCCTGCGCGCAAATGTAGGCATACAAATCCGCCCATTTGGGGATCTGATAGTATTTCTGATTGGCTTAACTAACCACCACTGTAATGTTTTCTTCAACTCAAACAGCAAGCAAACTAAGTTTTTTAGTTTTTAGTTTTTTTCACCCCCTTTTCCCCCCCAATTTTGTGATATCCAATTGGTAGTTACAGTCTTGTCCCATTGCTGCAACTCCCGTATGGACTCGGGAGAGGCGAAGGTCGAGAGCCGTGCATCCTCCGAAACACGACCCCGCCAAGCCGCACTGCTTCTTGATACAATGCTCGCTTAACCCGGAGGCCAGCCACACCAATGTGTCGGAGGAAACACTGTACACCTGGCGACTGTGTCAGCGTGCATACACTCGGCCCGCCACAGGAGTCACTAGAGCGCGATGGGACAAGGACATCCTGGCCGGCCGAACCCTTAACTAACTCGGACGACACAGGGCCAATTGTGCGCCACCTCATGAGCGATGCAGTGTCTTAGGCCACTGCGTCACTAAGGAGCCTGTTTTTACATCCATTGAGAATTGCAGTAGTTCCTCAATGAATTTGAAAAATCTTTCCAATCTCTCCCTTTCGATAACCACTCCGCGTGAAGTGGAAAAATGACAAGCTCTGATACTGTGGAAACGTCATAAAATAGGCTTACATGATTACTTCTTATCAGTGCTTGACTTGGACTGAAATAGATTCCGGTGCTCACTTTGGGTGCTGGTACTGTTTATATTTAGGTGCAGGAGCTCCACAATACTTTTGAGCTAATATCCTATAAGAGGAACAGAAGCTCAAGCAGTAGAAAATTGAAGGCACCGGTACTTGGCTCCGGTGAGCTCCTGCCCAAGTCAAGCATTGTTTCTTATCCCTTGCGCAAATAACCAACAGCTGTGTTTGGCCAGAGCTCACTGGCGCTGGAAACTGAGGGTCCAGAATATTTAATACAATGTTGTAAGTTCGCTAGTGCAAGCCTAGGGCCAGACCCAAGTTAATAGTTGATACAATGTTTCAAGTTCATTGCAGACAGACCATGTGTAGCCAATGTGATTTATGGGATATTTATTTTTATCAGGATATTTTCTACCTGCAGGCTGCAATGTTTTTATTTGTTGGCTTTTTTACTTAGTTGGCAATGGCAGTAGAAGTTACTTTTTAGGTTTGCATCATTTTCATTTAGATTTGAATAGAAGTCTGATTAACCATATGATAATGATAAATTAAATTAAAATGTTTTACGAAAAATGCATTTTAAAACCATAACTGGCACCCAGATCCATAGAAATGCTAAGATAAATTGGCATTCCACATGAAAAAGGTTTCCGACTCCTCGTGTAGCCTATTACTGGCAACTTCAGGAGAGTAATGGCACAATCTACGAAAGCCAGCAGTATCGGGAATAGTTGGGTCAGGTACATTTTTTTGTTCTTCTGGTTATCTAGATATCTGGTGCCCTCTTGAGGCATTTGTCTTATTTCATCAAACCGTAACGTCTTGATCACACCGACAGCGTCATTGCGCAAAATAGTACGCAGCATCATCTAGATATGTGTGCAACAAAAGTTCAACATTCACCTTCTGTCAAGCCGTCTACGCATACAGTTTGACGTATGGGTTCGATAAATCCAACGTATGCACCTCACAGAACTCCCTACAATTGCCTCTGCAACGCAATGCTGCAAGGCAAACGCAGTGTTCCATTGGAAATGAATGTACTTCGGGTGTACCAAAATGCAATGACGCTTTCGGTGTGATCGAGGCAGATGCTTAAAGCATCAGACAAGCTCAATGCTTATAGTTGATTTTATTAAAACACATAGGTTGTGTCTAGTGGCATATAGCCTAGTGGTTAGAGTGTTGGACTAGTAACTGGAAAGGTTGCAATATCGAATATCTGTCATTCTGCCCATGAACATGGCAGTTAACCCACTGTTCCTAGGCCGTTATTGAAAATAAGAATTTGTTCTTAACTGGCTTGCCTAGTTAAATAAATATATGGAAAAATGCATGTTTTAACGACAATGTTCAAACAATCGATTGGTCAAAAGAACAGACGACTATCACGACCGTCGACAGAATTGGACCAAGGCGCAGCGTGCAGGGTTGAGTGAAACATATTTATTTCTTGAACTCACCAAAACAAAAGAAAGAACACAACGACCGTAACGCAGGTATGGCACACACAGGTACACACACAACTACAAACCTAAACATATAATATCCCACAACACAGGTGGGGGACTACACAACCTAAATAGGATTCCCAATTAGAGACAACGACTAACAGCTGCCTCTAATTGGGAACCCAAACCAACATAGAAAAACAACATAGAACCAAAACACACCCCTGATCACATCCTGACCAAAACCACCATAGAGCAGCCAAAAGGGCTATCTATGGCCAGGACGTGACAGTACCCCCCC
>QNTS01000341.1:443772-458601 GCA_003317085.1 Hucho hucho
GTGGAGGACAGAGGAGCCTCTTAAAGAAGAAGTTACAGGTCTGTGAGAGCCAGAAATCTTGCTTGTTTGTATGTGACCAAATACTTATTTTCCACCATAATTTGCAAATAAATTCATTAAAAATCCTACAATGTGATTTTCTGGATTGTTTTTCTTCATTTTGTCTGTCATAGTTGAAGTGTACCTATGATGAAAATTACAGGCCTCTCTCATCTTTTTAAGTGAGAGAACTTGCACAATTGGTGGCTGACTAAATACTTTTTTTCCCCACTGTAGCTAATAGCAATAACTATTTACAATTCATCACATCACAGATGAGCTTACCACTGTTATAAATAATTGAGTAGAACACTTTTAAAAAATGTCAAGAAATCCGACGATATGTAGTTTGTGCGTGCCTCCATGTTTTTGTTTTGCGTCAACCAAAGATAAGAAGAGGAGACAAGATGAATTTGGTCTGTTTGCAGTATGCATGTTGAAGGTGGTGTCATCTATCATCATTCACTTCCCATCATTCACTTCCGAAAGTTTTGTTCCCCGAGCCACTTAGTTATCACTTTTCCCTTATAGAAAGGTGCTCCATCATGCTGGAAAAGGCATTGTTCGGCACCGTCCTGGCGCTTGCTGGACTTTCTTAAGCGCCATGAAGCCTTCTTCACAACAATTGAACCGCTCTCCTTGAAGTTCTTGATGATCCGATTAATGGTTGATTTAGGTGCAATCTTACTGGCAGCAATATCCTTGCCTGTGAAGCCCTTTTTGTGCAAAGCAATGATGACTGCACGTGTTTCCTTGCAGGTAACCATGGTTGACAGAGGAAGAACAATGATTCCAAGCACCACCCTCCTTTTGAAGCTTCCAGTTTGTTATTCGAACTCAATCATCATAACAGAGTGATCTCCAGCCATCCCTTCAACTCATTTTGTTATAAGATCTTTGGTTTGAGAGACGTTTACGTGACACCCAGAATGCATTGTAGGATGTCAACAAACATGGCGGCACACATAAGCTGGCAAAAATCTTAGGATTAGCTCATCATAATCAGTACAACCTTAAAAAATATATTTCACACACATCATATGTGTCCATTAGAATTTATGCAAGAATCGGAATGCATGATATTTCACCAGTACTTGAAAACGTGAATAGAACAGTAAATACATTATGATCCATACATACGGTATGCTACAGTAGATATGACAACACGATATACAGAAAATAAGGCACTTATTTTGATTGGAACGCACACGCCCAAAGTTATTATTTGTAAGGAAAACAACAATGAAGGCAATGCGGGTGCCAGCTGGAAAAAGTGCTAGGGGGAAAAGTTTGAGCAAGGCCTGTTCTGACTGGAGATGCGCAAATCTCTCCATACTTGATCTGGGGAAGTACTTGGGCTCTTGTCGAAGAGAGAAGTTTGTCCGGCTCAGTAAAGCCTCAAACATAAATTGTCCACAACAGTCAAATGGGCTACTTCTATGTGAATTAGGCGGAACACACCTCAATTCAAACTGTTATCAGAAAATGAAATTGACACGTTGAAACATAGCCTATAGATAATTAACAGGCAGTGTGCCTTGGTTTGAGGGCCTGTTGCGTAACAATCACATTTTGGAACAGTGAGTGCATTCTGACATCACATAAAAAACTCACGCTAGGGCAACCGTTAGAGATATTTGGAACTCACACGTGAAAAGGTTGAGTTCCATCTCGACGAATGAACCTTGCCTCACTCCCTCTGTCGTCAGGCCCCGTGGCTGGATAAAACGGCAAAGCACTTCCTTACTTACAATAACATTTCCAAGGCCCTTTGAAGATCTCCTCTACACTCTCTTTTTAATAGCCAAATCAGAAATGCTCAACTGCAGAAAATGCTCTAATGCAATATTACCATTCAACATCAGCCTTGAACTGCACTGTTCAGAAGGCGTATAGGTTATTCTGGTTAATCATAACTTTAGCTTCCTGCCGAAAGGTTCACGTAATAATCGCTCAATTAAATTCCTATTATTATTAACACAAAAACATCTTTATTCTAACAACTTACTCTAACTATTTAAAACATCGTCACACGTTCTTTAATTATTTAATTTACCATGTTACAACCTGTATTACTGTAGGGTATTTGGCCCCTGCAGAGCCAGGCACTTTGTTCTTTGAGCTGTGTTTTTCTTCCCAGAGTGGGTTTTGCCTTTGTCAGAGTATTTCAGTGGTTGGGTGTATAACAGCAAGCCTCCTGCTGTTCTGCTGTGGTGGGAGACAGAGCACTACGGGACTGAGAGGCACACCTGCGTCTGTAGCAGCTGGTGGAGACCGCCTCACGAATCATTGCAAACCTGTCCCCACACGTCCTACCCCGCTCCCTTTCTACCTCCCTCTAGATAACGCTCTCTGACTCCCTCTCCCCATCTCCCTCCCTATCGTTGTATACTATTTCTTCCTTTCTCTCACTTTTCTCTCTCACTCTCTGTAGCTCTCTCTGATGTGCTATGCTACTGTGCCGGTGTCTACAACAGAAATGCATTATGGGTTTAATCAGCATACAAAAACTATTTTGCTATGGCACAATAGCACCGGAACTTCAAATGGAAAGGGGGTAGGGCAGGTATGGGGGAGCCATCTATGAGAAGACACAACTACCCCTGGAGTTCACCCACCGCACATCAGCTTGTTGTTTTCTCCCCGGCGGTCAGCCCAGGGCCCTCCGGTGCTCAGGGTTGGTGGGTGGACGAGTCGGTTTACTCTGCCGATGACTGTCAACGTAATACCATTTGCTCCCCCCCATTTACATTTAAATGAAAACAAATGACAATTCATTTAAAAGTTAAATATGAGCGAGCGCGGTAACACGAGCCCCCCCCTCTGAATTCCTCCTCTCTTCCTTCCTGTCTATAGGCAGAGGGGATATTGAGTTGAACAGCGTAATCTAAATCTGTTTATCCACTGGGATACTGTTGTAGGTAATGTTTCCTTTCGATGCATTTGAGCAACAAGGCCGTGGCAAGGTTACGCGGCATTGAGTAAAGAGAGGGAACTTTGATGAGTGTCTCCTTCAACCCAAGGACTTCTGTCCACCATTAAGACTGATAACATCTATTGTTTTCATCGATGCGGAGTTCGCGGACTGCATTCATCTAAGGCCACCTTTGTTTCGCAACACAGGCAGGTAGAATCGATAAAGAGCCGTGACTGTTTAATTTAATCTCATGCGTTTTAAAGCACTCGCTGCTCTTCCTTCATAGCAGAGGACAAACCAGCCTCGAGCCACAGCGCCCTGCATAACTCTCATAATGTATGTACACATTATTATGGCTAGAGAGAGAGAGAGCGAGCGAGAGAGAAAAGCAGAGAATGACCTCTGCATAAGTTAACATTTACACTCTGATGCCCTTAAATTGAGATTTTGTCTTCTTATCTCTCTGCTGTGCTCTGTGATCTCTGCTGTTTGAGTGACATGCCCTCATATTGCGCCTAGTCACAGCCTGCATACATATTTTTTTTAAATATCTATACTAGCAAGTGATGAGGTTACCAGCGATGTCAAATGGCCACCGGCGGATGTGCGGTATCCAACAGCCCTAGCTCTGCAGTCAAGAACTGATGCGAGTGAGCGTTACAAAACGCTGAGTATAAGATAAGTGGCAGTTTGATCCCCTACTCAAAACAGAACGGCTATACGTGTCCTGACAAAGCCTGTGTTCACCGCAATAAAGCGAACAAACACATCTCAAATTGAAATGTCAAGTTGAAGTGAACAGCCCTCGAATTGAAATGCGGAAATTGAAAAGAGTGACCAGCACCAGCAGCCTTGATACAGTAACATTGCTTGTGTGGCTACCTCCACAGGCATAACCAGGCCAGTATCCCACTGGGCACAAACTGGTTGAATCAACGTTGTTTCAATGTCATTTGTCACCGTATTGTGACATTGAATCTACGTGTAAAATACATTGGATTTGCAAAAAGTTTGAGGGTGAAATTTCATTATGGTAACCAATTGTCAAAATAGACAAAGCCTGTTTAAAATATGTTACATTTGTACCTCAACGTTATATCCACTAAAATAACAAAACATTTGCCTGGGTAGCACCTTCTACTGGAGAATTGATCTATATACGGCAGGGTTCTCCAACCCTGTTCCTGGAGAGCTACCATCCTGTAGGTTATCACTCCAACCCTAATCTAGCACACCTGATTCTAATAATCAGCTGGTTGATAAGCTGAATCAGGGGAGGTACTATTGAGTTGGTGCAAAAACCTACAGGAGGGCAGTGATGTAAATTTATTTAAGTAAAAATACTTTAAAGCACTACTTAAGTCGTTTTTTGGGGTATCTGTACTTTACCATTTATATTTTTGACAACTTTTACTTCACTACATTCCTAAAGGGAATAATGTTCTTTTTACTCCATTCATTTTCCCTGACACCCAAAAGTACTCGTTACATTTTGAATGCTTAGCAGGATATGAAATGGTCCAATTCATGCACTTATCAAGAGAACATCGCAGGTCATCCCTACTGCCTCTGATCTGGAGCACTCACTTAAACACAAATGCTCTGTTTGTAAATTATGTCTGAGTGTTGGAGTGTGCCGTAAATAAATAAAAAACAAGACAATTGTGCCGTCTGGTTTGCTTAATATAAGGAATTTGAAATATATTTAAAACCAAATACTTTTACTCAAGTAGTATTTTACTGGGTGACTATCACTTGAGTAAAAATCTATTAAGGTACACTATATAAACAAAAGTATGTGGACACCAGTTTAAATTAGTGGATTTGGCTATTTCAGCCACAGCTATTGCTGACAGGTGTATAAAATTGAGCACACAGGCTTGCAATTTTCATAGACCAACATTGGCTGTAGAATGGCCTTACTGAAGAGCTCAGTGACTTTCAACGTGGCACCGTCATAGGATGCCACCTTTCTAACAAGTCAGTTCGTCAAATTTCTGCCCTGCTAGAGCTGCCCTGGTCAACTGTTAGTGCTGTTGTTGTGAAGTGGAAACTTCTAGGAGCAACAACGTGAAGTGGTAGGCCACATAAGCTCACAGAATGGGACCACGAGTGCTGAAGCGTGTAGCGTGTAAAAATTGTCTGTCCTTGGTTGCAACACTCTACCACTCTACCAAGTTCCAAACTGCCTCTGGAAGCAACGTCAGCATAAGAACTGTTCGTCGGGAGCTTCATGAAATGGTTTTCCATGGCCGAGCAGCCGCACACAAGCCTAAGATCACCATGCGCAATGCCAAGTGTCGGCTGAAGTGGCGGTGTAAAGCTTGCCGTCATTGGACTCTGGAGCAGTGGAAACACATTCTCTAGAGTGATGAATCACACTTCACCATCTGGCAGTGTTTGGTGGATGCCAGGAGAACTCTACCTGCCTGAATGCATAGTACTAACTATAAAGTTTGGTGGAGGAGGAATAATGGTCTGGGACTGTTTTTCATGGTTCGGGCTAGGCCCCTTAGTTGCAGTGAAGGGAAATGTTAACTTCCAACTTTCTGGCAACAGTTTGGGAAGACCCTTTCCTGTTTCAACATGACAATGCCCCCGTGCACAAAGCAAGGTCCTTACAGTAATGGTTTGTCGAGATTGGTGTGGAAGAACTTGTCAGGGCTCTGTGTAGGTCAGTCATCAACCCCATTGAACACCTTTGGGATGAATTGGACCGCTGACTGCGAGCCAGACCTAATCGCCCAACATCAGTGTCCAACCTCACTAATGCTCTTGTGACTGAATGGAAGCAAATCCCCTCAACAATGTTCCAACATCTAGTGGAAGGCCTTCCCAGAAGAGTGGAGGCTGTTTTAGCAGCAAAGGGGGACCAACTCCATATTAATGCCCATGATTTTGGAATGAATTGTTCAACGAGCAGGTGTCCACATACTTTTGGTCATGTATTGTATCTTTACTTTTACTCAAGTATGACAATTGGGTACTTTTTCCACCTCTCCATGAGGGTAGCTCTCCAGGAACAGGTTTGGAGAGCGCTAATCTACAGCTATACCTTTGGTCTCCAGTCAAGGTTTGTAACCAAGCCCAGCTTAGCTTTGATATTTGTTATTGACTATTACCATTGTGCTATTGTGAGAATGATTGTTGCGAGATCTCCACTTAAAAATGAAATAGATTCAATGTTGCTATTGAAAACCTACCCTTTGGAATGATTAACAGAGCAAATGAAATATACCCATACTTTATCACTCATATATCATTAATGATGCTATTTAAGACTATATAACATTTGCAAATTCATGAACAGCTACATATTTGCCTAGGGTTTCAAACTTTGGTTGAGATAGAATGTAATCAAGTTAATAATGTATATGTTGGATTCACGTCTCCATCTCAACCAAAAATTAAGTTAAAGACTAAAGCCCGTTGGGGAGTTGCAGCGTTGAGACAAGATCGGAATTGGATCGCAATTGGATATCAATACATTTGGGGAGAAAACAAGATAAACAAAAAAAGGAAGCAAGAATGGGAGAAAATCCCCAAATCCAGATGTGCAAAGCTGATACAGACATAACCAAGACGGCTCAAAGCTGTATTCTCCCTCAACGGTGCTTCTGCAAAGTATTGACTCGGGTGTGAATACTTATTTAAATGAGATATTTATGTATTTCATTTACAATAATTTTGCAAACATTTCTAAAAACATGTTTTCACATTGTCGTTATGGGGTATTGTGTGTGTAGATGGGTGAAATCCATTTTGAATTCAGGCTGTAACACAACAAAATGTGGAATAAGTCAAGGGGTATCAATACTTTATGGAGGCACTGTAAATGTTGATATGTGGTTGCATTGTCAACCAAACACAATTCAATTTTACTTTTTTTATACAGTAAATAGCCTAAAATTACTAATGTACCAGTATTTAGTAAACATGAAGACAAAACACATCCATGGCCACATTTCGAGTTTACTCTAACTATAAATGTCTTAATTACATAATTCAACACAATTTTCGGCAGTTTTGTTTGTGGGTGAATATAGGTTGTAATCTCATTGATCAACGTCTCAACCAATTATTACTGTAACGTGTACGCAGGGAGTTGGGAAGCAAGATCAGGGTATTCTTTTTTGTTAGTGTAGGTGACGTCGGGTCCGGGTGTCACAACCGGGGATGCCTCAGCTGTCTCGTCAGGCTTCCATGCCTCAGCCAGCACGTCAGGTTTACAAGACTAGGTAGGCTCGTCAGGTGCCCTCAGCCCGGCTCGTCAGGCTCCCGTGCCCTCAGCCAGCTCGTCAGGTTCCCGCGCCTCAGCCGGCTCGTCAGGTTCCCGCGCCTCTGCCGGCTCGACAGGTTGCCGCGCCTCAGCAGAAGTGACCGGCCCGCTCCTGGTCCCCGGGACCATCCCACTGGTCGGTGTCCTGCTGCTGGAGCACTGTCACGTATACTTCCTCTCCGGCGCTTGAGGTCACCAGGCTGCTCATTATTACGCACACCTGTCACCATCGTTACACGCCCCAGCACCTCATCAGACTCACCTGGACTCCATCACCTGCCTGATTACCTTCCCTAAATATGTCACTCCCTTTGGTTCTTTCCCTAGGAGTTTACTCTTTTTCTGTTCCAGTGTTCATGTCTGTACGCTACCCGTAACAATTTAAGTATGTTACTGTGATTGTTTTCAATGAAAATGGTCCAAAATAAACAAATATATTCTTATCAAAATAAAATTTCTCAAGCAAGAATTTTGCTAGGACTGTCTGAGAGGGGCATAATTGGAGAAACTGTGTAAGCCGAACTAGCTGTTATTGGCAGAGAGGAGGGCAAACTCTCTTTGCTATTGGTATATTAACTCACCAGGTGGTCCAAATACCACACCCAGCCAAACAAGCTGAAACATTTGGCAGTTTTTTTCAAACAGATATTACAGTAAAAGTGCATTTTAATCATTTTCACAATTACACAGTATTATTCCAACCCCATAATGTGGAAATATATATACAGTTGAAGTCGGAAGTTTACATACACCTTAGCCAAATACAGTTGAAGTCGGAAGTTTACATACACCTTAGCCAAATACATTTAAACTCAGTTTTTCACAATTCCTGACATTTAATCCTAGTAAAAATTCCCTGTCTTAGGTAATTTAGGATCACCACTTTATTTTAAGAATGTGAAATGTCAGAATAATAGTAGAGAGAATGATTTATTTCAGCTTTTATGTATTTCATCACATTCCCAGTGGGTCAGAAGTTTACATACACTCAATTAGTATTTGGTAGCTTTGCCTTTAAATTGTTTAACTTGGGTTAAACATTTCGGGTAGCCTTCCACAAGCTTCCCACAATAAGTTGGGTGAATTTTGGCCCGTTCCTCCTGACAGAGCTGGTGTAACTGAGTCAGGTTTGTAGGCCTCCTTGCTCGTACACACTTTTTCAGTTCTGCCCACACATTTTCTATAGGATTGAGGTCAGGGCTTTGTGATGGCCACTCCAATACCTTGACTTTGTTGTCCTAAAGCCATTTTGCCACAACTTTGGAAGTATACTTGGGTTTATTGTCCATTTGGAAGACCCATTTGCGACCAAGCTTTTACTTCCTGAGTGATGTCTTGAGATGTTGCATCAATATATCCACATAATTTTCCTACCTCATGATGACATCTATTTTGTGAAGTGCACCAGTCCCTCCTGCAGCAAAGCACCCCCACAACATGATGCTGCCACCCCTGTGCTTCACGGTTGGGATGGTGTTTTTTAGCTTGCAAGCCACCCCCTTTTTCCTCCAAACATAACGATGATCATTATGGCCAAACAGTTCTATTTTTGTTTCATCAGACCAGAGAACATTTCTCCAAAAATGTCCCCATGTGCATTTGCAAACCGTAGTCTGGCTTTTTAATGGCGATTTTTAAGCACTGGCTTCTTCCTTGCTGAGCGGCCTTTCAGGTTATGTCGATATAGGACTCGTTTTACTGTGGATATAGATACTTTTGTACCTGTTTCCTCCAGCATCTTCACAAGGTCCTTTGCTGTTGTTCTGTGATTGATTTGCACTTTTCGAACCAAAGTACGTTCATCTCTAGGAGACGGAATGCGTCTCCTTCCTGAGCGGTATGACGGCAGCGTGGTCCCATGGTGTTTGAACGTGGTACCTTCAGGCGTTTGGAAATTGCTCCCAGGGATGAACCAGACTTGTGGTCTTCAATTCTTTGGTCTTGGCTGATTTCTTTTGATTTTCCCATGATTTCAAGCAAAGAGGCACTGAGTTTGAAGGTAGCTCTTGAAATACATCCACAGGTATACCTCCAATTGACTCAAATTATGTCAATTAACCTATCAGAAGCTTCTAAAGCCATGACATCATTTTCTGGAATTTTCCAAGCTGTTTAAAGGCACAGTCAACTTAGTGTATGTAAACTTCTGACCCACTGGAATTGTGATACAGTGAATATTTCCCTTATCAATCTGTCTTGTAACAATTGTTGGAAAAACTACTTGTGTCATGCACAAAGTAGATGTCCTAACCGACTTGCCAAAACGATAGTTTGTTTACAAGAAATGTGTGGAGTGCTTGAAAAACGAGTTTTAATGACTCCAACCTAAGTGTATGTAAACTTCCGACTTCAACTGTTTATATATATATAACACAGGAAGATCATGTTTTTGACTGCACTACCCCATTAACAAATGATGTAAGGCTAACCCATCCTTGGGCTAAGATGGCTAAATCATCAAGAGAGGCTTGACTTGAGAGTTTGTGGTTAGAGCTACCTTATCACTGCAATAAACACATACCACCATAAATACTGTATGGTAGTCAGGCTAACCACTTCCATTCTGCCACGTCATTGTGACAATAGTCCATCACTCTAAAGCAATGAACGATACTGCAATCTACCAGCACCCTGGTAACCTTTTTCTCTTCTAAAGTCTGTGTGTTGGATATCAGTCATCCAAAACAAGACGCTGAAAAAAGGGGGTGATAAACCCCAATCGCCCGGTAGGCATGCTGAGTCACCTCCCTTCTCACTTTTTGTTCTAGCCATTTTCTCCACTCCTCCGTCTCATCCATCACTTTATCTATCTCTACCTGTGTGGTTTACCCAAAGACTGAACGGACTGACCATCAGAGCTGATTGCAATCTTTAGAAAGAACAAAGAAAAAAAACAGAAGGTAAAGTAATAGTGAGTGAATCGATAGGGCGATGGAGAGGAGAGGGAGACGAGGAACTCCAGTAGAGGACACTAGGGGAATCTCTTCTCTCGGCAGTGTAATCTGGCTGTGCAAGGAGAAGAGGAGGACGAGTGGTGTATGAGGCAGGAGCTTGGGGGCCTAATTAAAGAAAGGTTGTCGTAGAGCCGGCCTCTGGACCTCTGCTTCTCTCCTCACCACACTGAAGCAGAGTTGACACGATCCATACCCCGGTCAATACAACCAGGCCTACCCAGTCAAACCCAATGAGTGTGTACCTGAGCATGGTCCCACAGGAAGGGAAAACAAAAGACTACTATTGCTCACAGGTAGTTCCATTTGGGAGGTGTAGGCTACCATTAATTCTACCTCCTCGTCTTAATTACAAATCAGATTTTTTATCGTCAGTTACTTTGATCAATGTGTTATTGATTTGTTATTTATGTAAAACTGGGTGGGGGCTGTAGGAGGAAACTGCCCTTTAAGCAGTGTTACAGGTTTGTTTTTTCTATGTATATTTTGAGGTAGCACGTTAGCACGTAGGATGCATCGATTGATGTCACACCTGTGCTGGCTTGCCCATCTCGGTAGTCGGAAGGTGTCTCATCTGTGCTTGTCCAGGGGATATTTAAGACTGGTTTAAGAGTTCTCCAGTTGCGCTTGAGAGATGATAGGAGAGCTACAATTCACGTCAGCTGAGGTGCGATTTCGAGCTCAACCTAAAGTTTGAAAGAAGACAGATTTTTGTTTTGTTTTGATCTGCTTTCTTTTTACCTCCTATCCTAAGTTGTTTTTTTTCTTTTAGTTTGTCATTTCTGAGGCAAACCTAGTGGACATCTTTTAGAATCCCTTACTAGTGGCTTTGCCAACTTTCAGTGGGCCCCCACATGGATGCCTTTCAGAACCCCTTTTGAACCCATTTAAGTTTTGTTTTGGTTGTCAGTGATTTTCCTTGTTAGTTCCCTTTATTGTGAGTGATGTTTTGAGTTTGTCAAGTGGGAACGTAACACTGTTTCCCATCAGTGATAGTTGCTAGATGCTGATGGTTGCTCTAATCACCTAATTTGAAGCTCTGCTGTGCCCAGATATTTGAGCGTTCAAAATACACTTTTGTGGTAGAGTTTCTGTCACTGACATCCACCCAAAGTGGTTATAAAATTTGAATAATTTTGAAAGTTGCATGAAGACATTGTTATGAAATAAAAACCATTAACTTTAAGTTGGAAGCATTTGTGGAAAACCCTACATTGGAGATGCTAGATCAAAATAGGAACCTAAATTAGAGCTTGAGCACAAGGAAAAGGAAAGAGAACGTGCGACCAGACTAGCAAAAAGAAGGTGTGCATGCCATTCAATTGAAAAATAAATCCATCTCTAACAATCCAGGCAGGCCATCCTGCACCCTCAACAGAGTTTGATCTTTGTTGGAACAGCCAGCTTGTACCGCATTTTTTGTTGTTGTTGTGTTTTGTCGTCCCCCCCCCCTTCTCCCCAATTCCGAGTTATGCGTCCTCCGAATCATGACCCGCCTAACTGCACTCCTTAACACCTGCCAGCTTAACCTGGAAGCCAGCCGCACCAATGTGTCGGAGGAAAAACCGCCCAGCTAGTGACCGGGATCAGCTACCAGGCACCCGGCCCACCACAAGGAGTCGCTAGAGCGCGATGAGCCAAGTAAAGACCCCCTGGCCAAACCCCTAACGTGGACGACGCTGGGCCCATTGTGCACCGGGAGTCCCGTAGGACAGTGCGCAATTGGCCCGGTTGTAGCACAGCCCGGGAATTAACCTGGGTCTGTAGTAACGCCTCTAGCACTGCGATGCAGTGCCTACGACCGCTGCCTCATTCGGGAGGCTCATCTTGTACCGCATTTTAAACAAAAAAAAGGTGGATGTATATTTTACTCTGTTTGAGCAGATTGCCACATCCCTAAAATGGCTGTCAGACATTTGGTTGCTGCTCCTCCAAAGGGTTCTTCGGGGAAAAGCTCAGAAAGTGTACGCCGCTTTATCTCTTGACCAGAGTTCAGATTATAACACTGTTAAACATAGGGAGCATTGGGGCGCTAGCGCCCCAGTCACGACAATACCCGGAAAAGTTCAAAATCCAAAAGTAGAATTGTAAAACATTCATGAAAATACAAGTGTTGCACACTGTTCAAAAGCTTAGACTCTTGGCAATCTCACAGCGTTGTCTGATTTCAAAAATGCTTCACGGCGAAAGCAGAACATTTGATTGTCTGAGGACAGCGCCCTGCATATTTTCTAATAATTTCATAACCAGCACAGGTGTCACAAAACACATAAAAAGAGCTAAAATAAATTGCTTACTTTTTACCTTATCATTTTTTATATCCATAAATCTCCGTTTGGTTGGCACGTTTATGTTCAGAAAATCCACCGTCCACTTGTTGATTGTACAGGAAAGAAAAAGCGTTCAAAATATACCTATCAACTTTGTCCAAACAAATCAAACATTGTTTATAATGTATCCTTAGGTACACTTTTATGTATATTAACTATAATATTTCACACGGATAATATCCTGAGCGATAGAAAAGGAAAATACCGAGGCGCACACACGGTCTCGCGCGCAAAACACAAAAGGCACTTCCTCACTCCACTTACATAATCTTCTTCTATTCCGCTGTTTTTCAAGGTAAACGCTTCAAACCTTGTCTAAAGACTGTTGACATCTAGTGGAAGCCATAGGTACTGCAATCTGGGAGCTGGAATTAAGCAGATCACATAGAAACACATTGTAAAAGGAGGCATTTCTCCGAAACACATTTTTTCGGATGGATTTTCCTCGGGTTTTCGCCTGCCATATCAGTTCTGTTATACTCACAGACATTATTTTAACAGTTTTAGTTAGTTTCTGGGCCTGAGTGGCAGGCATTTTACTTTGGGCACGCCAGACTCTCCAAAACTCCCACCACTGCCGCCGCTCCCTAATTAAAGCTGTTATCCTTCGGGCTAACGAGTTGGTCCAAGACATACAGACAACAGTTCTGGAAATTACAAAAGACAGAATCACAAAGCCATGTTGAGTTCGCAAGGGAACAAGCATGTCCTTTTGATCAGTGGTGTGGTTTTCAAGAGGTCAAGAACCTTGAGGATTTAAAGACACTCTTACGTCTTGAGCAGTTCAAGAATTGCCTTCACGAAAGGGTTGCTACCTACATTCATTAGCACAATGATCTCACTTTTGAGAAAGCTGCGTTTCTGGCAGATGAGTTTGTGTTGTCACATACAACTATATTTACAAACAAAGCACCCAGTAGTTATCCCTACACAAAAGCAGTCCAGAGAAGTCACCTCCTACTGGGAGGTTTCAGTCCTTTTCTACAGTGCCCAAAGATAAAGAAAACTGTTTTCTTTTCCGCCAGTTTTTCATTACTGCCGTGAGAAAGGGCACATTGTCTCTCAGTGTCCTAAGTGGAAACAGAAAAATTTGACAGAGAAAAAGCAGTTTCTTCTTGTGGTAGCACTCCAGCCCATTAAGTCTTTGGTTGGGACTGGTGTATCTCCTAAATAAAATTTGGGATTAGAAGTGTATGAACCCTTTGTTTCAGACAGGTTTGTGTCTCTGCAGAGTGGGAATGCTGTTAAGCAGCTGGTGAAGGTATTGCGAGACACTGGGACAGCCCAGTCCCTCATTTTGGAGTGTGTTTTGCCTTTGTCTGGCACTTCAGCAACTGGTTACAGTGTGTTAGTACAAGGCGTGGAGATGGGTTGCATGGAAGTTCCTTTGTATAAAGTGAAACTCTGGTTCCGTTGTTGTTGGATTGAGGCCTAGCCTACCGATGAAGAGGACTCATTCATTTTGGGAAACAATTTGGCTGGAGGGAAGGTTGTGGCAAGTCTTGTTGTTTGTAAGGAACCCAGAGTAGAGGAACCCGATGGGTTGTCAGAAAAGTACCCTAGAGTGTTCCCAGCATGTGCCGTTACATGTGCAAGAAGATTACAGGGAGCAAGTCTAGTGTTGAGGAGAATGTCAGCGATCCCACCATGGTTGATCTGTCTGAGACATTTATGGTTCATCCTGATTTTGGTAAACCTCCAGATTTTACCTTACCTTTGAAAACCTCAAACCAAGGCACACTGCCTGCTAATTATCTATATGCTATGTTTCAATTTGTCAATTGAAATTATTTTCTAACAAGTTTAATTTTCTAGAAACAGTTTGGATTGAGGTGTGTTCCGCCTCCTTCAATTCACATAAGAACTAGCCGGACAATTTATGTTTGAGGCTTTACTGAGCCGGACAAACTTCTCTCTTCAATGAGAGCCCAAGTGTTTCCCCAGATCAATAACTTTTTCCCCCGGCACATTTTATGTCTGGCGCCCGCATTGCCTTCATTGTTATTTTCCTTAAACATTGGACTTTGGACATGTGTTCGTTCCAATCAAAGTAAGTGCCTTATTTTCTGTGTATTGTGTTGTCGTTTCTACTGTAGCATACTGTATGTATGTACAGTGGGGCAAAAAAGTATTTAGTCAGGCACCAATTGTGCAGGTTCTCTCACTTAAAAAGATGAGAGAGGCCTGTAATTTTCATCATAGGTACATTTCAACTATGACAGACAAAATGAGGAAAAGAAATCCAGAAAATCACATTGTAGGATTTTTTATGAATTTATTTGCAAATTATGGTGGAAAATAAGTATTTGGTCA